>JAULUF010000015.1:33405000-33627500 GCA_031834385.1 Semotilus atromaculatus | reverse complement strand
GCGGACTTTTCCCTCCACAGACGCACGTCGGTAAACTAGGAAATTAACTTGCGCTCCCTGGGCGGGTCGGCGCAAAAAAAGAGGCGTGTTTCGGCGCAAACATTCCCTGGTGCTATTTTGCAGTTCCAGAAAACAATTGCGCCACTGACCAGAAAAAACCTAGTCAAAAGTCAGTGGCGCGTTGCGCGTTGTTCATAATGCTATTTTAAGCGCGCATGCTTGGCCATAATGTAGCGGGTGCACAACGCGCATACACTTTGATTCTCTCATCAACACAGATGCAGCAGTTTTTATTTTTGCAAATCATACATTATAACAAGGAAAAATATTAACACATGAGGGAAATCATTGTGGTGTCCATGAAGATGTAAGAAATATGTAGTAAGCCTAAATCTAGCTTACATTTACCCAATTTTTTCAGGCTAATTGTAGTAATGACATGGCTGATGACACCATTTTTGATGCCAGCAACAATGAGTGGAATACGGTTTAATCGAAAACACACACAAACACGTTGTGTAATTGAACGAACGTTCGGCATACTGAAACTGCGTTTCAGGTGTTTGGATAGGTCAGGAGGCACTTTACAGTATACAGTCCTCAAAAAGTTGTTGCATTCTTTGTGGCATGTTGTGTTTTACACAACATTTCCATAAATCAAGGTTGTGTTGTTGACATAGATGAGGAAACATTAGAGGACTTAAAGGAGACGTGATGGTGAACTGCATGTGCCGATGCCACTTAACCCAAATGCCCCAGCAGCAGCACGGGACAGGAGAGCGTATTTGGCAGAAGAGCTGCTGCGTCATCTACAGTATAGTGAGGTAAAGCAAATTAATATCGGTCTAATGTTCGACTACATTTAAAAAATATAACCATGCATATATTCGTGATTCAGAGAGAACGAGTCCAAAACATCCGAAAGTGTTTATTTGTGACATTTCTTTATTTACATTTGTCAAAATGAAAAATCAATATCAAACAGTATATTGATTAAAAAAAAATACAAACGGAAAATTAGGTTGAAAAGAACTTCGGTCTCCTCGGCTGAGAACCGCTCCTGGCGCGCGCCTGGTAAATCCGCCGTATTAATAACAATCCGCCATGCAACATGCGCACCTGCTCTTAAAGGGTATGTTGGATGACGCTCTGATTGGTTTATATCACGTTACGCCCAAACCACACCTATGAATAATGAAGCTACTTCAGACCAACCCCTTTTAGATTTGCGCCAGGCGCAAGAGGCATTTATCCTGCCGGGAAAATAGCAACAGCGCCGAGACCCGCCCACAAAGGTACTTGCGCTTTGCGCTTTGACACTTGCGTTTCAGATCGTGCGCTGGGTGCAAGATAGGGCCCTATCTTTCTTTCATTCTAACTTTTCTTTCTTTCTAACTAATCTATCTATCTTTCTAACTAATCTCTTTCTTTCTAACCAATCTTTCATTCTTTCTTTCTTACTTTCTTTTATTCTTTCTTTCTAACTAATCTATCTTTTTTCTTTCTAACTAATCTTTCTTTCTTTCTAACTAATCTATCTATCTTTCTTTCTTTCTAACTAATCTATCTATCTTTCTTTCATTCTAACTAATCTTTTCTTTCTTTCTAACTAATCTCTGTCTTTCAAACTAATCTATCTTTCTTTCTAACCAATTTTTCTTTCTTTCTTTCTTTCTTTCTTTTTTTCTTTCTAACTAATCTATCTATCTTTCTTTCTAACTAATCTTTCTTTCTTTCTAACTAATCTTTCTTTCTTTCTAACTAATCTATCTTTCTTTCTTTCTAAATAATCTATCTTTCTTTCTAACTAATCTATCTATCTATCTTTCTTTCTAACTAATCTATCTATCTTTCTTTCTAACTACTTTATCTTTATTTCTAACTAATCTATCGTTCTTTATTCCTTTCTTTCTTTCTTACTAATCTATCTTTCTTTCTTTCTAACCAATCTATCATTCTTTCTTTCTTTCTAACTAATCTTTCTTTCTTTCTAACTAATCTATCTATCTTTCTTTCTAACTAATCTATCTTTCTTTCTTTCTAACTAATCTATCTTTTTTTCTAACTAATCTATCTATCTTTCTTTCTAACTAATATATCTTTCTTTCTTTCTAACTAATATATCTTTCTTTCTAACTAATCTATCTATCTATCTATCTTTCTTTCTAACTAATCTATCTCTTTCTTTCTAACTAACTAGTCTTTCTAACTAATCTATCTTTCTTTCTTTCTTTCTTTCTTTCTAACTAATCTATGTTTCTTTCTTTCTAACTAATCCATCTTTCTTTATATCTTTCTTCCTAACTAATCTATCTTTCTTTCTAACCAATCTTTCTTTCTTTCTTTCTTTTTTCATTCTTTCTAACTAATCTATCTTTCTTTCTTTCTAACTAATCTATCTTTCTTTCTAACTAATCTATCTTTCTTTCTTTCTAACTAATCTATCTATCTATCTTTCTAACTAATCTATCTTTCTTTCTAACTAATCTATCTTTCTTTCTAACTAATCTATCTATCTTTCTTTCTAACTAATCTATCTATCTATCTATCTTTCTAACTAATCTATCTTTCTTTCTAACTAATCTATCTTTCTTTCTTTCTAACTAACTAATCTTTCTTTCTTTCTAACTAATCTATCTTTCTTTCTTTCTTTCTTTCTAACTAATCTATGTTTCTTTCTTTCTAACTAATCTATCTTTCTTTCTATCTTTCTAACTAATCTATCTTTCTTTCTAACCAATCTTTCTTTCTTTCTTTCTTACTTTCTTTCTTTCTAACTAATCTATCTTTTTTCTTTCTAACTAATCTATCTATCTTTCTTTCTAACTAATCTTTCTTTCTTTCTAACCAATCTATCTTTCTTTCTTTCTAACTAATCTTTCTTTCTTTCTTTCTAACTTATCTATCTATCTTTCTAATCTATCTTTCTTTCTTTCTAACTAATCTATCTTTCTTTCTAACTAATCTATCTTACTTTCTAACTAATTTATCTTTCTTTCTTTCTAACTAATCTATCTTTCTTTTTTTCTAACTAATCTATCTTTCTAGCTAATCTATCTTTCTTTCTATCAAATCCATCTTTCTTTGTTTTTTAAATAATCTATCTTTCTTTATTTCTAACTAAGTTATCTTTCTTTCTAACTAATCTATCTTTCTAACTAATCTATCTTTCTTTCTAACAAATCTCTTTCTTTGTTTTTTAACTAATCTATCTTTCTTTCTAACTAATTTATCTTTCTTTCTAACTAATCTATCTTTCTTTCTAACTAATCTATCTTTCTTTCTTTCTAATCTATCTTTCTTTCTTTCTAACTAATCTATCTTACTTTCTTTCTTTCTTTCTTTCTAACTAATCTATCTTTCTTTCTTTCTAACTGATCTATCTTTCTTTTTCTTTCTAACTAATCTATCTTTCTTTCTTTCTAACTAATCTTTCTTTCTTTCTTACTAATCTATCTTTCTTTCTTTCTTTCTAACTAATCTATCTTTCTTTCTTACTAATATTTTTTTCTTTCTTTCTTTCTAACTAATCTATCTTTCTAACTAATCTTTCTTTCTTTCTTTCTTTTTAATTAACTTTCTTTCTTTCTTTCTAACCAATCTATCTTTCTTTCTTTCTAACTAATCTATCTTTCTTTTTCTTTGTAACTAATCTATCTTTCTTTCTTTCTAACTAATCTTTCTTTCTTTCTTACTAATCTTTTTTTCTTTCTTTCTTTCTAACTAATCTATCTATCTTTCTTTCTTTCTTTTTAATTAACTTTATTTATTTATTTATTTCTAACTAATCTATCTTTCTTTCTAACTAATCTATCTTTCTTTTTCTTTCTAACTAATCTATCTTTCTTTCTTTCTTTCTAACTAATCTATCTTTCTCACTAATCTATCTTTCTTTCTTACTAATATATCTTTCTTTCCTTTTTTCTTTCTAACTAATCTATCTTTCTTTCTTTCTTACTAATCTTTTTTTCTAACTAATCTATCTATCTTTCATTCTTTCTTTCTAACTAATCTTTTTTTCTTTCTTTCTAACTAATCTATCTTTCTTTCTTTCTAACTTATCTATATTTCTTTCTTTCTTTCTTTCTTTCTAACTAACTAATCTATCTTTCTTTCTTACTAATCTTTTTTTCTTTCTTTCTTTCTTTCTAACTAATCTATCCTTCTAATCTTTCTTTCTTTCTTTTTAATTAACTTTCTTTCTTTCTTTCTTTCTTTCTAACTAATCTATCTCTTTCTTTCTACCTAATCTATATTTCTTTTTTTCTTTTTAATTAACTTTCTTTCTTTCTTTCTAACTAATCTATCTTTCTTTCTTTCTAACTAATCTATCTTTCTTTTTCTTTCTAACTAATCTCTTTCTTTCTAACTAATCTATCTTTCTTTCTCACTAATCTTTTTTCTTTCTTTCTTTCTAACTAATCTATCTATCTCACTAATCTATCTTTCTTCCTTTCTTTCTTACTAATCTATCTTTCTTTCCTTTTTTCTTTCTAACTAATCTATCTTTCTTTCTTTCTAACTAATCTTTTTTCTTTCTTTCTAACTAATCCATCTTTCTTTCTTTCTAACTAATCTATCTTTCTTTCTTTCTAACTTATCTATATTTCTTTCTTTCTCTTTCTTTCTTTCTTTCTTTCTTTCTTTCTTTCTAACTAATCTATCTTTCTTTCTTACTAATCTTTTTTTCTTTCTTTCTTTCTAACTAAGCTATCTTTCTAACTAATCTTTCTTTCTTTCTTTTTAATTAACTTTCTTTCTTTCTTTCTAACTAATCTATCTATCTTTCTTTCTACCTAATCTATCTTTCTTTCTTTCTTTTTAATTAACTTTCTTTCTTTCTTTCTTTCTTTCTAACTAATTTATCTTTCTTTCTTTCTAACTAATCTATCTTTCTTTTTCTTACTAACTAATCTTTCTTTCTTTCTTTCTAACTAATCTATCTTTCTTTCTCACTAATCTTTTTTCTTTCTTTCTTTCTAATCTATCTTTCTTTCCTTTTTTCTTTCTAACTAATCTATCTTTCTTTCTTACTAATCTTTTTTTCTTTCTTTTTTCTAACTAATCTATGTTTCTTTCTAACTAATCTTTTTTTCTTTCTTTCTAACTAATCTATCTTTCTTTCTTTCTTACTAATCTTTTTTTCTTTCTTTCTTTCTAACTAATCTATCTTTCTAACTAATCTTTCTTTCTTTCTTTTTAATTAACTTTCTTTCTTTCTTTCTTTCTTTCTTTCTTTCTAACTAATCTATCTTTCTTTCTTTCTAACTAATCTATCTTTCTTTTTCTTTCTAACTAATCTCTTTCTTTCTTTCTTTCTTTCTAACTAATCTATCTTTCTTTCTTTCTTTCTAACTAATCTTTTTTCTTTCTTTCTAACTAATCCATCTTTCTTTCTTTCTAACTAATCTATCTTTCTTTCTTTCTAACTTATCTATATTTCTTTCTTTCTTTCTCTTTCTTTCTTTCTTTCTTTCTAACTAATCTATCTTTCTTTCTTACTAATCTTTTTTTCTTTCTTTCTTTCTAACTAATCTATCTTTCTAACTAATCTTTCTTTCTTTCTCTTTAATTAACTTTCTTTCTTTCTTTCTGACTAATCTATCTATCTTTCTATCTTTCTTTCTACCTAATCTATCTTTCTTTCTTTCTTTTTAATTAACTTTCTTTCTTTCTTTCTTACTAATCTATCTTTCTTTCTTTCTAAATAAAAACTATCTTTCTTTTTCTTTCTAACTAATCTATCTATCTTTCTATCTTTCTTTCTACCTAATCTATCTATCTTTCTTTCTTTTTAATTAACTTTCTTTCTTTCTTTCTTTCTTTCTTTCTAACTAATCTATCTTTCTTTCTCACTAATCTCTTTTTCTTTCTTTCTTTCTAACTAATCTATCTATCTTTCTATCTTTCTTACTAATCAATCTTTCTTTCTTTCTTACTAATTTATCTTTCTTTCTTTCTTTCTTACTAATCTATCTTTCTTTCCTTTTTTCTTTCTAACTAATCTTTCTTTCTTTCTTTCTTTCTAACTAATCTATCTTTCTTTCTTTCTTTCTCACTAATCTTTTTTTCTTTCTTTCTAACTAATCTATCTATCTTTCTATCTTTCTTACTAATCAATCTTTCTTTCTTTATTACTAATTTATCTTTCTTTCTTTCTTACTAATCTTTTTTTCTTTCTTTCTTTCTAACTAATCTATCTTTCTTTCTTTCTTTCTAACTTATCTATATTTCTTTCTTTCTTTCTTTCTTACTAATCTATCTTTCTTTCTAACTAATCTTTTTCTTTCTTTCTTTCTAACTAATCTATCTTTCTTTCTTTCTTACTAATCTTTTTTTCTTTCTTTTTTCTAACTAATCTATCTTTCTTTCTTTCTAACTAATCTTTTTTTCTTTCTTTCTTTCTAACTTATCTATATTTCTTTCTTTCTTTCTTTCTTACTAATCTATCTTTCTTTCTAATCTATCTTTCTTTCTTTCTTTCTTTCTTTCTAACTAATCTATCTTTCTTTCTTTCTTACTAATCTTTTTTTCTTTCTTTCTAACTAATCTATCTTTCTTTCTTTCTTACTAAACTATAAATTAATTAAACTTTAAACTTCTTTAAACTTCTTCAAACTTATTGGTCCAAACTTTCACAAGCCAACTTAAAGTTTGTCTCGACGAACTTTTTCTAGTTATTAAGTTGGCTTGGAAAAGCCAACTTACTGAAATCCTATTTAAACTTATTATTATTCTTCTTCTTCTTCTTCTTCTTATTTTTCTTACCCAAAAAATTCTGACTCTAACTCGTCCTAGAGCTTTAACTCTACAAACTCCAAACTCGGGTCAGACCTTCAGACTGTTCTGACTCGGTGTGCTATATCTTTTCAAACTGATTTGACTTTCAGATTTCTTAAAAATTAATATTAAAAATCATAAAAATCCCATTGACTTTCATTGCAACAGTTCAAATTGAGCCAAGACTACGGTGGCCCAGTAGTGAACAACACAAAAACTCAAATCTAAACTCCCTGAAGCCCTAGATTCAATTAAACTACCATTCTATATGTACTAATGAACTTTATCTATCTATCTATCTATCTATCTATCTATCTATCTATCTATCTATCTATCTTTCTAACTTATCTTTCTTTCTTTCTAACTAATCTTTCTTTCTTTCTACCTAATCTTTCTTTATTTCTTTCTTTCTTACTAATCTATCTTTCTTTCAAACTAATCTTTCTTTCTTTCAAACTAATCTTTCTTTCTTTCTAACTAATATTTCTTTCTTGCTAACTGATCTATCTTTCTTTCTTTCTAACTAATCTTTCTTTCTTTCTAACTAATCTATCTTTCTTCTTTCTAACTAATCTATCTTTCTTTCTAACTAATCTACCTTACTTTCTTTCTAACTAATCTATCTTTCTTTCTAACTAATCTATCTATCTTTCTTTCATTCTAACTTTTCTTTCTTTCTAACTAATCTATCTATCTTTCTAACTAATCTCTTTCTTTCTAACCAATCTTTTATTCTTTCTTTCTTACTTTCTTTTATTCTTTCTTTCTAACTAATCTTTCTTTCTTTCTAACTAATCTATCTATCTTTCTTTCTTTCTAACTAATCTATCTATCTTTCTTTCATTCTAACTAATCTTTTCTTTCTTTCTAACTAATCTCTATCTTTCAAACTAATCTATCTTTCTTTCTAACCAATTTTTCTTTCTTTCTTTCTTTCTTTCTTTCTTTCTTTCTTTCTTTCTTTCTTTCTAACTAATCTATCTATCTATCTATCTTTCTTTCTAACTAATCTATCTCTTTCTTTCTAACTAACTAGTCTTTCTAACTAATCTATCTTTCTTTCTTTCTTTCTTTCTAACTAATCTGTTTCTTTCTTTCTAACTAATCCATCTTTCTTTATATCTTTCTTACTAACTAATCTATCTTTCTTTCTAACCAATCTTTCTTTCTTTCTTTCTTTTTTCATTCTTTCTAACTAATCTATCTTTCTTTCTTTCTTTCTTTCTAACTAATCTATCTTTCTTTCTAACTAATCTATCTATCTTTCTTTCTAACTAATCTATCTTTCTTTCTTTCTAACTAATCTATCTATCTATCTATCTTTCTAACTAATCTATCTTTCTTTCTAACTAATCTATCTTTCTTTCTAACTAATCTATCTTTCTTTCTTTCTAACTAATCTATCTATCTATCTATCTTTCTAACTAATCTATCTTTCTTTCTAACTAATCTATCTTTCTTTCTTTCTAACTAACTAATCTTTCTTTCTTTCTAACTAATCTATCTTTCTTTCTTTCTTTCTAACTAATCTATGTTTCTTTCTTTCTAACTAATCTATCTTTCTTTCTATCTTTCTAACTAATCTATCTTTCTTTCTAACCAATCTTTCTTTCTTTCTTTCTTTCTTACTTTCTTTCTTTCTAACTAATCTATCTTTTTTCTTTCTAACTAATCTATCTATCTTTCTTTCTAACTAATCTTTCTTTCTTTCTAACCAATCTATCTTTCTTTCTTTCTAACTAATCTTTCTTTCTTTCTTTCTAACTTATCTATCTATCTTTCTAACTAATCTATCTTTCTTTCTTTCTAACTAATCTATCTTTCTTTCTAACTAATCTATCTTACTTTCTAACTAATTTATCTTTCTTTCTTTCTAACTAATCTATCTTTCTTTTTTTCTAACTAATCTATCTTTCTAGCTAATCTATCTTTCTTTCTATCAAATCCATCTTTCTTTGTTTTTTAAATAATCTATCTTTCTTTATTTCTAACTAAGTTATCTTTCTTTCTAACTAATCTATCTTTCTTTCTAACTAATCTATCTTTCTAACTAATCTATCTTTCTTTCTAACAAATCTCTTTCTTTGTTTTTTAACTAATCTATCTTTCTTTCTAACTAATTTATCTTTCTTTCTAACTAATCTATCTTTCTTTCTAACTAATCTATCTTTCTTTCTTTCTAATCTATCTTTCTTTCTTTCTAACTAATCTATCTTACTTTCTTTCTTTCTTTTTAATTTTCTTTCTTTCTTTCTTTCTAACTAATCTATCTTTCTTTCTTTCTAACTGATCTATCTTTCTTTTTCTTTCTAACTAATCTATCTTTCTTTCTTTCTAACTAATCTTTCTTTCTTTCTTACTAATCGATCTTTCTTTCTTTCTTTCTAACTAATCTATCTTTCTTTCTTACTAATATTTTTTTCTTTCTTTCTTTCTAACTAATCTATCTTTCTAATCTTTCTTTCTTTCTTTCTTTCTTTTTAATTAACTTTCTTTCTTTCTTTCTTTCTAACCAATCTATCTTTCTTTCTTTCTAACTAATCTATCTTTCTTTTTCTTTGTAACTAATCTATCTTTCTTTCTTTCTAACTAATCTTTCTTTCTTTCTTACTAATCTTTTTTTCTTTCTTTCTTTCTAACTAATCTATCTTTCTTTCTTTCTTTCTTTCTTTCTTTTTAATTAACTTTATTTATTTCTTTCTTTCTAACTAATCTATCTTTCTTTCTAACTAATCTATCTTTCTTTTTCTTTCTAACTAATCTATCTTTCTTTCTTTCTTTCTAACTAATCTATCTTTCTCACTAATCTATCTTTCTTTCTTTCTTTCTTACTAATATATCTTTCTTTCCTTTTTTCTTTCTAACTAATCTATCTTTCTTTCTTTCTTACTAATCTTTTTTTCTTTCTTTTTTTCTAACTAATCTATCTATCTTTCATTCTTTCTTTCTAACTAATCTTTTTTTCTTTCTTTCTAACTAATCTATCTTTCTTTCTTTCTAACTTATCTATATTTCTTTCTTTCTTTCTAACTAACTAATCTATCTTTCTTTCTTACTAATCTTTTTTTCTTTCTTTCTTTCTTTCTAACTAATCTATCCTTCTAACTAATCTTTTTTTCTTTCTTTTTAATTAACTTTCTTTCTTTCTTTCTTTCTTTCTAACTAATCTATCTATCTTTCTTTCTACCTAATCTATATTTCTTTTTTTCTTTTTAATTAACTTTCTTTCTTTCTTTCTTTCTTTCTAACTAATCTATCTTTCTTTCTTTCTAACTAATCTATCTTTCTTTTTCTTTCTAACTAATCTCTTTCTTTCTAACTAATCTATCTTTCTTTCTCACTAATCTTTTTTCTTTCTTTCTTTCTAACTAATCTATCTATCTCACTAATCTATCTTTCTTCCTTTCTTTCTTACTAATCTATCTTTCTTTCCTTTTTTCTTTCTAACTAATCTATCTTTCTTTCTTTCTTACTAATCTTTTTTTCTTTCTTTCTAACTAATCCATCTTTCTTTCTCTCTAACTAATCTATCTTTCTTTCTCACTAATCTTTTTTCTTTCTTTCTTTCTAACTAATCTATCTATCTCACTAATCTATCTTTCTTCCTTTCTTTCTTACTAATCTATCTTTCTTTCCTTTTTTCTTTCTAACTAATCTATCTTTCTTTCTTTCTTTCTAACTAATCTTTTTTCTTTCTTTCTAAATAATCCATCTTTCTTTCTTTCTAACTAATCTATCTTTCTTTCTTTCTTACTAATCTTTTTTTCTTTCTTTCTAACTAATCCATCTTTCTTTCTCTAACTAATCTATCTTTCTTTCTCACTAATCTTTTTTCTTTCTTTCTTTCTAACTAATCTATCTATCTCACTAATCTATCTTTCTTCCTTTCTTTCTTACTAATCTATCTTTCTTTCCTTTTTTCTTTCTAACTAATCTATCTTTCTTTCTTTCTTTCTAACTAATCTTTTTTCTTTCTTTCTAACTAATCCATCTTTCTTTCTTTCTAACTAATCTATCTTTCTTTCTTTCTAACTTATCTATATTTCTTTATTTCTTTCTCTTTCTTTCTTTCTTTCTTTCTTTCTTTCTTTCTTTCTTTCTAACTAATCTATCTTTCTTTCTTACTAATCTTTTTTTCTTTCTTTCTTTCTAACTAATCTATCTTTCTAACTAATCTTTCTTTCTTTCTCTTTAATTAACTTTCTTTCTTTCTTTCTAACTAATCTATCTATCTTTCTATCTTTCTTTCTACCTAATCTATCTTTCTTTCTTTCTTTTTAATTAACTTTCTTTCTTTCTTTCTTTCTTTCTTTCTAACTAATCTATCTTTCTTTCTTTCTAAATAAAAACTATCTTTCTTTTTCTTTCTAACTAATCTATCTATCTTTCTTTCTACCTAATCTATCTTTCTTTCTTTCTTTTTAATTAACTTTCTTTCTTTCTTTCTTTCTTTCTAACTAATCTATCTTTATTTCTCACTAATCTCTTTTTCTTTCTTTCTTTCTAACTAATCTATCTATCTTTCTATCTTTCTTACTAATCAATCTTTCTTTCTTTCTTACTAATTTATCTTTCTTTCTTTCTTTCTTACTAATCTATCTTTCTTTCCTTTTTTCTTTCTAACTAATCTTTCTTTCTTTCTTTCTTTCTAACTAATCTATCTTTCTTTCTTTCTTTCTTTCTTTCTCACTAATCTTTTTTTCTTTCTTTCTAACTAATCTATCTATCTTTCTATCTTTCTTACTAATCAATCTTTCTTTCTTTCTTACTAATTTATCTTTCTTTCTTTCTTTCTTTCTTACTAATCTTTTTTTCTTTCTTTCTTTCTAACTAATCTATCTTTCTTTCTTTCTAACTTATCTATATTTCTTTCTTTCTTTCTTTCTTACTAATCTATCTTTCTTTCTAACTAATCTCTTTCTTTCTTTCTTTCTAACTAATCTATCTTTCTTTCTTTCTTACTAATCTTTTTTTCTTTCTTTTTTCTAACTAATCTATCTTTCTTTCTTTCTTTCTAACTAATCTTTTTTTCTTTCTTTCTTTCTAACTTATCTATATTTCTTTCTTTCTTTCTTTCTTACTAATCTATCTTTCTTTCTAACTAATCTATCTTTCTTTCTTTCTTTCTTTCTAACTAATCTATCTTTCTTTCTTTCTTACTAATCTTTTTTTCTTTCTTTCTAACTAATCTATCTTTCTTTCTTTCTTACTAAACTATAAACTAATTAAACTTTAAACTTCTTTAAACTTCTTCAAACTTATTGGTCCAAACTTTCACAAGCCAACTTAAAGTTTGTCTCGACGAACTTTTTCTAGTTATTCTTCTTCTTCTTCTTCTTCTTATTTTTCTTACCCAAAAAATTCTGACTCTAACTCGTCCTAGAGCTTTAACTCTACAAACTCCAAACTCGGGTCAGACCTTCAGACTGTTCTGACTCGGTGTGCTATATCTTTTCAAACTGATTTGACTTTCAGATTTCTTAAAAATTAATATTAAAAATCATAAAAATCCCATTGACTTTCATTGCAACAGTTCAAATTGAGCCAAGACTACGGTGGCCCAGTAGTGAACAACACAAAAACTCAAATCTAAACTCCCTGAAGCCCTAGATTCAATTAAACTACCATTCTATATGTACTAATGAACTTTATCTATCTATCTATCTATCTATCTATATATCTATATATCTATCTATCTATCTATCTATCTTTCTAACTTATCTTTCTTTCTTTCTAACTAATCTTTCTTTCTTTCTACCTAATCTTTCTTTATTTCTTTTTCTTACTAATCTATCTTTCTTTCAAACTAATCTTTCTTTCTTTCAAACTAATCTTTCTTTCTTTCTAACTAATATTTCTTTCTTGCTAACTGATCTATCTTTCTTTCTAACTAATCTTTCTTTCTTTCTAACTAATCTATCTTTCTTTCTAACTAATCTACCTTACTTTCTTTCTAACTAATCTATCTTTCTTTCTAACTAATCTATCTATCTTTCTTTCTTTCTAACTACTCTATCTTTCTTTCATTCTAACTTTTCTTTCTTTCTAACTAATCTATCTATCTTTCTAACTAATCTCTTTCTTTCTAACCAATCTTTCATTCTTTCTTTCTTACTTTCTTTTATTCTTTCTTTCTAACTAATCTATCTTTTTTCTTTCTAACTAATCTTTCTTTCTTTCTAACTAATCTATCTATCTTTCTTTCTTTCTAACTAATCTATCTATCTTTCTTTCATTCTAACTAATCTTCTCTATCTTTCAAACTAATCTATCTTTCTTTCTAACCAATTTTTCTTTCTTTCTTTCTTTCTTTCTTTTTTTCTTTCTAACTAATCTATCTATCTTTCTTTCTAACTAATCTTTCTTTCTTTCTAACTAATCTTTCTTTCTTTCTAACTAATCTATCTTTCTTTCTTTCTAAATAATCTATCTTTCTTTCTAACTAATCTATCTATCTATCTTTCTTTCTAACTAATCTATCTATCTTTCTTTCTAACTACTTTATCTTTATTTCTAACTAATCTATCTTTCTTTCTTTCTAACCAATCTATCATTCTTTCTTTCTTTCTAACTAATCTTTCTTTCTTTCTAACTAATCTATCTTTCTTTCTAACTAATCTATCTTTCTTTCTTTCTAACTAATCTATCTTTTTTTTCTAACTAATCTATCTATCTTTCTTTCTAACTAATATATCTTTCTTTCTTTCTAACTAATCTATCTTTCTTTCTTTCTAACTAATCTATCTATCTATCTATCTTTCTTTCTAACTAATCTATCTCTTTCTTTCTAACTAACTAGTCTTTCTAACTAATCTATCTTTCTTTCTTTCTTTCTTTCTAACTAATCTATGTTTCTTTCTTTCTAACTAATCCATCTTTCTTTATATCTTTCTTACTAACTAATCTATCTTTCTTTCTAACCAATCTTTCTTTCTTTCTTTCTTTTTTCATTCTTTCTAACTAATCTATCTTTCTTTCTTTCTAACTAATCTATCTTTCTTTCTAACTAATCTATCTATCTTTCTTTCTAACTAATCTATCTTTCTTTCTTTCTAACTAATCTATCTATCTATCTATCTATCTTTCTAACTAATCTATCTTTCTTTCTAACTAATCTATCTTTCTTTCTTTCTAACTAACTAATCTTTCTTTCTTTCTAACTAATCTATCTTTCTTTCTTTCTTTCTTTCTAACTAATCTATGTTTCTTTCTTTCTAACTAATCTATCTTTCTTTCTAACTAATCTATCTTTCTTTCTAACTAATCTATCTTTCTTTCTTTCTAATCTATCTTTCTTTCTTTCTAACTGATCTATCTTACTTTCTTTCTTTCTTTTTAATTAACTTTCTTTCTTTCTTTCTAACTAATCTATCTTTCTTTCTTTCTAACTGATCTATCTTTCTTTTTCTTTCTAACTAATCTTTCTTTCTTTCTAACTAATCTTTCTTTCTTTCTTACTAATCTATCTTTCTTTCTTTCTTTCTAACTAATCTATCTTTCTTTCTTACTAATATTTTTTTCTTTCTTTCTTTCTAACTAATCTATCTTTCTAACTAATCTTTCTTTCTTTCTTTCTTTTTAATTAACTTTCTTTCTTTCTTTCTTTCTAACCAATCTATCTTTCTTTCTTTCTAACTAATCTATCTTTCTTTTTCTTTGTAACTAATCTATCTTTCTTTCTTTCTAACTAATCTTTCTTTCTTTCTTACTAATCTTTTTTTCTTTCTTTCTTTCTAACTAATCTATCTATCTTTCTTTCTTTCTTTTTAATTAACTTTATTTATTTATTTATTTCTAACTAATCTATCTTTCTTTCTAACTAATCTATCTTTCTTTTTCTTTCTAACTAATCTATCTTTCTTTCTTTCTTTCTAACTAATCTATCTTTCTCACTAATCTATCTTTCTTTCTTTCTTTCTTACTAATATATCTTTCTTTACTTTTTTCTTTCTAACTAATCTATCTTTCTTTCTTTCTTACTAATCTTTTTTCTTTCTTTTTTCTAACTAATCTATCTATCTTTCATTCTTTCTTTCTAACTAATCTTTTTTTTCTTTCTTTCTAACTAATCTATCTTTCTTTCTTTCTAACTTATCTATATTTCTTTCTTTCTTTCTTTCTTTCTTTCTAACTAACTAATCTATCTTTCTTTCTTACTAATCTTTTTTTCTTTCTTTCTTTCTTTCTTTCTAACTAATCTATCCTTCTAACTAATCTTTCTTTCTTTCTTTTTAATTAACTTTCTTTCTTTCTTTCTTTCTTTCTAACTAATCTATCTATCTTTCTTTCTACCTAATCTATATTTCTTTTTTTCTTTTTAATTAACTTTCTTTCTTTCTTTCTTTCTTTCTAACTAATCTATCTTTCTTTCTTTCTAACTCATCTATCTTTCTTTTTCTTTCTAACTAATCTCTTTCTTTCTAACTAATCTATCTTTCTTTCTCACTAATCTTTTTTCTTTCTTTCTTTCTAACTAATCTATCTATCTCACTAATCTATCTTTCTTCCTTTCTTTCTTACTAATCTTTTTTTCTTTCTTTCTAACTAATCCATCTTTCTTTCTCTCTAACTAATCTATCTTTCTTTCTCACTAATCTCTTTTCTTTCTTTCTTTCTTTCTAACTAATCTATCTATCTCACTAATCTATCTTTCTTCCTTTCTTTCTTACTAATCTATCTTTCTTTCCTTTTTTCTTTCTAACTAATCTATCTTTCTTTCTTTCTTTCTAACTAATCTTTTTTCTTTCTTTCTAACTAATCCATCTTTCTTTCTTTCTAACTAATCTATCTTTCTTTCTTTCTAACTTATCTATATTTCTTTCTTTCTCTTTCTTTCTTTCTTTCTTTCTTTCTTTCTAACTAATCTATCTTTCTTTCTTACTAATCTTTTTTCTTTCTTTCTTTCTAACTAATCTATCTTTCTAACTAATCTTTCTTTCTTTCTTTTTAATTAACTTTCTTTCTTTCTTTCTAACTAATCTATCTATCTTTCTTTCTACCTAATCTATCTTTCTTTCTTTCTTTTTAATTAACTTTCTTTCTTTCTTTCTTTCTTTCTTTCTTTCTAACTAATTTATCTTTCTTTCTTTCTAACTAATCTATCTTTCTTTTTCTTACTAACTAATCTTTCTTTCTTTCTTTCTAACTAATCTATCTTTCTTTCTCACTAATCTTTTTTTCTTTCTTTCTTTCTTACTAATCTATCTTTCTTTCCTTTTTTCTTTCTTACTAATCTTTTTTTCTTTCTTTTTTCTAACTAATCTGTTTCTTTCTTTCTAACTAATCTTTTTTTCTTTCTTTCTAACTAATCTATCTTTCTTTCTTTCTTTCTTTCTTACTAATCTTTTTTTCTTTCTTTCTTTCTAACTAATCTATCTTTCTAACTAATCTTTCTTTCTTTCTTTTTAATTAACTTTCTTTCTTTCTTTCTTTCTTTCTAACTAATCTATCTTTCTTTCTTTCTAACTAATCTATCTTTCTTTTTCTTTCTAACTAATCTCTTTCTTTCTTTCTTTCTTTCTAACTAATCTATCTTTCTTTCTTTCTTTCTAACTAATCTTTTTTCTTTCTTTCTAACTAATCCATCTTTCTTTCTTTCTAACTAATCTATCTTTCTTTCTAACTTATCTATATTTCTTTCTTTCTCTTTCTTTCTTTCTTTCTTTCTTTCTTTCTTTCTTTCTTTCTTTCTTTCTTTCTAACTAATCTATCTTTCTTTCTTACTAATCTTTTTTTCTTTCTTTCTTTCTAACTAATCTATCTTTCTAACTAATCTTTCTTTCTTTCTCTTTAATTAACTTTCTTTCTTTCTTTCTAACTAATCTATCTATCTTTCTATCTTTCTTTCTACCTAATCTATCTTTCTTTCTTTCTTTTTAATTAACTTTCTTTCTTTCTTTCTTTCTTTCTTTCTAACTAATCTATCTTTCTTTCTTTCTAAATAAAAACTATCTTTCTTTTTCTTTCTAACTAATCTATCTATCTTTCTATCATTCTTTCTAACTAATCTATCTTTCTTTCTTTCTTTTTAATGAACTTTCTTTCTTTCTTTCTTTCTTTCTTTCTAACTAATCTATCTTTCTTTCTCACTAATCTCTTTTTCTTCCTTTCTTTCTAACTAATCTATCTATCTTTCTATCTTTCTTACTAATCAATCTTTCTTTCTTTCTTACTAATTTATCTTTCTTTCTTTCTTTCTTACTAATCTATCTTTCTTTCCTTTTTTCTTTCTAACTAATCTTTCTTTCTTTCTTTCTAACTAATCTATCTTTCTTTCTTTCTTTCTTTCTTTCTTTCTAACTAATCTATCTATCTTTCTATCTTTCTTACTAATCAATCTTTCTTTCTTTCTTACTAATTTATCTTTCTTTCTTACTAATCTTTTTTTCTTTCTTTCTTTCTAACTAATCTGTCTTTCTTTCTTTCTAACTTATCTATATTTCTTTCTTTCTTTCTTTCTTACTAATCTATCTTTCTTTCTAACTAATCTCTTTCTTTCTTTCTAACTAATCTATCTTTCTTTCTTTCTTACTAATCTTTTTTTCTTTCTTTTTTCTAACTAATCTATCTTTCTTTCTTTCTTTCTAACTAATCTTTTTTTCTTTCTTTCTTTCTAACTTATCTATATTTCTTTCTTTCTTTCTTTCTTTCTTACTAATCTATCTTTCTTTCTAACTAATCTATCTTTCTTTCTTTCTTTCTTTCTTTCTAACTAATCTATCTTTCTTTCTTTCTTACTAATCTTTTTTTCTTTCTTTCTAACTAATCTATCTTTCTTTCTTTCTTACTAAACTATAAACTAATTAAACTTTAAACTTCTTTAAACTTCTTCAAACTTATTGGTCCAAACTTTCACAAGCCAACTTAAAGTTTGTCTCGACGAACTTTTTCTAGTTATTGTGTTATAATTTGTATTATATAACTTCAAATTACAATATAAATTTATAAATACTGAATATATAAAAGCATATCTAAATATATATTGTCTACATCTCATAAATATATTTATATTATCTGACATGTCAATAAACAGCTGTACTTGCAGTTTGCCTTTGTAAATAAAAGATTGAGCTTATACATTATGTATACATGTATCAATGCAGATATTGTAATATATTAATTATTGTTAGTACATGTCACTTATCTACACCAAAACAAGTATTTTTCCTCTGCTGTTTAAAAGGCTGGCTGTAGCACCAAAAGTTTGTACATTTTGATTTACAATTACATAGTTAAAATTATAACTATATAATTCTAACAAACTTAAATAACACTCTGTTTAACTAATGTATATTCAAAAATATAACTGTATAATAATATTTACTTAGGAATTCAGGCATAGGCTACAAATACATATTCAGATGTTCATTTATATATTCAGACTTTCTACTTTAATTCAGTGTGGTGCAGCACAGCAAAAATAGACTCGGTGCGGAAACGATCGCTGCACTGCTGTATACGCACCGCACCTGGAACGGATCACCGGACCGCAAGCTCTAACTTGTTAACATGGGTACGAAAAAAAATACGTACCGCATACGCACTGCAAATGGAGTATGTGTGAAACAGGCGTTATTTATTAGCATGTACAGCGCTTAGAGCATGTAACAAGATCAAGATCGTAAAAGAGACTTTGTCTGCAAGCAGAGAATTAGAACCAAAATACATATTGTGCACAAGTTTTATTAACTAAATCACAAACATATCTAAACAACATACATACATACATACATACATACATACATACATACTGTGACAATGATCGGCTGGATTGCCCTCGAGTGCCACGAGTGGGCGCTCCACTTCTGTACTGTTATCCCTGGACTCTTTTACGCACACACCCTGAACTCAGGGTTCCCACGGGTCCTTGAAATCCTTGAAAGTTTGTGAATCTGAAAAATAAAATTCAAGGCCCTGGAAAGTTCTTGAAAATAAACATACATAGATACAGGTCCTTGAAAGTGCTTGAATTTATTCTGTGCAAGAAGTTTAAAAAAAAAAAAAAATCTGTCCATTAATTTATTTCGCCAACACTTCGTGGCTTATGCTGCATACTAGCCTGCTTGATTTACGTTAGTTACGCGCATTTACGTTAAGTGTTTCCCGCTCGAGGTACTTTGTTTTGTACGTTGTCATGACGTTCACGCGCGCTTTTACCTCAACGTTTCCCACTCACAGACATTGCAAAACTGAAACGTGATGCCTGGAAAATGTAAATTTCAGGATATTTGGCTCACCAAAGAAAATTATAAAGAATGGCTTGCCAGAGATCCAAAGGGCCATCACTTAGCCAGGTGCAAAGCCTGTTGTAAATCAATCAAAGTGGATAGCATGGGAGAAGCGGCGCTCTCAAGTCATGCGGCTGGATCTACACACAAGACGGCACTTCGGAAATCGAAAGCAGGTAAGTCCTACCATAGCCTACATCTGACAGAAATGTTGATTGAATGTTAGCTGCTAGCTGTTTTTTGCTGTTACTTAAGTCTCGCTGTGAAATGTTACGCCCGTTTCACACATAACTGCGTGCGTATGGTACAGGAGCAGCACACGCTATAGCGCTTTCACATTATGCTGCATTTGGAGTGCGCAACTGATCCGCGGCTGTACCACAAACACTTACTCACTATTTGTATTTCAGATCCAGAAGTTATCAGCCACTTTTATTTTAAAAAAAGTTGGCACCAGTGCGATTCTCTTTGTACACATACTCTTTAATAGACGTAATTACGTTTTTCCCCTTCCACGAATGAGACGAGTGTCATTCATTATGTCACCTTGTAGTAAATTGTAGTTTTCCTTGCTTTACCCTGGTCTTAAAGTAAAAAGATGACTGTGAAAAATAGTTGTATTTAATTAAATGCATGTATGGTGAAATTACTACATTTTCATGTTAATTTTGACCAAGAACACTTTAATTCAGCGTTTGCAGCACAGAAGAAATAGACTCAGTGTGTAAACGATCTCTGCACTGCTGTATACGCACTGCATCTGGAACGGATCACAAACGCACTGCAAACGGAGTATGTGTGAAACGGGCATTAGTCAGGAAGGCTGCTGAGTTGAACAGTGAACTTAAAAAGTATCGGCACTCCAGTCACATCACGTTTATTTATATAGCGCTTTATACAATAGATTGATCTAAAGCAAGCAGCTTTACACAATTTTTTTTAACATACCTTATTTATTAGTTAGAATGTGTAACTCAAGAAAAATTTGTAACTATACAATTAGTCAATAATTGTTGTAATAATCATTAGATTTAATCAATTATCAAAATAATCGTTTGTTGCTTCCCAATCAGTGGCATCAGTAGGCTTACCAAGATATTGTATGTCACCCATTGTAAATCAAATATTGTGTTAACATATCTAGGCTATAAGCTATTTAGTTTATGATGAAGCATATATGAATACATACCTGATTATTTACCACCACAGGAAATAGTTGTATCAGTCCTTGTGCCCCAACGGTGTTATATTTAGGTGTCATATAACAGTTGTATTACAATAAGTCAGTGTTATTTTTTTTACAATATGTCTTACTATTTCTCACAGCGCCCACTTTAGTCAAATTTGTGGAAAGGTTGGTGACAGCAACTCCTCCTCCATGTACACCTGCAATGACTAGCACCATCGCCATGTCCTCCAAACAGTCAATAATCACAGGCGTTCCCAGAGAGGACACATTAAAAGCTGAGATCATGTGGTGTTTGAACATGATGGAGTCTCACTACTCTTTCAATTCCAGTGAAGGGACAGGTAAATTAAATGATTTTAACTTTTACCTATAACATCATTTTGAGATTCCAAGGCGTTAAGTTTGATTTAATGCAGTCACAGATTTGTATTTGTATGATTTTATGTGCTTCAAAATGATTTCATACAGTCAAGGAGGTGCTGAAATCTGACTTTGTGGTGGCTGTACTTTGAAAACACAGTCACACTAGGCTTGTTACGATAGTCTGTGACGGTGTTACCGGTGTTCAGAAGCAACACCGGATATCAGTTGCCCACCGTTGATTTTTTTTATTTAAATCTTTAGTCAGTTAGAGAACAGACACTAAAATTAAAAACTGAACAGTGTCTGCCTAATAAATGACAAGCTGACAGAGTCGCAGAACAGATCAGCAACAGGAGTCCGATTTAATTTATTACGAGAGGAAAGAGCTGACTGACAAGATGATGACGAAATATTTGGTGTCAAAGCGAAATGTAAAAGCGCCTATTTAAGAAAATTTGTCATTGTACGGTTTTGTTGTTGGGATTTTAATTAAGAATAATAGGCTAATAAACTCACCATTCAAGCAATCCACCCCCGAATTGGTCCTAATTTGAAATCAAAAATAAAAAGCGCACGTGTTCACGGGCAGAACAGCGCGAGCGTTCTCAGTTCATTCCTATGGAAAAACCAAACACTCGCTTCACCATTATGAATGCCTCTGCAGACACGCACATTTTACTTTCGCCTCCAAATTAGCGATTTAAAAGCGGTTTTGCTGGTGTTGTCACACGTCGGTTAACCAGTGGGAAAATACAGTCACACCCACACAAATAAAAATGTGTTTGATTTCAATATCTTTCTTTTTTTCTTTACTTTTAGGTGTGCTATTTTCTGCAGTGTTCCACAACAGTGCAATTGCAAAGACTTTTGCCTGTGGAGCAACAAAGTCCATGTACATTTGCAAGCATGGATTGGCTCCGCATTTCAAACACTTGTTGTGCAAAAAACTCTCTTCTGGTAGGGAGGACTATGTACTTCTCTTTGATGAGAGCCTTAACAGAAAAACACAATCAAAGCATTGTGACTTTCATGTCCGTTTATGGGATGGGGACAAAGTTGTGACAAGATTTTACGACTCAAAATTCATGGGACACGCAACTGCAGTAGACCTTAAATCAGTCTATGAGAAGAGTACTGTAAATCTGCCAAAAGAAAACATGGTTCAGATCTCCATGGATGGACCAAATGTGAATTGGTCTTTTTATTCAAAGGTTGACAAAACCCTCCAAGATACTCATAATGTACACCTTATCAATATTGGCAGCTGCGGCCTCCATATTGCACACGGAGCCTTTCTGAGAGGAGCGGAAGGGACAGACTGGAAAGTTGGCAGCATATTGCAATCCATGCACCAGCTTCTGAAGGATTCTCCAGCTCGTAGAGAAGATTATTTCAACATAACAGGATCAGGTTCCCCAACACCACTAAAGTTTTGCAGGACAACATGGCTGGAAAATGTGCCTGTACTAGAAAGGGCGTTGGAAGTTTTACCACACATGGCTGCATATGTCAATGCTGTTAAGGAGAAGAGGTGTCCAAATCCAGGGGCAAAGTCCTTTGAGGTTATTCAGGAGGCTGTTGAAGATCCACTCATGGCTGCTAAACTTAATTTCATCTTGTCAGTGAGCAAAGAAGTGACTCCATTTCTTGCATGCTACCAGACTGATAAGCCCATGGTGCCATTTGTTTCAACAGACCTGTTCAAGCTTCTGAAGAGCCTGATGTGCAGATGCATCAAAAAAGACATAATAAAGAAAGCAACAACACTTCATAAACTTCTGGACATTGAGGTGGGTGATCAAGACTGTCATGTTGACTCCTCACAGGTGGACTTGGGTTTTGCTACAGGGAGAATTTTGAGCAACGTGTCCACATTGAAGACCATAGAACAGAAAACACTCCTGCTCTTCAAACACAGTTGCAAGAATTGCTTGGTGTTAACTGTACAGAAGTTAATCGAGAAGTCCCCCCTCAAATACCCTCTTGTCTCTCACCTTTCCTTTCTTGATCCAAGGGAAATGGCCTGCAAAGATGCAGGTGTCAAAATAATTAAGTTCAGGAAGGCTTTGACATACCTTGTGCATGTCCACCGTGTAAATGAAGAAGACTGTGACGAGTTAATTCGACTCTACAGTCAATTCATTGAGGAGATTGTGCTGCCTCAGAGTTCACAATTTTCCCACTTTGATCCATACACAGACAGGGTTGACACATTTTTGCATGACAGGATGTCCACACAGAAACCATATGAAAAGCTATGGAGACTCTGCCGCCAACTCCTCCTCCTCTCACATGGACAAGCCTCTGTAGAGCGTGGATTTTCAATCAACCGCCAAATTGAGGATGATAACCTTGCAGAAGATTCGTACGTGGCACAGAGGTGCATTTCGGACCACCTCAGGGCTGTGGGTGGCACCAAGAATGTCACAATTGACAGACCGCTATTGATGTCAGTTGGAGGTGCTCGACAGAGATACATCACACATATTGAGGATATGAGAAGAAAGAGGGATGATGCGGAAAAAAACAATAAGAGAAAATGTGTGCTGGATGAAATTGAGGAACTTAAAATGAAGAAAAAAAGACTGAAAGATGACATGGATGCACTTGAGACCTCTGCTGACAAATTGGCTCTTGAGGCAGAGAAAACAGGCAAACTAACTCTAATTGCCAAGTCTAACAGCTTAAGGAAGGGAGCAAAGGAAAAGAGAGCAGAAATGGTGGAAGTGGAAAAATCGCTCGACAAGAAATTGAATTAATTGAAAAGCAAATGAAGACAAAATCAACAAAGCGACAATCAACTTTAAAAGGAAAACCACCTAAATAGGATGTACCGAATATTCTTCGGTTTTGTGCAAAACAGAAATACGACAAATGGAATATCAGATCTTTGTCAAATAGATCAAAATAATGCAAAACAAAAAGCTTTTTTGCATAGTTGTGTTTGACACATGAAAACTGTAACAATGTATCTTACAAGGTAACACAATGTAACCTTGCTCTCACTTGAAATGTGTGCCCACATTAAGTCCTTGAATTTGTGGGTATTGGACCTGGAAAGTCCTTGAAAGGTCCTTGAATTTGAAGTTAACCAAGGTGTGGGAACCCTGTGAACTGATTACGGACACACCTGTTCCCATTGATCACTCTCACACCTGCATCTAGTTCCACACGCAGCTCCACTCACATTTAAAACCCCACTCAGACTATCACCTTTTGCGAAGTCTTGAATGAATGAATGTCACTTTCCTAGTTTGATATCTGGTCTTGATTCCTAGTCTGCTTTAGAGCATTTCCTAGTCTGATATCCTGTCTGTGTTTCCCGACCTTCTGCTTGTTTCCTGGATCCCGTTTCGTGGGATATATATATGTAAAATAGTGAGTGATAGAATGGAACTATGGAAAAGAATCATAGTTTAACTATGAAAAGAACCATCAGCTTATAATTTTCAGAGCACATTCATTGAGTTGATACTTGCATTTTTAGTGCCGGGTACACTGTTCTGGAAGTTGTTGAAAATTAAAGTTGTTACTGGTTTCGTGAGTGTCACATGTTGAAGTTGCAATCATTTTCTTCTCCGTTGGATGAAGAAGATATGATGAACTTGCATGGTTAGTTCGACTCTGTTCTGGTTAAAAGTTTTCTCTCTCCATGAGCACATGACTGAGCACATGCAGATTGTGACCTGCCGACCCGGGGCCGGAGAGGCCATGAAGGCAACCACGGAGAGAGGAAGTCTGAACAGTAGATGGCTGCCAATTCAGAAATGGAAAGGTTGCAGTTTTCCTCTGAGTTGGATTGGAGAAAATATACAGTCTGACTCTGTTGGGAGAGTCCAGGGCTAGCAGCCTGCAGGAGCCATGGGCCCGTTTGGGGGTCTGTGCAGTAGGCCTGTAGCGGCGTGTCGATGACGTTGACAAATCGTATTTTTTTTTATTTTTTTTTTACCGTTCCCGGAGGTACAGCTCGCCACCATAGACAGTAAAAGAAGGAATGGCGGAAGGCAGTGACCGTGCTCGGGAGATTTTTCAGCCTTTTAAGAGGACCAAATCTGAGGTGTGGTTATATTTTGGTTTTTACAAAAGTCCTGAGCGAAACTTAATCGAGGATGGCCTCCCTGTCTGCAGAACATGCTCAAAAACAGTCGCTGCAATAGAAACACTCAAATCTGCCGATCGTCTTGAGTGACCATCACCCACTGTTGTTGTATAGCGAACGCAATGCAAGTTAACTTTAAACTCAATACCAATACTACGTCTGGGAAATAATTGGGCAAAAAATGTTATTTTGAGTTGAAATATTTTATCTCACTCACTTGATATAAACATGAAGCTTCCGCGAAGAAAAGTTTGCAGCAAGTGGCCTTGAGACAAAGACGAACGAACACGTTCAAACAAGATGATTAAGAGTGACATTTAAGAGATAATAATGTATATATTTATTGTAACTTACAAGTAGTGTTAACATAAACCATGTGTCACTTTTTGACTGATTTATGGCCCCCTGTCACTCATGGCTGACAGTATTCTTGTATCATGAAACCAGCGCTTCTGATTTATGATGGGTAGCGGGGTGGCGTCTGCGTGTCTAGTATGCGCGGCGCCATGTGACATCCATGTGACGTGCTGATGTCCGGCAGCTTTTAAAAGACAAAACAGATCAAGCAGATGTTAAATTTGACTTTTGACTGGCTTTTACGACTGGTTTAATGAACTCACACCTCAAAACTTGCCATTGTAGTTTTTATGGTATGTTCCGCCCGGTTATGCCTTATTCACAACTACGTCACTACCTACGTTTTTGTTGCAGTTTTAAATAAGGTTAGGGAAAACACTGTTGAACACAGAAGACATTCTACAACTTTCCTGATACAATGGCTGCTCCGAGAACTCCTAAAACCCCTAGAAAGGTTATGTGTATTTCGCCAACAAGAGGACCTGTTGAAATGAGAGAAGATCTAACTTTTGCTCCAAGGAAGAAACAGCTAAATGTTAGCTTGACAAAATTTCTTCATGAAGACTCGGCTTTTGTGAAACGTGATTTCTCAATGTCTGGTAATCGTGTGGTGAGGTATGTGTTTGACAAGGTGCAGCGTTGTGTGAAACTCTACACGGCAGATGTTGAAGAAGATTTTACATATTAGAACCCATGTCTGATTTTACACGACAAAGACTGGTTTGTGTTTTTACACTACGTTTGGAGAGATTTGCACGACTGTGGTGATAATCCGTTGTACGTAGCCGAGTGGGATGGATTAATTCCTGACACAAGATTTCGTGTGGTCGGGGACCATAGTAAAAAGTTACCAGACGATTGTGTTTATGTTTTTTGCTGCAACGACAAGACAAAGCTCTGCGAACGAACATGGCCTGTTCGTGAATCTGAGCATCACTTGTGCTATGACATGACATTTTTGTTTCAGTGGAAAGATGTTCGTATGCTTGACACTGTATTTACATGCGTGGACAAGATGTTTAGATGGTGCGACATGTATGACCGTTACAGCTCTGTAAAGATTAAATTGTTTCACCCTAAGGAGGGCGTCACCAATGCTGAAGACCGCCTCTTAAGCCCACCCACATATTACAGTCATTAAAAAACGCCTGCAGATCGGTTCAGTTGCTACATTCATTCACCATGTCTCAAGAATCTACAACTGTCTACTCCTACAGCAACAACCCTGAGGCTGCCATTGCGATGCCTGATGACAATGCTACACCGCTGGAGCCCCACCCTCAAACATGCGACAACAGTTGGTTGGATAAATTTTGCATGGACCTTGGATATCACAACCTGACCTTCCTTACAACACCATACGGCAACACTGGTGCAATAGCTGGAGCAGCGGCCTTTGCTGGAATTGACAACACAGACAGCTGTATCCGCTCTGACGGATTCAAAATCCTAAAAGCGACTGTTGTGGTCCTTCTGGAACATATCATCAACAAAAAGCTGAAAGAACTCTGTTTGGGTTGTGAAGTGGATCACCCCAGTCAGATTAGACACTCCTGTTTATTTGAACCGGGACCCTATTTCTTTGACGCCTACTTTGAGGAACTGACACGTGATCTGGTGAGACCAGACCTTAAGCACATTGTTGCTCAAGCATTGAGCCGTTGTGGTTTAAGGGTTCACCCCCAGAGGATTCAAGGATCAGTAGAGGCTATTTTACATGAACTGCGTGACGAAGTTTTCATTGTGGAAAAGCTTCGTTAAGTCAGAGAGAAAGTTGTGGACGTCAGTAGTGAGCAAATTGTCTATGACGCTGTGGACAGCTGGAAAGGTATTGTCCAAGTTGTCTGACAGTAACAGTGACATGGGTAACACGTGTTTTGCAACTGGAATGGCAAAGTGGCTACTTAAACAACGTATTAGATGTGAGATGACCAGCTTGTTGTATAAGATCATTAATGAATGTCCCAATGTATCTGTTACTGTAAACAAATGTGATGTTGATACCAAACATTTTACTAATCTCAAGAAACAAATGTCTGTTGTAAGAACAGTGTCAAATGAATGGACAGATATGATGCGTTTATGCGTTAATGCGGGTGAACCAGTTTGTCTAACTATCAGAAAAATTTTAGACATGATGACTGAATGCGGCAGCTATATTAGAATAGCCGATATATTGTGCTTGTGTACATATGTGACCGATCTATGTGTAGACATATTGTCTAGAAACAATCAGACTGATGTTTGTGAAATTGTTAAAACACTGGTTGATTACATTCTTGAGAACAACATTGTGATGTGCATAAAATTTCTACACTACATCGATGCTGTATGATACCAATGTTTCTTTTAAAGGGCACCTATTATGGCATTTAAAATGTTCCTAATATTGTTCTGGGAGTCCCCAACAACAGTTTTACAAGCATGAAATGACAAAAAACACTTTTGTTGTCTTATAATATTCATTTATTTTTACCTGATTTGCTCACCGACTCCCATATGAATCGTTTAGCGAGTAATTTTTCCAAACCCCGCCTTTGCGTGACGCTAATCTGCGGTGATATGTTAGCTACCATAGCCCAAAGGAGTGACACCGAGCCGACGGGGTGTCATTGGTTGTTGCGTTAAATCTTACCCAGATACAATAGTGCTATTTTCTGATTGGCTAACAACACCAGACGAACAACACCAGAGGAGACGCGCTTGATTCCTGCCGGTTCTACAGTGAGAGCGGCGCGGCCAGAGTTTTGGGCGCTGCGGCATATTAAATATATTACAAATAGTTTTTCAGCATGAGAAATACAATGTGTGGCGGGAGAGCGTGACAAAAGACCGAAATGAGTGACTGTCACGCTCAATGCGTGACACTTGAGAGCCCTGCACTTCACATATTTCAATACAATTGACATTGAAGACCTAGAAGCTGCGCTGTGCGTTCACAACACAAAATAATTATTGAGCATGCTACATAAAACATAAAAGCAACAATTTTTAATATTAATAATACTTACAGGTTGTGATTCGGAGGAGGAAGCTGATCCAAATAGACTTGGTACTGAGCCGTCCTTCAATATCAGCCGGCTCGCGAATCCATATTTGACAGCATTTATGTTTTTGAAGCAATCATCTTCAAAATGACGCAAACACAGCAATAACTTCGGACTATAGATCTGTGGTATAGTTGTATATAGTATAGTATAGTATAGTATATGAACTGTAGCCACTGATTCTTCAAATGCTCGTCTCTGGGCAAATGAAAAAATTTCGCTTTTGCGTCACACTTCAGAACACAGCGTCTCGTCGCCATGATGTTTTCAAGTTTCCCTGGCTTCTACGAGTACGAGCGCAATGAGTGGGCGTATCTTATTCAAATAACTTGTACAAGTGACGTCATAAAGTTAGAGAAAATGCATCGTTCGTCTATCGATTCATATCAGCGACTCAGAGTCGACTCTTACTTTTGAGAGACAATAACTTTGTATACGGTGAACTTTCATGTTTAAAACTTTGCAGGATGTTTTCGTTCACTTAGATCTATGTTACACACTACATGAAGGGCAATTTTCAAAAATCCATAATAGGTACCCTTTAACTGTTTAAGAAATAAAAACCTTAATCACTTAAACCATCTGTGTTTATTCTTTTGTGGAGCGTGAAGTGGAAACATGTCAGAAGAAATGAAAAAGACTTATTACACACCTTCTAACCCCGGTTGTTTAGGGGGGAAAAAACGCTTAAAAGATGCTGTTTTAAAAGAAACGGGGTTCGTTTAACCGATTAAGAGGTTTCAGACTGGCTCGCTGGTGAGGATGCGTATACACTACAAAGAACAGCCCCTCTAAAATACAAAAGGAATCGGGTTTTTGTCTACGGTGTAGATATGCTGTTCCAGGCCGATCTAGTTGATATGTCGGCATATGCCTCGGTAAACGACAACAACCATTTTCTGTTGACATGTATCGACCTGTTCAGTAAATATGCTTGGGTACGGGGATTAAAAAACAAGAGTGGTGTAGAGGTCTCTAAAGCTTTTGAATCCATACTGAAAGAGGGTCGCGTACCACAGAAATTACAGACAGATAAAGGAAAGGAGTTTTTTAACAAACACTTTCAAAACGTAACAAAAAAGTACAATATTTCCCATTATGCGACAGCCACAGAATTAAAGGCATGTGTTGTTGAGCGGTTTAATAGAACCTTAAAAGGTAGAATGTGGAGATATTTAACAGCTACAAACTCCAAACGGTACATCAACATACTTCAAGACATTACACAAGGATACAATGCGAGCCATCACAGAAGCATCAAGATGAGGCCGATTGATGTGGGGAAAGAAAACGAGTCTGTTGTGATACACAACCTATATGGAGATACCAGACCTCGTAGTGTTAACCCCATATTTAAATACAAGAATGGCGATGTGGTTCGAATTTCTAAAGTCAGAGGACCGTTTGCAAAGGGTTATGAGGAAAACCACACACAAGAGTATTTTACTATCAGCGTGTATACCACGGGATCCTCCTGTTTACAGATTGAGTGATTACGACGGGGATGTTATCGACGGTGTTTTTTACGCAGAAGAATTGCAAAAAATAATTGTCAGCAAAAACAAAACCTTTAAAGTTGAAAAAATTTTTGATAAGAAGACAAAAGGTCGCAAAACATTAGTGCTGGTACAGTGGCTCGGGTGGCCTGCGAAATTTGCGTCATGGATCGATCAGAAAGAATTAGTTGATGTACAGAAACCATAAAAACAAAACACACACCCAGGATGCATACAGTTGTATAAAAAACAGACATGGCGGATTTTATGTCACACTACCCTGCAACGCTTCACTGTCTGTGTACCCGAATAATAAAATCTCTAATTATACAACAAGACTGGCAACCCCTATAAATATAAAAGGAGAATGGGAGGTGGGGCTTATTCAAATTGAATATCCAAGAAATTGTTACACCTTTAACAGCAATGATGCTGTTTTCGAGATAAACATAGGACCCACCACTGTCAATAGTGAAAAATACAATAATAGCATACGCCACGGTGCGGATGTGAAGACGACCAGCTTGTCGAAACTACGCATTCCAATAAAAACCGGGTATTACGACAACGTCCCATCTCTAGTTAGCGTAATAAATGATTTAGTAGCACCCCAGTGGGTATTCGGTTACGACCGAGTAAAAAACAAAGTACTTCTGAAAGCAAAACCTAACATTTCAATAACATTCCATGGAAAACTAGCCATTATTTTGGGATTGAAACCAGGCGTCCCTATAGGAGATTCTATTCTGCAAAAAACAAATCCTGAAAAAACTAATTTTGAAAAGAATGTTGTAACATATGCGATGCATCAGTCGGACATACACGGGGTTGCTATACTATTTATATCTACACGGATATTATCCGTTACCAATCCGTAGGTGATGCATTCGTACCGCTCCTGGAGTGTGTACAAATAACAGGGGATAACAATAACACAGTCAGTGTTCGATATGACAAACCCCACTACGCGTCTATCAACAAATCTGTCATTACGGATATCGTTATAGAGGTGAAGGACGATCAAAATCAACACGTCCCATTTTCTTACGGGAAAGTGTGCATTACCGTCCTTCGGATGAGACGTTAAACCGAGGCCCTGACTCTCTGTGGTCATTAAAAATCCCAGGATGTCTTTCGAAAGAGTAGGGGTGTAACCCCGGCATCCTGGCCAAATCTGCCCATTGGCCTCTTTCCATCATGGCCTCCTAATCATCCCCGTATACTGATTGGCTTCATCACCATCTCCTCTCCACCAGTAAGCTGGTGTGTGGTGGGCGTACTGGCGCAATATGGCTGCCGTCGCATCGTCCAGGTGATGCACATTGGTGGTGGTTGAGGAGATTCCCCCTTCCTTGTAAAGCGCTTTGAGGTCCCAGATAAAGCGCTATATAAATGTAACGAATTATTATTATTAAACTTCACTTCAGGCCTGTAAAACATTTAGTTTAAAATGGTGTATTTCAACAACCACAATGTCGACCCTATGCGCTACGTTGCCTATTACCAGAATCAGGCAGGCAGCGGGCTCCCCGGGTATGCAGGAGGCGGAGTTATGTATGGGGCCGGTTTGGGTGGCCTTTTTCGAGGGCTCTTTAGAATGGCTATACCACTACTAAAACGAGGATTTAGCATAGCCAAGACGCATCTTAAATCAGCTGCAAAAAACATACTAAGTGACGTTGTTAGTAATACATTATCGCGATCTTTTAACAACAACTATGATACTCAAGACGGTTCAGGGCTAATGGTAATGGCTCGCAAAAGAGCATCTAGGCCGCCAGGGGTGCGGAGGAGTGGCCAGAAGCAGAAGAAAACAAAACGTCCCCCCAAGAAAACATCAGTTGTAAAACGCAAGCGCCAGGAGACAGCTAAGCGTACTGCTTCAAAAAGATCAAGGAACTCTGTTAAAATAATATTTTAGATCATGGCATTACTACACAACATGTCAGAGGAGTGTTTAAAGACTGAACTGGATCTGTTTACAGTACCACTAACTCAAACCGCAATTGAAAAAAACACTTATATCGATATCCGACACATCGCCGCTGGAATTTTTTATTGCGGGGAATGGAGAGGATTACATAGATCTAAACAACACATTAGTTTTTTTGCGCCTCAAAATCACTAATGCTGATGGATCGGATATTGCAGATGGAGATCCCGTAGGTAGAGGTCGACCGATTCATCGGTTTTGCCGATTAATCGGCACCGATAGTTGATTGGTGGAACTATCGTTATCGGCAAAAATCCATACCGATAGTTTTTCCTGGTTGCGTCCGTTGCTGGAGCGGCTGAGAAGTGCGCGCTGTCATACATTACACAGTACGAGAGAGCAGAGAAGGGTCTGCTGGCATTATGCAGTACAAGAGCGGCCTCTAGAGGTGTAATACAAACTATCACTGATGCCTCGTGTTGTTTATTTTGACACGTGACGCTGCGCACTGCACTGAGAGCACAAGCTGCGTGGACAGCGCTGACATCAGATGCGCGTTTAAAGCACCGACAGCGAAAAGGTATTCAAACAGTACATTTTGTCATGTTATATTATAAAGTGATTAATTTAACTAGATGCTGCATTAGTAGAGAAAGAACCGCACAACAGTATGTTTGTTTGCCTTCGAGGAGGCTGAGAGGACGCTATCATTAGTAGTAGGCTACCTCAAGCGGTTAAAACACTGACAAAAATAAACCTAAGTCCGACCCGAATAGTTAATGTCACCATTGTTACCATCTATTTGCATTAGTTTATATACAGCTGGTCACTTTTATGCATTCATTATGCAGCGAAGTTGCATATTTAAAGCTAGATGTAAAATAGCAAACTGAAATGTTCATACAGCCGACAGAAACATAACAAATCAGAAAAGCATTCGATTCGTGTTCAAAAAGAACTGATGCTCACGCTGAAAACATTTCAGCGTTTGAACTTGTTTGAACAGTGAAAGACTTTTTAAAGCAAGATTCTGTGGCATTTCCTTATAATGCAATGCATTATAACAGCGCACATTCATGTATCACAGCGGACGCGCGCTCTCATTTCATTCAAATACAACTTGCCGTCTTGCGTCTCCGTTTTTGATTGTATTGAAAATGAAATCAGAGTTGATTTATTGTTTACAGAGTTTGATAATATTGTAGTAATGATGTTGTCTGGATGAGTTTTGTATGCTGTACAAAATGGATGTAACAGTTAAAAAGTTACATTTTGAATGCAACTGGTTTTATTTGTTATTTAGAGTATTACTTTTTGTTTCACTTTGAATTAAAGTATTTTTTTGACTTCAATATTTATTCATATTTATTTCATTTAGCATGTTTTCATGGTTCATACAGTTTTTTTTAAATAATAAAGTTCAGCACTGTTTTACTTACACAGAGTGTTATGTTTATTTTTAACCAGTATACATTTTAAAAACTATCGGTCGATTAATCGGTTATCGGCAAGTGCGGCCCAACCTAGCTATCGTTATCTGTGAAATCCACTATCGGTCGACCTCTACCCGTAGGGTTTGTCAACTACTATTTTTTCACAAGTGGATGTATCACTTGGAGATCGGCTTATATCACAGAGTTTTAGCACATATCCATACCGCTGTATGATAGAATGTCTTACCAATTACGGTAAAGATACCCTTGAAACGCTTTTCTCAGCAGGGCTTTTTTACCTAGACACGGCCGGGCACATGGATGTGGCGGACCCAGGAGGTGAAAACCGTGGTCTGACAAAGAGAGCAGCCTTCACCAACGCTAGAAATGTAGTCGAACTACTCGCTCTTGTTCACAGCGATATCTTCTTTCAAGAAAAACTATTGCTTAATGGACTAGACCTTAAAATTAGAATGACTAGAGGTAAAGATGAATTCTGCCTGATGAGGAGCAATGCCACAGCCTATAAACTGAACATCCTATCTGCATCGCTATTTGTGAAAAAAGTGTCTGTGTCACCAGCTGTGAGACTGGGCCATGCACAAGCCCTACTCTCAACCACTGCCAAGTACCCCATCGACAGAGTGTGTCTGAAAAACTTCTCAGTACCTGCCGGGTCACGTGTCTGCAATCAAGAAAACTTGTTCATAGGAACTCTACCAAAATCTCTGGTTCTAGCGATGGTTGATAATGATGCATTTGTGGGGGCGTATAATAAAAACCCATTTGCGTTTAAAAACTACGATTTAGAATTTTTGGCCATTTATCTGGATGGTCAACAGTACCCCGCGAAGCCTCTGCAACCTGAATATGAAAATGGTTCTGCAGTGCGGGAGTTTTACCAATTAGCGCTGGCATCTGGAAGGCATCCTAAAAACCAGGCTCTATGCATCAATAGGGAGGATTTTCTGCACGGCTATACACTCATGGATAAGGTATCATGCAATACTTATTTTCTCGGAGTTCTACCATGTGACTATCTACCAAAAACTCCTTTAAGAAAGCTACCAGCAATGGTTTTAATCAATACACAAATAAAGAAGTGTGAAGTCCGCACACTGAAAAATACTGCTCCAAAGAATTTATTAAAAAGGCAACGTTTCGACCATCAGGTCTTCATCAGGCACAATTCTTTGGAGCAGTATTTTTCAGTGTGCGGATGTGATGGATAGCGGGGTGTATTACTTTATTTTTTTCAGTAGGTGTCTCTGGGTAACACTATTTGTGTCCTCAGGTTGATTGCTGTGAAACAGGTGTGGAGAATTGATGGTGATTGGCCATGCTGTTCATAAGAAGCTGGAAGTTAGCTGCTGGAGAAAAAACCTGCTAGGAGCTTGGTCTTGCGGTCTGGATGTCCTGCTGACTCTCTCACCCTCTCCAGTCCAGGGCTTTACGATGTTGTTTGTTATTTTTATGTTTTATTTTATACTTTAATGTAGTCTTGTTGTTTTCTTGATTAAATACCAATTTTTGTAAATTTGATTATGTTGTATGGCCTCTCCATTCATGTTGCTGCTCCTTGAGCCAAGGGGTCGTAACATATGGGGGCTCGTCCGAGATCAAACTAAATTGGCTTAAGGTTTGGGTAATTCTTTAATTAGAATTATGAATTGGTTAATTCTTTAATTAGAATTATGGTTTGGGTAATTCTTTAATTAGAATTGCGACTTGGGTAGTTCTTTAAGTAGAATAATTGGTTTGAGAAATTTGGATTGGATTATTTGGGTAAAATAAGTTGGGGAGTGTCATATAAAAGGATTTGTTTTGTTTATTTATTTGGATTAGTGGTTTTGGACTGGAGAGAGAGAGAGAGAGAGATAAAAAAAAACAACCTACAGTCGCACTGAATTGCTTGGGGGTTGTGGTTTAGACTGCAATAAGCCATATAACCCCGTGTTAGGCTGAAGAGCGCTTAACATTTTTTATTTTTATTTTAGTTTGTTGTGTTTGGTACGTCGGACGCGGGTAGACTGGTTAGCAGTTGAGCTGCATGTGGGCGTACTGAAGACTAGGGTTGAGATTAATTAGTTATTTATGTATTAGTTAGATACGGGGTGGCTTTTCCTCTTGCAGTTGAAGTGTGATCAGTTGGATTTGGTGAGTTGTCTATTTATTTGTTTGTTCAAAAGTTCTTTTAGTAACAACAAAATAAGGCAAAAATGGAATTGTTACAGGATTTTTTAACTGCTCCTACGATGGGAAAATTAGGGTGTCTTTCAAAAGAGCAATTATTTAAAGTAGCTGAACATTTTGATCTTGAATTAGCTTTAACAAAAAGTACAAAGATACAACCTCTCCGAGAGGCTGTAGAAGAGAAATTAAGAGAGATTTTAATTTTAACTTCAGAGACACAGCCTGAGGAAGAGTTGACACCTGCAGGTATTTCGACGCCTCGTGCATTGTTAGAGCCTACTGGGTTAACATTTGAGCAACAGTTGGAAATTCTTAGTATACAAAATAAAGAACGTGAACTAGATAGAAAATTTGAACTACAGAAATTGAAAATCCAAGAGCGAGAACAGGAACGAAAATTTGAGACTTTTAGAATGCAACAAAAAATTGATGAAGCTAAATTAGAACAGGATGCAGAACGGTTAAGATTGATCGGACAAGGACAGCTAAATGATCAGGAACTTGCGGGGGCGAGTGGAAACCGTATGACAGGTTTGCTACAGATGATTAAACTCTTGCCTAAATTTAATGACCGGGATCCGGATGTGTTTTTTTCTCTGTTCGAAAGCTTGGCTGAGGATAGGGGTTGGAACGATGCTGAATGTACACTCTTACTACAAAGTGTTTTGGAAGGTAAAGCTCAAGAAGCCTTCATCTCACTTTCTTCTGAAAACCGAAAAAACTATAAGGTAGTAAAAGAGGTGGTGTTAAAGGCATATGAACTTGTCCCGGAGGCGTATCGGCGACGTTTTAGGGGATGGAAAAAAGATGAGCGTAAAACACACGTTGAAGTAGCAAGGGAATTGACAAGCCTTTTTAATCGTTGGCGTACATCATTGTGTGTTAGTACATTTGAAGAGCTTTCTGATCTAATAGTTTTGGAGCAGTTTAAAAACATTATCCCAGAGCATGTCGCGATGTATGTAAATGAACATAAGGTGACAACTGCTGCTGAGGCTGCCATTCTTGCGGACGAATATGTACTAATTCATAAAAGCGCCAGTGATTATTTGTACAAAAAGTCAAATAACAGCGGAAATACAGTGAGGATTAGTTCGAACAAAGCAGAACATGCTAGGAAAGTGGATCCAGAGTCGAGTTGCAGGTATTGTTTGGAGAAGGGTCATTGGAAAAAGGAGTGCCCTGTATTGAGAAATAAGTTCAAGTCCGTGGTTCCAAAAGCTGTTGGTCTCGTCTCTACTACCGGATTGAGTTTAAAATCAGATGCAGGAGAAGTAAAGACTTGCGGAAGGAATAAGGATCTTTTGCAGGCAGGATACGAACCGTTTATAACTATGGGGACTGTGTCTTTGAAAGATTTGATTAAGGTACCTGTTAAGATATTACGTGATACAGGATCTTCTGAATCTTTCTTATTGGATTCGAAACTGCCGTTTTCTTCCGAAACCAACACGGGTAAAAGTGTTCTAATTCAAGGTATAGGATTGGACATATTTTCACCCCTCTGCATCGAGTTCAACTAGATTCTGAGATTGTGAAAGGAGAGGTAGAAATTGCATTAAGATCAGTCTTGCCTATCGAGGGGGTGGATTTGATTTTGGGAAATAATTTGGCTGGGAGTAAAATTTGGGGGACTGAAGTGTTTCCCGTTGTTAAGACCACTCCGGGCTGCTCGGTAGAGACAGACAAATGTTTGCAAGAACTGCCTGAAGTTTTCTGTTCCTGTGCCGTAACACGAGCGATGAGTAAGAACAATGATATTGATGAGTATGAAGATCCAGAGGAATCTTCTAATGATCTTTCTAAGAATTTGTCTTTGCTTGTTCTGTCGATTTCCCGTCAGGATTTGATTGTAGAGCAAAGAAATGATGCGCAGCTAAAAATACTGTTTGAATCTGTTAAAACAGAATGTGAGATGAAAAGTTTGGCTAGTGGATATTTCACACAGAACGGATTATTACTTCGTAAATGGACGCCGTGTTATGATAAGATTCTGGGTGAACCGGTGTTTCAAATAGTGATCCCGAACCCGAAGGGATTACGGGAGTTAATTTTGAGAACTGCTCACGGTGACATAGCTGGTCATTTTGGAGTGAAGAAAACCTATCACAGCGTGATGCGTTATTTTTTTTGGCCTCGATTAAAGAGAGACGTGGCTGCTTTTATAAAAACTTGTCATGTCTGTCAGTTGGTCGGAAAGCCGAACGAAGTGATCTCTCCTGCTCCGTTGTGTCCTATACCTGTGGTGAAAAATCCCTTTGAGCATCTAACCATTGATTGTGTGGGACCATTACCTCCTTCTAGAACTGGTTCTATCTATATATTGACAGTGATGTGCCAAACTACGCGATACCCTGCTGCGTATCCGTTGCGAAATATTACTACCAAGTCTGTAGTGAAAGCGTTGACTCAATTTATTTCCATATTTGGAATTCCTCTAGTGATTCAGTCTGACAGGGGAACAAATTTCACATCTCGTATGTTTGCCCAAATATTAAAACAGCTGCGTGTAGATCATCAAAAAAGCAGCGCTTACCATCCTGAGAGTCAGGGTGCCCTCGAGCGTTTTCACCAAACTCTAAAACAGTTATTGAGAACTTACTGTACTGAGTTGATGAAAGACTGGGAGGAGGGACTACCTTGGCTGATGCTCGCTGCTCGCGAGGTCACTCAAGAAAGTTTGGGTTTCAGTCCAAATGATCTAGTGTTTGGACATAAAGTAAGAGGACCACTTGCTCTTTTGTGTGATGAGTTATTGGAAGCTGAACCGCCGGTAAATCTTTTGGATTATGTAAACGGGTTCCGATATAGGTTGTATAGGGCCGGTACAGTAGCCCGTGAAAATCTGGGTAAGGCACAATCTAAAATGAAAGCCTGGTTTGATCAAAAGGCAGAAAAGAGGGAATTCAATTCGGGAGATCAGGTTTTGGTGATGCTTCCAATGACTGGTTCCACTTTTGCTGCAAAATTTTCTGGACCGTATACGGTTCTTGAAAAACTTTCTGAACAAAATTATATGATTTCCACTCCGGATAGGAAGAAAAAGGCTCAGCTGTGCCATGTAAATCTATTGAAGCCTTATTTGTTCCGTGCAACTGGACCAGATGTCACTGTTGGAGGTGCTGAAGTTAAATCTGTTGCTTTTGCTGTGGGGGGTGAAAGTGGTTCTCTGTTAGATGGGGTTGAGAAGGATATTTTTGACGAATGTTTAATTCAACCTAGACTTTGTAATTCTGAGCAGTTGAAGAGATTGGAGATTATGCTTGGTCATTTATCTCAAGGTAAGGGTAAGGAATTAATACATCTGATAACAGAGTTTCAAGTGCTTTTTTCTGATACACCTTCGTGTACTGACATGATTCAGCATGATATTGATGTTGGTGACTCCCAGCCTATTCGACAGCGATTCTATCGTGTGTCTCCTGAAAAACAAAAACTTTTAGAATCAGAGGTGAAGTATCTTTTGGAGAATGGACTTGCGGAACGATCTAGTTCCAGTTGGGCTTCTCCTTGTCTTCTAGTTACGAAACCAGATGGAACCTTTCGGTTTTGTACCGATTATAGAAAATTGAACTCTGTTACCAAATCTGACTCTTTTCCACTTCCACGAATTGAAGACTGCATTGATTCGGTGGGGTCAGCTGAGTTTGTTACGAAGATTGATTTACTTCAGGGATATTATCAGGTACCTCTAACTTCTCGTGCTCAGGAAGTTTGTGCTTTCACAACGTCTTCGGGATTATATTCTTATAAACGTATGAGTTTTGGTCTTCGAAACGCTCCCGCTACATTCCAGCGCCTGATGAATTTGGTAATATCTGGGCTTGAGGGATGTGCTGTATATCTGGATGATGTGGTGGTATATAGCCAGACATGGGAGGAACATCTTTGTCAATTGCGCGCTTTATTTATTCGTCTTGAGACAGCAAAGTTGACAATAAATTTAGCGAAATGTGAATTTGCACGTGCCACTGTGGTTTATTTGGGAAATGTGGTAGGACAGGGTAAAGTTTGTCCTGTTCGGGCTAAAGTCCAGGCCATTGATAATTTCCCAGTTCCTTCTACGAAGAAAGAGTTAATGAGATTTCTAGGAATGATTGGGTATTATCGAAAATTTTGTGAAAATTTCTCAACAGTGGTTGCTCCTTTAACGGATTTGTTAAAAGGCAAACGGAGATATGAATGGTCCTCAAATTGTCAAAATGCTTTTGATAATGCCAAACTTTTGCTGAGTTCTGCTCCCGTGTTAACGGCACCTCGTTGGAACCGTCCTTTCCATTTAAAGGTGGATGCGAGTGGGCTGGGTGCTGGAGCTGCATTATTGCAGAAGGATGACAACGGCATTGATCGACCCATTGGCTTCTTTTCTAAGAAGTTTAATTTGTGTCAGAAATTATTCAACCATTGAAAAGGAGTTGTTGGCATTGATTTGGGCTTTACAACATTTCGATGTTTATGTGGGGGGAGGTTCTGTCTCTTTGGTAGTATTTACAGACCACAATCCACTTACTTTCTTACAGTCCCTGCATAGTCCAAATCAACGACTTATTCGCTGGGCTTTGTTCTTGCAGTCTTACAGCCTGGATATTCGCCATATTAGAGGGGTAGATAATATTATGGCGGATACCTTGTCACGAGCTCCATCGAAATAGGGCTTTATTACATTTTTGTGGGTTTTTCCTTTCTTTCACCTCATCTCCCTGTTCTCAAGGCGCCTGAGAGCATTAGGGGGTGAAGAAATAAGGGGTAGGTGGTGAAGGAGAGGGTAAGTGTAACCCATAATTTTGTTGAATTTTTGAACCTGGTAAAATCGTTTCTGGTGATAAACCTGTTCTTTGTGTGTTTTTTTGTGTTGGGTTTACAGAGTACCTTTGGGGCCTCTGTTTTTAGGAGGGAGGTGTGATGGATAGCGGGGTGTATTACTTTATTTTTTTCAGTAGGTGTCTCTGGGTAACACTATTTGTGTCCTCAGGTTGATTGCTGTGAAACAGGTGTGGAGAATTGATGGTGATTGGCCATGCTGTTCATAAGAAGCTGGAAGTTAGCTGCTGGAGAAAAAAACCTGCTAGGAGCTTGGTCTTGCGGTCTGGATGTCCTGCTGACTCTCTCACCCTCTCCAGTCCAGGGCTTTACGATGTTGTTTGTTATTTTTATGTTTTATTTTATACTTTAATGTAGTCTTGTTGTTTTCTTGATTAAATACCAATTTTTGTAAATTTGATTATGTTGTATGGCCTCTCCATTCATGTTGCTGCTCCTTGAGCCAAGGGGTCGTAACAGCGGACTTCACACTTCTTTATTTGTTTATATTACTCAGTTGTCCTGCACCTGCGCCCAATTAGGGTGTTTGGGATGTGCACACCAGTTGTGTATTTTTTAATCAATACACACCATTCAGGACTCCCAGGGGAACACTGGGTGGCCATCTACATAAATGAGGACCGTGTAGGTTGTTTTTTCGACAGCTTTGGTAATAAACCAGACTACCATGGTTTTCCGTCGATTATCAAAAACTTTTTAAAGCTCAATTCTAGTCAAGTTCAACATTCAACTGTGCAAGTCCAAGATTTTTCATCAGACACGTGTGGTCAACATTGTGTGTTCTTTCTCTACCACATGGCAAAGGGATTTGATTATGATTATGTGTTGAAATTGTATTGCAATGATTTTATTAAAAATGACAAAAAGGTGTCAGCATTTGTGAAAAAACTAAAACAAGCTCCACGTAATGAAAATGTTTTCAAATGTGTTCAGTGTGTGCAAATGGGTGAAATGTTCATATCTCATGCTTAATATTTTTAATAAAACAAGTAATGAACGGAGATTTGTTTCTTTAATCCCTCTTTTATTACATATACATCACATCATAAGTTTTAAAAAAATAAAATAAAATGAGAACACAATACATACACACACTGGTGGATTAAAAACTTAGCCACTTAGTCTGGTCGAGATCGGGTGATTTGAATGTATGGTCTTCTGAATATATCGGGGTGCCCGGATGCGTTTTCTGTTTTTTACTCTTCTTAGATGAACCTGTTATAGTGGGGGTCGATTTGGTTTTGAAAGAGTTAACTGTACGTCTGACATAGTGGTTTGGTACCACAGAGTATGGCGAATTTAAACTAGCAAAAGCCTCCAGAAACTCATGCCATCCACCAGGTCTCCGCTCGTCAGCAATCTTTTGTGGAGCCGTGACGCTTTTAACCAAGTCAAGCATGTGTGAACCCGGGATTGTTCTGCCTTTAAACACAAACTCCCCCGACTCAGTCCATGAAGTAACATCTTTAGTTTTAGACATTTTATCTAAAATGTAATGAACATTTTTCACACTCCTCTGCGGAATATTCTTTGAAATCTCATCTGTAAAATCACCTAGACCGTCGTGGACATTCACACGGTCTGTAGTGGGTGGGTCTTCTTTTTCAACATTACCAGGCTGTGGTAGACTTAACACTCTTGAACCAAGTTTGTTTGGGTGATAGCCATCCTGTTGAAACAGTTGCCTCTGACTCCAGAAAAGATTAAAGTTGTCAATGAAGTTTACTCCTTTTATATTGCAGGTTTTTTGGAGCCATGTATTTAGCCCAAGCAACCGTGAAAACCTGTTTGTTCCTCTTGCTGGGAGTGGTCCGCTGATGAATGTTTGAACTTTCAGTCTTTTAAGTGTTTCAAAAAGTTCATTGAAATCCTTCTTAAGGAGTTCTGACTGCTCTTTATGAATATCATTTTTCCCCACATGAATGATGAGTCGATTTGCAGTTTTATGTTTCATCAGAATATTCTGAAGTTCCCTGTTTACATCAGAAGTTGTTGCTTGTGGAAGGCAGCATGTTGTTGTATCCCTGCTGCTAATGTTTCTGATTATAGAGTCTCCCACTATCAGAGTCCTGAGCTCGGCTGCGCTCTGAGCTGAGAGCCGCTGTCTGCTAGGCCTTGATCGCCGGTTAGCATCAGTGTTAGCTACTGGCTGATTCAGTCTGTATTCGATCACATTCATCACATTTGGGAATTCCTCATTTACATTCATTAATACTTCAAATCTGTTCTCAAGATGTATAGGCGGTGGTAGGAGATCAGTGTTTGCAATCCTTGTCATAGCCGTATCTGGGGTAGAGGATGCTATTGCGGCAATATGTGATACTCGTGACAATCTGATGTCTCGAGTGCCTTTGGGTCTCGCTCCCTGTTTGTGCCACCGATGTGTAAGTCGATCGGTTTGTTTCTCTACACTCAGTATGGCCTGTCGAGGAGTACTAGATTCAGGGGACTCACCGGCTGTATGCTCCATGACGAAGCTCTGTTGTGTGTTCCGTCTGGCTTGGTGGTCCCACAAATAACTTTGTTTCAAGAACTACAATCCTTTGTAAAAGTCTGTGGCAGTCTGTGCAGCAAGTAGATTCCAGAAGAGGCATTTTCTCTTATCCTATTGAATGCAGGCTGTTGTGTTTTCTCTTCTCGGGAATGTAAGCTTTCAGTGGGAGGCTGGTCGGATAAAATAATTCAGCTTTTTTGTTGTAATCCAAGTGTTTGAGCACTGTGCCGATTTGCTGAAGTTAAAATTAGGTGATAAAAGGAGATAAAATATAAAAATATAAAAGTGATAGAGCAAAAAATATAAAAGCGATAGAGCAAAGCGCGGAGCAGTGAGCAGGAGCGTCCGAACAGTAGCAGAGCAGGAAGCAGGAACTAAATGATGAACTAGGAAATAATGTTTCTTAACAATGTTACTAAATAATAAAAAACACTTACTGTTAAGACTGGCTTCCATCTTCTTGCACTCACGTTTCCAACAACACAATCTGGCTTGGAAAATAGTTTGAGAATGAGGAAAAAACTGCGGAGGCGCTTGACGCGAGACACTAGTACGCTTCAGTAACTGCGTTCGCGTTCTACACAAATTTATACACGCAGCTTTGGAGAAGTGTGAACTCAGGCCTCCCAGCAGACAGAATACACACGGACATAACACCTATCGCTCAGGTAGAGGTCAATAAACCAGGAAGGCCATGGGGCAGACAGCTTTCTTTCACACCTCCAACCCAGGATGTCACATGGCGCCGCGCATACTAGACACGCATGATACATGATTCATGATACAAGAATACTGTCAGCCATGAGTGACAGGGGGCCATAAATCAGTCAAAAAGTGACACATGGTTTATGTTAACACTACTCTTAAGGCCCGTTCACACCAAGCACGATAACTATAAAGATAACGATAAAGATATAATTCTAAAAATCGTTCTCCATGTTAAAGAATAACAGAGTTCACACCACAACTATAACGATAAAGATATGAGGAACGATATCGTTGGGATCACTTTCAGAACGATTTTTTTCCAGCTGTCAAACGATAAAACACTGACAGCCAATCAGAATCCATTCTAATTTAAAGGTCTCGTGCATTTAAATTTGCAGATGACATTGCAGAGAAGTTAATCGTCGAAATCCTCCACTGTTTGACAAGTCAACCCCCCTTTTCAAGGATACGTTAAAAAAGATTTATATATATGGAAAGCAATCGGTCATATCCTGGGAATAAATGGTGAGAAGTAGGCTATTAACGATGAGATATTGTGCAGTTTAGCTCAGGTAAGTTTTGCACATTCTGAAAGGTGTATGTAAACTATATGAACTTCATAGCCTACTACTGCTTTTAATATAAGGCTGCTTTTATTATTATTATTATTATTATTAATACTATTATTATCATCCTTAAACTACTATGTGCAAATAGCATAGCCTATAGGCCTAATAGCCAACATGTTGCTCCTTTGTCTCATCTTTCTTTCTTTTGTAGCTTGACTACTTTTTTTGTCCACCGGCCACTGTGACGGGTGGATTTCAAAATCTACCAGCCACTCAATGTTTTTACCAGCCACTTTCTAGTTTTTAATCGACAATGTGTAACTGCATGTGAAAATTAATACTACAAGATCTACAATACTTAAGCAGTTTATTTAATCTCAAGTCTCAATGAAATACTGGCATTTTCTCTTTCTCTCTTATAGCCTACACACACAAACCATGAACTGATATTCACTTCAGTTCGCATATGAGGAAAAAACAATGTAGGCTACGGACGTGAGCGCTCTGAAAGCGGCACTAAAAGATGCTTTAACACTTTCACAGAGGCATTAAACAGAAAGCACAAAACCTTTCTTTAAAGTGAATTTCGTTTTGTATTAATTGTATCTTAATTATAATCAATGTTTCATCAACCTATTGCCTGGATTTGATAAATAAGAATTAAATATAGCAGACGATCTAGATACACACTAAAAACTCCTGGGTCAAAATTAACCCATAATGGGTTATTTTTTACCCAACTTATGGGTTAAAAAGGGACCAACTAATTTCTGGGTTATTTCAACTCAGAAAATTGGGTTAGTCTTTTTGACCCAACTTCTGGGTCAAAAGAACAACCCCAATATCTGGGTTGAAATAACCCAGAAATTAGTTGGTCCCTTTTTAACCCAGGAGTTGGGTCAAACATAACCTAACTTGGGTTTCTATGCCAGTATGCCTTATTTCAGAAAGTAAAACTTTGTTTTACATTATATCTGTCATGGTGTGATGCAGGAAGAAGAAGAAAAGGAAGAGTCCAAAAGTTCAAATTCAAACGTTTTACTAATAAAGTAACTCCAAAAGGTACAGACAGGCAGGATGTACACACACTAAACAAGACTACAAAGTAGAACGGCCAAAGACTGACTGAACTGAAGTAACTAAATATCACAGATGAACATTGATTAACAGAACACAGGTGGAACCTCATCATAGTGTCCTCATCTAAGAAGAAATTCCTCCTCATCTATGTCTTCATCTGAAAGACAGAAAACAAGACAACATGAGTATTGTTAATAAGTCGAGACAATTATGAACCACTCACCAGACAGTCTTTGATTATCAAGCTGACAAATAATCACTTTTAAGGGAATGCTGTGTTTTTTTTTTGTTTTTTTTTTATGTGGCCCAATTTGCTAGTTAACTAATGTGGTTATTTTGCAGCATTACCCATTTTGTGTGAATGACAGTCTATACCGTCCATCTTTTTTTTCATAACAAGTGTAATGGCATTAATACAAGGGTGAATATCTGGCCCATTCTTATGCATAACAGCTTAAAGACAAGGCACACGTATCTTTTAACTACAAGGGTTATAGATATGCATACCCCACGGTCAGAGGTGTAAAGTACTTGAGTAATTTTACTTGATTACTGTACTTAAGTATTATTTTGGGGGATTTTTACTTTACTTGAGTACAATTAAAAATCAATACTTTTACTTTTACTTAATTACATTTTTTAAGAAAAAAAAGTACTTTTTACTCATTACAGTTTAATTTACAGTCAAAAAGTACTTATTTTTTGGAGATCACTTCATTCTATTTTCCCTTGCTATTATAGTCAGCTGCATATATGGCTTGACCCCAAAAAAAATCTAACAAAAGGTTTCTCAGTGGTTTACAGTAGTATCAGATGTACTTATAAACATACTAAAAGTTTACCAAAGTTTGACTCCAAGAAAGGCCCCATTTTCAAAATGGCGGCCGTCAGGTCCTTATAATGACCATTAGTCCTTTGTATTCCTCCTAGACCAGGAATACTGGTGCCTGATACATGTTTGAGCCATGTAATATTATAATTAGCATATTTGCATGGTAGATAAGTGATTTCAAGTACAATTATTTATTAAAGCAATTGGTTACAAGCATATTTATGCGAAAAATAAGTACAATTTCCCTTAAGTAATTGCATATTTCTCCTTTCTCATATCGTTTTGCCTAGTGTTGGTGGTTTCTGTGGTTCCATAACCATTCTTTTGATTCCAATAAAGAATAAATTCATTAGAACTGTGTGGTACTGTAAAATTAGTCAAAACAGGGCTGCCACGTGAAGGCTCAGTAGCGCTAACCCCTTTTATTTATTTTTTTAAAATATTTTTTATAATGCGTTTTTGTTTTTTTGCCTTTTGTTTTTTATATATTTTTTTAATACTTTTCTTATTTATACATATCTTTTTCTATTTTCTTCAGTTGTTTCCTCTTATTCTGGTTTATTTTTTATACTTTTTTGCACTGTGACCTTCACTAGATTTACCATTAGTCGTCACACTCTTCCTCCCATAGAGGTTGATTATAGTGATTCTCACAATTCCCAACTTGACATGGTCCACAAGCAGGCATTGCATGGTAGTCCATATGCCCTGCAACTGCACCGTTGTGTTCGGCAAGCAGTTGTGCAATTACAGTGGATCATCTGCAGGAGGCTTTCTGGGGCAGCAGTCTTACTGATCATAACTGGCAGGAACCGGTTGTCCACCAGTTTCCATCCCTAATCCACTGTGTTCATGTCACCTTCCTTTCCAATCCACACCATGATCTGGAAGTAAACTCTTCGGCAGTGGTATTTGGTTGAGGACTCAGTTGGAGGCAGACATTCTGGGGTAACAAATAATTTGGCGGTAACGATTTTCTTGCTTAAAAGGTTGTAGCGCAAAGAGTCAAGTGAATTGGTACTCTCTCCGCCAAACAACACTGCCATTGCCTTGGTCCCATAGTCCTCTATGACATTCCTTGCTTGATGTGGGAGCAGAAAGACATTTGCACAGGACTGGATGGTTAATTCACCATTCACAAGTTTCTGGAATGCTGTCTGTTTGCCAACACTAAAAATGCGTGAAGTTGTAATTATAAATGTAATGAATTATTATTATTATTTAGCGCTTTTCTTGGCACTCAAAGTGCTTTACATAGAAGGGGGGAATCACCTCAACCACCACCAGTGTGCAGCTCCACCTGGATGATGCGACGGCAGCTATATTGCGCCAGTACGCCCACCACACACCAGCTTACTGGTGGAGAGGAGACAGAGATGAAGCCAATCAGTATACGGGGATGATTAGGAGGCCATGATGGACAGAGGCCACTGGGCAAATTTGGCCAGGACACCGGGGTTACACCTCTACTCTTTCGAATGACATCCTGGGATTTTTTGTGACCACAGAGAGTCAGGGCCTCGGTTTTAACGTCTCATCCGAAGGACGGTGCTCTTTGACAGTACAGTGTCCTCATCACTATACTGGGGCGTTAGGACCCACACAGACCACAGGGAGAGCACCCCCTGCTGGCCTCACTAACACCTCTTCCAGCACCAGTTGTATCACATCCTGTGAAGGCGTGAATAACAGCAACTGGGAACACAAGTCACTACCCAGGACTTGTTTCATCTCACTGATGTTGTACACTTTAGTAGCTTTGGACTTGTCTGAACGAAAATAGAGGCCTCTATTGTTCGTCCAAGCATAGTAGAGGAGAAGAATGAGTAAGTCTGTATCCTCCCCTATCAAGGTTGTGGGCTGATGTTCTGAGGCCTTGACTGCAGCTTTGACAATGTCCACGTCTGCATCACCTGATGCATTCATAACAGTGCAGCCCTTCTTCTCCAGCTCCTCGGTTATAAGATTGATAAGTCCTTGTTTGTTGCCAGATCTGGAAAGGAAATCATCCTTTCTGCCCATAAACTCAGTCTCTGCATTGAAGTTAACGATGGGGTGAGTGTTTTCACCACGTCTCTGATGCGTATTGTCTTTGATGGAAGGACCTTCTGCGAGCGTATCAGTCTTAAAACTACTTGTGTCTTTACTTCCATGTGTTATCGTAGTCGCACAGAAAAGACAATCGGTTTGGCTGTTGAAAGGTCCAGTTGCTACTCTGGCACTTCTTTTTGGTGGCTCACCTTTATTCTCTTGTTGGATTTTAATGTCTTTTTTATTTATGTACTTCTGTCGACATTTTGAGTGTACTATTTCACCAGCGGAAATGTGTACGTCGTCGCCTCTTTGTACACTTGCATTGTTGATTCCATCAGCTCCCTTCTGATGAACCTCAACCACATCAGAGTCATCTCTTAAGTTTTTACAGCAAATGGGGCAAGTTTCTTGGTTTACAACAACATGACTCATGGTCAAAATTGCATTTGGAGTGTACTTTTTCCTCAAGCTAATTCAACAATGTCAATTGCTGAAAATTGTCAATTTAGTTTAGTTGGGTTTAGTACCTTTATACTCAAAAACATCTATAGAGGATGCATAACATATGTATTACCTTATTCAAATTGAAATGAGTGACCATTTTAGAGGGTTCACACACAGGCCTCTGTTTGGGCTAATTCAGAGTTGTTTATGATCAAATTATTACAACAACTCCAATTTAAGTTACTTTTGGGTGCAATAACTTTTACATTGAATGTCAAGTCTGTGTTTTAGCAAAAAAAGGGTATGTGTCCAAAAACACGTACCGAGTAGGAGTTACATGACATAGGCTAAATCGTTTACATCACTGGTTCACCCTAAACAAAGATAAAACCTTACAGTAATCTCACAAAATCGTGTATTCCATAAGTTTCTAATCATGTCAGCACAATTTAGACAAGTCCAATGGATTCATAGACCCAGAAAACATGGGGTTAGACACCGATATTACTTGGCTAGGTCAAATAATGAAGGAGTTAGGATATTTTAAGGGCTTCCTGCCCATCTTGGACGCCATCTTGAAAATTACACCTTTCTAGTGGTCAAACAAGTAGCATCTGCCTGCAGTCCCGGAGGCTGCATTTGCAGGACCCCACTTTTAGGACCGCATTTCTAGGACCCTAGGTTTTTGTGACAGCGCCACCTACCGAATTAGAGGACCAGCGAAGATGGATGACATTCAGAGTGTGAGTATCAAATGCGAATCAATTTTTATTTGTTTAACTTTAAAAACAATTGTGATGCATTTCATTGGAAAGCTAACGTTGCCAACGTGCAGGTGATTTACTAAACATGTCTTGAATGCATAGCTAGCATATATTAGCCTCTAATGCTGGAAAATGATAGCGCGTTCATTTAACGGAACTGTTGCATGATAATCCTGTGTTGACTTATTTACAGCACAATAAACTGTAGCATGTTCGTTCTGAAAGCTTGTTAATTACTCATTGTTTTTCCATTTTAATTCAGTTAAAATAATCTTAATGTTTTCACTGTCACGTGCTCACAGTCAGCCTGTTTAACGTTACCCACAATACATGTTATGTGTACGTCTCTTCATTTTGACATGGTTTTATAAAGTTGGTTGAGACATATGACATTTTAATAGTCAGACATATCAGAGAGGTCATTATAATAATTGACTGTTAAAATCCCACGTGTTAGATTGTGTCATTTACTGTATACTATTAAATAATACTATTAAATAATTATTGACACTTGCAAAAGCTGACAAATATGTAAGAACATTAATATGTTAAGGTAAGCAAAGGGACATAACAGAAGCCTATACCGTTATTGAGGGGTATGGATACGTTTCAAGTTTTGCACTTTATTTGTATTCTGTATATTTCATAACTTTGTTACAATAGTTGTATTAGGCTACTTTATTTTATTTGTATTTTTCTGTTAGGCTACTGTTCATATGCCGGTTAAACTGTCTTGTTTTTCTCTTAATGTACGGGGGATTCGTGATTTATCTAAACGCAAGGCTTTATTTTTATTTTGTACGTCACAGAAAAGGGATGTTTATTTTTTTCAAGAAACATATTCTTGTTCTGAAGATGAAACCTTTTGGCGCAATCAGTGGGGTAGTGCTAGTAAGGTTTTATTTAGTCATGGTACTAATCACTCCGCTGGAGTTTTGATTTTATTTGACCGTAATTTTAGTGGCTCGATTCTGCAGTCCTTTTCATCTGACGAGGGTAGATGGATAATTGCTGTCATTCTTCTAGGGGATTTTTTCTTTATCTTGGTTAATGTTTATGGTTTTAATAACCATACACAAAATAGCTTATTTTTTCAGGATCTGTCTTCTAAAATTCTTGATTTAAAAGGTAAATATCCATCTGCTGCAGTAATAGTTGGAGGAGATTTTAATGAAGCTCCTGACCTACGTCTGGATAGATTTCCGCCAAAACGAGAGTCATGCAGATGTAACACTATTATTAATGATTTTTGTAGTAACCTTTCTCTTTTGGATGCTTACAGGTTTATGCATGATAAAAAAAATTAATATACTTGGTTTAGTAAAGATCTCTCGAGAAAATCTCGTATAGATTACTGGCTTACATCAGACTTTATGTCCTCTTTTATTAGGTCCAGTAGTATCTGTCCTGCTCCCCTCACAGATCACTCTTTTATCGACCTTATTTTATCTGATTCTGGTACTAGTTGTCACAGAAACCCTGGATATTGGAAACTAAATTGTTCTCTACTACAGATCCCCTCTTATTGTTTAGGTATTAAGAGCATCATTGAAGAATTTAAAACAAAACCTGGTGTCACACTAACTTCTAATTGGGAAATGTTTAAATACGAGTGTAGGAAATTCTCTATTCGGTTTAGTAAACAGTTAGCAAAGGCAAAATCTTTCAAATATACCTCTATATTAAACAAAATGAATATAATTTTAGGCAAACAACAGACAAGTGAAGATGATAAAGTAAAACTGCACAACCTTAAAGAAGAATTAAATAACTTTTATGCTGAAAAGGCTAAGGGTGCCTTTATTAGATCCAGAGTAAAGTTGCTAGAATTCGGAGAAAAAAATTCAGCTTATTTTTTTTAATTTAGAAAAGAAAAGAGGGAATTCTAAGAAAATATTTTCTCTAAATATTAAGGGCAATTTGGTTACAGATGAAGCTAGAGTTTCTAATTTTGTTTCCAATTTTTATTCACAGCTTTATTCTTCTTCATTTAATCCTCAGTGTGCTGATAGTTTTTTTTGAGAGGGTTCAAGCATTCACACCTATTATAAGTGATGGAAATCGGTCGTCTTGTGAGATGGATTTGACTATGGAAGAGTTGGATATGATTATCCAGAAAGCCCCCCTCAATAAAAGCCCTGGTCCAGATGGACTTCCTTTTGAATTTTATAGGACCTTTTGGCAAGACATAAAAAATCTTGTTTTGGAAGTTTTTAAAGATTGTATAAAGAAAGGTGAATTAACCGAGTCCATGAAGCAGGGCTTGATCACTTTAATCCCAAAGCCTAACAAAGATTCTTCATATTTAGATAATTGGCGCCCAATTACTTTACTTAATTCGGATTATAAATTGTTAGCTTCCCTTTATGCAAATAGATTGAAACCATGCTTAGAAGAACTTGTCTCAGTTTCCCAATCTGGCTTCATGAAAGGCAGGCATATAGCAAATAACATTTGACTTGTTTTAGATATTTTAGATTATAATGAATTGATAGTAGTATATACCCCGGACCTTCTGTCAAGATGATTGATGGTGACCTTTGACCTTGCCCCTCCCTCTCCCCCCTCCTGACCTTCCTGTTTCTGGGGTCATGGAGTTAACCTTTGACCTACCCCCTCCCCGTGTCCTTCCGTTGACCCTCTGGCACCTGTTGTCATGGGTTAACCTTTGCCCCGTGATCAATCAAATTGAAGTTTAGTTTGACCCCGTTGAACCGACGATCAATCAAATTGAAGTTTAGTTTAGGGCATTGATGTTTTAGTGTTATAGATCAAATTGACATTTAGTTTGGGAGCTGTTGAGTCCCATGTGGGAAATAACTCCGGAAGATTAGGTTACGGAACCCACCCCCCTCCCTGCCAGCCATCACATTGCGTTGTGAGACAAAACTTTTTAAAAAGTATATAAAATATATTTATTGTCCTAGTTTAACTAAAAAAGAGCACAGATCGTGCATGGTTTGTGGTTGGGTGTGTGTGTGTGTGTGTGTGTGTGTGTGTGTGTGTGTGTGTGTGTGTGTGTGTGTGTGTGTGGGTGTGTGTGTGTGTGTGTGTGTGTGTGTGTGTCACACTATCCCTCCCTCCCTCACTCACTCACTCACTCACTCACCCCTCCCTCCCTCGCTCACCCTGAATAACTAAAGTTGAAAAACATTGATCTATAAATGAAATGTTTCTAAAATAAATATCTTACTAAATAACTAAAGTTAAAAAGCATTGATCTATAAATGAAATGTTTCTAAAATAAATATCTTACTAAATAACTAAAGTTGAAAACTATATAAATGAAATGTTTATTAAATTACAGAAGTTGAAAACCATCCGCTTCTTTAAAATACACATCTTACCGATCCAGATAATTTTAAAACCACAAAAGAGATAAATAAAAATGCCCTTACTTTTTCAGAGAGAGATGAAAAACTCCTAAGAGGTCCATAGGTGTAAAAATCCCCCGATTCCCTCTCACCAGCATCTGACAGTCCCTGAACCAGAGTGTGTTTGACCCATGTTAGCTTTCACATTCCTGAGCTCATTGCAGGGACAATGAAAGTGAGGTGAATATATCTCACACTATAGAGTTGAAAAACATCTTTTAAAAGTATATAAATGAAATGTTTATAAAATAAATATCTTTTAACTAAAAAAGATCACAGTGTGTGTGTGTGTGTGTGTGTGTGTGTGTGTGTGTGTGTGTGTGTGTGTGTGTGTGTGTGTGTGTGTGTGCGTGTGTGTGTCACACTATCCATCCCTCCCTCCCTCACTCACTCACCCCCTCCCTCCCTCACTCCTTCAAATATCTCCCTAAAAATAAAGTTGAAAACATTGATCTTTAAAAGTATATAATTGAAGTGTTTATAAAAAATATAATATCTTACTAAATAACTAAAGTTGAAAAAACATTGATCTTTAAAAGTATATAAATGAAATGGTTATAAAATATTTGACAGCAACATTCTGTTCATTAAAAATCTTGCTAAATTACTGAAGTTGAAAACCAGCCGCTTCTTTAAAATACGCATCTTACTGATCCCAGATATTTTCAAAAACCACAAAAGAGATAAATAAAAATGCCCTTACTTTTTCAGCTGATTAAAAAAAAACACCCCGAGTGATTCTCTCTCCCCACCATCTGACAGGACTGTAGTGTCTGCTTGTTTCGGTCTCTGTGGCAGTTAGGTAAAATAGCATTGCTCATTTAAAAAGTAGGCTATATAAAGCAGATATAGATAAAAACATCTCACCATGTTGAAAACATGTGTTTTTCACCTTAACTATTTCACTCCCCTGTCCCGCTTGACCATAGTGTATTGTGTGTGCGTTCTGTTTATCTATTGGGGTATGAGCCTGTGAAAACAGATGCCATTATTGCTTTATTACTCTTTGAAAAATACAGCTGGGGAAAATATCAGCTGTCCTAACGTTAAAACAGACCTTGGTGTTTGCACTCTCACCATAGAAATATGTTTCTAATTAAAAACATAGGAAGCACGATAAGTTGAAAGAGCGTGACTTATCCGTGAATGAAATACGCTGACACACAAACGGTCGAGGGCATAAGAAAGTGAAACTTAACCCAACAGTGAGCGAAACATGACATGGGTTCGTGGCAAGGTGAAAACCTAACAGATTCATCCGTAGAGTAAGGGCGCCACCGTGTGGTCACCCAAAAACAGGCCGCCTTTAAACTATAAATAGACCCGCTCATTCCTAAATTCATTCCCTGACCAGAAGTTCCTGATGACCCACGCGTGTCCAGACATCTCATCAAAAGACATGGCTAAAAGTACGTTTTTTCTATAATTATTCATTTAAGCAACTCTGGTTTATTTTAAAACATTGTTTCTATAATTATTCATTTAAGCAACTCTGGTTTATTTTAAAACATTGTTTCTATAATTATTCATTTAAGCAACTCTGGTTTATTTTAAAACATTGTTTCTATAATTATTCATTTAAGCAACTCTGGTTTATTTTAAAACATTGTTTCTATAATCATTCATTTAAGCAACTCTGGTTTATTTTAAAACATTGTTTCTATAATTATCCATTTATTCAGCGGTGACTTCTGTTAAAATAATGCTTCTACATTATTATTATTTCATTTAAAAATAATGCTTCTACATTATTTAAATCTGCTATATGGTATTCTTTCATTTAAAATAATGTTTATACAATATTCTTTTATTTAAATCTGTTATATGTTATTGCTGCTGGTCAGTTGTAATTGCAATTTTATATTAATATACCATGAGATGATGTACATTTTCAAGTCATGTTATGGGTTTTTTACCCTAATTTCGTTTTATCTGATATAACTAAAATATGCCATGTCGTTTTATCTGTGTTTTATTTTGGGGCTTTTATTCTGAAAACACGCGTACGTCCTGCTATCACATAACGGTCTGTAACCTCGTGTTTTAGCTTAACATTCTTTGACACATGGATTTGCAATAACAATACATGACTATTTCTCTATTGAGAGTGAATTCGGTGCTAAATATCGCTGTAAAACTATTTTGCGGCAAATTATTCCCATAGACTTTTATTATGAAATTACTCGATACATCCTGTTAGACGCGGTCATGCGTTTAGCACATTACGATCGCTAGTAAGTGCTCTTAAACATTGTTACATATTCTATATCGACTGATTTTCTATTTATATCTTTCAGATAATGCAATACTAATGATTTAATCTCGCTTTTTTCCCGTAACGGGTATGTTTAAGCAATGTCAAAAAGCGACATTCTCCCTCTATCGGTCAGGAGGGTAAATGTCATATACTCATGGGGGAAATATTGCCCCTAGCGACCTGGAGATGTCATAGCATGCGATTTTTACAGTGAAAACGGGGACCATGGGGAAATATTGTCCCTAGAGGCCTGGAGATGTCATAGCATGTGATTTTTACAGTGAAAAGGGGCACAGAACTCCGTTTTGACCATTTTACTCATCCTAATGTTAAAATGTTATTATGGTTTATATATATATATATATATATATGTTTAAACAATTAATTTTAGGATTCAATGTTATAGAATTTTATTTATGATTAATAAAAAATTTTAATCGGTTATGCATCTGTGTGTGTGTGTGTGTGTGTGTGTGTGTGTGTGTGTGTGTGTGTGTGTGTGTGTGTGTGTGTGTGTGTGTGTGTGTGTGTATTTGGGTCTGTTTGTTTGTGTGTCTATGTTTGCAGCGTCATCACCCGTATTCATATAAAACAGCTCACATCTGTCTTTTAACCATAACAGGCATTTCTCTCCACAGACACGAGCGTCGAGCTGAGCGCTTTCGAAGGGCTTAATTCGTGTAAGATCATATGTTATAAATTAAAATAAATTAAAATAAATTTGTCTTTATACAATTTTTAATTGGTCTTTATACAGATTAAAATGAATCTATTTTAATTTTGTCTTTTGTGTCTCACAGTGACTGCCCTGGGGTTTGATGCAGACAGCCCCGCTGTTGGTAAACATCTTCGTCATAATGTTTTATTAATACTTATGTGAAAATAAGCAATTATTAATATTTTAATACATTTTTATTGTTTTTATTTATTTATTTATTTATTTATTTATTTAATTTTTTAGATTTCATAGAATTCGTAACCCAACCTGGTTTTGTAGACCTCACGCAAGACGACGATGAGCAACTCAGCCCCGCTGGCATAGCATCCGATCGTATTTCTACATCCGCGACCCCCGCTGCTCAAACAGCTCCTAGCATTTCGACTTTAGACCACAGGCCCCGGGGGACTGTCGCACCACAGAGAAAGCTTAGAAAAATTGAGTTCCGCAGCCCCCCGACCAGCCCTGAGACCGAGCTGTTTCATGGTAAGTCTATCATCATTATTACTATTAAAACTGAGATTATGTCATATCATTTATATGTATTATATCTCTACACAGCAGAGGACGGTAGACACGACGATGATGCAGCGAGCGATGTAGCTAGCTGGGACACCCAAAGACTCAACGCATGGGAGCAGAGTTCATGGACGAGTGAACCCGGACAGGTGACTGCCGCAAACGCCGGTGGAACACCATATTCTTCTCCGCAATCGCCGTCGGAGGAAGAGATTGAGGTTGACGAACCAGCGGCACCGCCCGACGAGCCAGCCACCAACAGCGCTCTGATCCATACTCGCACTAATTCAATAGATGCATCGGGACAACAGTTTCGCGACGCACACACTGATTTAATCAGCAAATGGGGCGCCCTGCGTGCAGCGCAAATTGCGACTCATAACCAAATAGAATTACTGCACACCCGGCTAGATTCATTACACAGGGAGCTAAGGTCCTCGCAGCTAGAGACACACAGCAGATTGGATGTCCAGGATCGCTTTATTCAGGGTGTGGCTGATGAAATATTCCGACGTATTCATATTATGCAAACAGACACCCGTGCCGATTTTGCTAGAAACTTTCGCATGCTAAGCGGTCAGCATAGGGAGATAATGCTCGCTTTTCACCATCTGATTCTCACCATCATTGACGAAAGCTCATAGACGAGTTTATCTATTTGTATTACATTGTAGCCCCATTGCAATAGGTATTGATTTTTTTATACTCTTCTAAATTCCATTTATACGCTATTAGTTCATGCATGTTTTTATATTTGTAATTCCTATTTGTGTGGTTTATACTCTGTGATTATTGTATGCTAGTCTGAAATTCAAAATCATTATGTATTGATTTTTATACTCTTCTATTCCATTTATACGCTATGAGTTCATGCATGCTTTTATATTTGTAATTCCTATTTGTGTGGTTTATACTCTGTGATTATTGTATGCTAGTCTGAAATTCAAAATCATTATGTATTGATTTTTATACTCTTCTATTCCATTTATACGCTATGAGTTCATTCATGCTTTTATATTTGTAATTCCTATTTCCTGTGTTTTATACTCTGTGATCATTCTATGCTAGTCTGAAATTCAAAAACATTATGTATTGATTTTTTATACTCTTCTAAATTCCATGCATTGATTTTTTATGCTCTTCCAAATTTCATGTATACGCTATGAGTTTATGTATGGTTTTATATTTGTATTACCTCATGTTTATACAGTGTGATTATTGTATGCTAGTCTGAAATTCAAAATGGATGGTTCAAAATACTTCTTTACAGATGTACGTCACCCAGACCAATCTCCCACAGATCTGTCACCGGACGAGGTTGAAATGCTAAGTATGCTTCCTGATTCTTTAGAACAGTATCTCGATGTAGAATCGATGCAACCCCATAGTAATTTGGATCTTTTTGACCTAGCCGTAAATCCAGATATTAATCTCTATGATTCGTGCGTACAATACGGTGGTGTTTTAAATACCCCGCCCGTCACTGATCCGCCCCCAGATCCCGACGGCGCTAGCGCAGAACATCTTACCGACAATGATGCTCCCCCTATAGGTAATGTTAATACTTTGCGCGAAGGTGATCCTCCTACAGAGGATCGATTAAGTTCCCGAGACATTGACTCGTTGATTCGCCGGGGTGGGTTCGTTAACGGATATCACGTCTTACCACGACCTCGTTTCAATAGCGTTTCGTTGAGAAGGACCATGAATCTGAGAGCTATCAACTCTCCAGATCTGGCCGATTATCATAGTTACTTACACGACACAATGAGCGGGATTGTTACTTTCGCTAGAGATTTTGGCAGGGACGCCCCCGTCATTAATATGACCATGTCAGCCTCCAGTCTCCAAACACCCATCAGCGCTGTTTTAACCGCTGGAAATAATTATGACCCAAATTTGCTTTACGATCAAATTGAAAAAGTTTTACAGAGCAACGATCAGTTATTAGCGGACCAGGCCATTGAGGTAGACGCTACTGTTGTTATGAACACCCACGGCGGGGGTCGTCGTAAACTTATGGATATGGCCGTTGATGAGGTCATCAAAAGAAAAAAGACGAGTTTATTTTGTCCCACAAATATTTCGAATAATTTGTGTTTCTCCATCTGTCTCGCGCGTTTTCTTAACCCTCAACACTCCGAGACCGAGTTAGAAAAACTAGCGGTCGACATCCAAAACAGCGCAGGGTTCTCGATCCAAGATCCAATCTCTTTTAGCGACATAACCTCGTTTGAACGAACGCTAGACATTAAAATCGTTGTATTTCACAGATCAAATGCATCGGTCTTAGAAACGTACAAAAATATAGATGAGTCCCACCCCAAAACGGTGTTCCTGTATCTCGATAACGAACATTACTACATGATTTTGAACTTGCCCGCGTTCATCGGTTCCGATTACGTATGCGAATTTTGCTATAAAAGTTACGCCAAACGCAGAGACCATCGATGCAAGCACGTCTGCAACATATGTTTTGACGCGGAGTGTCACACCTTCCCTAAAAGAACCATACATTGTCCCGATTGCTTGCGCTACTGTAATTCGAACTATTGCTTCAAAATGCATAAAAAAAACCAGCCTCCTGGTCAAGAAATCCCCGCCTGCGACGTGATAAAATACTGCAAACTATGTAACAGACGCTACACAGTCAAACCGGGTGCTAAGAAAACCCAACACAAATGCGCCCCGGACAAATGCATCCATTGCAGGGAGATTCTTCCGGATGAGGGGTCGCACCAATGCTTCATACAGCCCTTAGCGCCTAAGCAATTTTGCGAGAAATATATCTTCTACGATTTCGAAACACGCTATGAAAATGGTAGGCACGTGGCAAATTTTGTTTGCGCGATCACGTTCCAAGGGGAGAAATTTATCGCTAAGGGTACACAGTGCATTGCCAAGCTAATCAATCGCTTCAGACAACCTCGTTATGAAGGCTACTGCTTCATCGCTCATTACGCCTCCAGATTTGACGCGTTTCTAATTCTGGAGTATTTCTGCGGGGTCGGAATTGCGCTCCAGGTGATCATGCAAGGTTGCAAACTAATCTTTATGTACGATGAGACGTTTGCGCAGCGATACCTCGATAGTTATTCGTTTTTTCCGCTAGCGCTCGCTAAAATGCCCGTAGCGTTAGACTTAACGACAAGCGGAAAAGGCTATTTTCCCCATCTGTTCAACAGGATCGAAAACGAGAAGTATTTCGGACCGTACCCTGACAAAAAGTTCTACAACTACGATAACATGTCGGATAAAGGCCAGCAAGAGTTCGATGCTTGGTACCTGACGGTTCAGGGAAAGTTCTTTGACTTCAGGAAAGAACTGCGCGATTACGGGGTTAACGACGTGGTCTTATTACGAGAAGGGTGTATGAAATATCGAAAGTCGTTCATCGAATGCGCAAAATTAGATCCTTTTGGCTGTACGACTCTAGCCGGGTGCGCGATGTCCGTGTTCAAAACTCATTATCTCGAGAAAAATACTCTGGCTCTCACCCATAGCAAAGCGTACGTCCAACAGAGCAAGTGCTATTCATCCGGTTCAATTGAATGGTTAGAGTTTCTCAAAAAGACTCGAAACGTCGACCTGCATCACGCCCTAAACCACGGGGAGCAATCCTTCGGTAAGTACTTTCTAGACGGCTATTACGAACAGCAGGGTGAGAGGCATGGTTTAGAATATAATGGTTGCGTTCACCATGGGCACTGTTGTCGCTTTGAACCCCATGAGAGACACCCCTTGTCAGGAGTGCCCTATGGGGTTCTCAGGAGGCAGTTTGACGATAAGGTCGAAATTCTGCAGAACGCATACGGTTTGAAAATCGAGGTTCTTTGGGAATGCGAATGGAACAAAATGAAAAATACCGATCCCTCCGTGATAGAATTTATGAGCGATTATTCTGCCCCAGAAAGACTGAGCCCCCGAGATGCGTTGTTTGGAGGCCGAACTAACGCGTATAAACTCTACCACGAGGTGACCGATGGTGAGAAAATAAGATATCTCGATTTCACCAGTCTCTACCCCTTCTGCCAGGCAACGAAAAGCTATCCGATTGGACATCCGCAAATAATTTTCAAAGATTTTGAGCCGATCGAAAATTATTACGGACTTATCAAAGCGACTGTGGTCCCTCCCCGCAAATTATTGCACCCGGTTCTCCCTTACCACTGCGGCGGTAAACTCATGTTCCCGCTATGTAGAACCTGCGCTCACGAGGAAAACCAGACATCGAGCTGCAACCACACGGACCAGGAAAGATCTCTCTCGGGCACCTGGGTTAGCATCGAGCTTTTAAAGGCCGTCGAAAAAGGTTATTTGATAGGCAAGATAGACGAGGTTTGGCATTTTCCACAACGGTCAGACACGTTGTTTGTCGAATACGTAAAAACGTTTCTGCGTTTGAAGCAACAAGCCTCCGGGTACCCGTCGAACGTTGTCACGGACGCTGAGAAAGCGGCTTACATTCGCGACTATTTTGAGAAACAAGGGATTCAACTCGATCCCGAAAAAATCAAATACAACGCCGCCCAGAGGGCAATCACTAAATTAATTCTGAATTCGCTTTGGGGGCGATTCTGTTTAAGACAGAACTTACCTCAAACGGCTCTGGTGAGCGAGCCCGAAGATTTCACCAGAATCGTTTTTGGCAATACAGACGCACTGTCGTATTTCACATTCGTCTCAGACGATGTAGCTCTCGTTCAACATAAGCCGGCCAAAGACGATGTTTGCAAGGCACGCGACGTTAACGTGTTTATAGGAGCGTTTACAACGGCCCATGCCAGACTGGAATTGTACGAATTAATGGACAGGCTCGGCGACCGACTTTTATACTCCGACACAGATTCTGTAATTTTTGTGTCTAGGGACGGAGACTGGGAGCCGCCTCTAGGGGATTATTTGGGGGAGTTGACGAGCGAGCTAGATGACGACGATTTTATTACTCAATTTTGTACAAGCGGGCCTAAATCTTACGGGTATGAAACTACCAAAGGTAAGACGTGTATGAAGGCCAAGGGTATCACTTTGAATGCAAAGAATTCCCGAGCCATCTGTCTGGAATCCCTGATTGGTCTGGTTGACGGCTATGTGAAGTCGCACGATGGTAGCAAATACATCCTGGCTCACACTGAAAACATTGTGAGGAATAAAAAGTCTCTCACATTGCACAACAAATCAGTCGTTAAAAGGTTTAAGGTGGTGTACAATAAACGCAGGCTTATGCCCGATTTCACCACACTTCCTTATGGCTACTGATCAGATGATGCACAGAGGGTCGTTGGATGTTTCCGATTTTGATTTCAGACTTCAACACCCATTTAGTTGCGTTGTAAGCGGACCGTCCAATTCTGGAAAGTCTTATTTTGTAAAACTTTTGTTGGAAAAAGGTTTGACTATAATCTCCAAGAAAATTGAAAACATTGTATGGTTGTATGATTGCTGGCAGACATTGTATGACGATTTACTGAAATTGTATAACATTAAATTTGTACAAGGAATACCCGAGAGTCTGAATGATGATGATTTACTCCCCGTTCACAAAGCAAATCTGCTCATCGTGGATGATTTGATGCAACAAGCTAGCGCCAACCTGGAACTCCAGCGCGTCTTTACACAGTATGTCCATCACCGCAATCTCAGTGCAATCTATATAGTGCAAAATTTATTTGTACAGGGCAAGTCCAGCCGAACCATCAGCTTAAACGCCAATTATATGATTTTGTTTAAAAACCCCCGGGACGTCAATCAAGTGGCGTTGCTAGGACGTCAAATGTACCCGGGGAAGACAAAATACTTTATGGAGTGTTATCACGACGCAGTCAACCGATCTTTCGGATATCTAATGATAGACTATAAAGCAAAAACTCCGGAGCAGTACCGTCTCAGAACAGGCTTGCTTTCCGACCGTCAGGTGGTTTATATCCCGAAAAAAAGAAGAACGTGATCGATCGTCATGTCCGCTAGACTTTGTAAACATCTGCCGGTGTTGAAACTGCTACATAAAGCGTCTCCTAAACAACGACGCCTTATTCTACAATCGGCGTCCGACGATTTCATTTTATCACTGTGTGAACTGGCGCTTAACATCCTCTATGGCACGATTCCGGTCAATCGACAACAGTACCAAAAACTGAAAAGGAGAAAAGCAGAAATCAAATTTGTAGCCGATAAAAAAATTGGCATAGCGGCCAAGAAACGCGTCTTCAACCAGAAGGGAGGGTTCCTATTACCTCTGCTAAGTATAGCACTTCCATTTCTTTCGAACCTGATAGCCAATCGATAGGATGGACTATGCCGAGAAGATGTATTTAGTACCGCAGCATCAACTGGATAAGTTGAAAACTGAAAATGTTCGCGAGAACATACACCAGAGTGTGGAAAACGATCTGGACGGGAGCATAAGAAATATTTTACAACGGTCTGATTTGAATCCCTACGACAAAGCCAAACTTTACTCAAATACCCTGACCAGGTTTTTGACCATCGTTAGACAAGGCGATCGTGAGAACAGTGTTTTAACGCTTTCGTTACCCCCTAGTGATCCCGTGCTAAAATATGAACAATCGGCTGCTAGCAGCGTTGAAGACATTGGTGAGGCTAATGTGGTGGATGAAGTTCTGAAGAATGTGCCTCCGAGAAGTGTGAAAAACAGTAGATACATTTTAGACAAGATGTCTAAAGCTAAAGGACTCAGCGCTTGGAACGAATCGGGGGAGTTTGTGTTCAGGGGCAAACCCATACAAGGTTCACACATGCTTGATTTGTTAAAAAATGTGACGGCCCCCCAAAAGGTTCGCAATGACCGGAGACCTCTAGGATGGACTGAGTTTCTACAGGCTTTTGCCGAATTAAACATTCCTTTTTCTACGGTGCCGAATCAACAGGTCAGGAGTGCGATTAATTCTCTAAAGAATAAACCCGACACCCCACCCTCTGTTAGACGTTCTAAAAAAGCGCAGAGATATTCGCGATCCGTGGTTCCAGAGAGCGACGATTCACTGTCTAAATCACCGACTATCCGTCGAAAACGATGGCTGGATTATTAACGTGTGTACATTAATATGTATCTTATGAATAAATAAAAGACGATGAAAATATAATGGTTTTAAGATTTTTTATTTATACATCAAACACGTTTGCACACAGTCGACGCAGGATAACATTTTAGCATTACAAACATACGGTCTTAATCTCTTCACAAACAGAGACACCATTTTGTCATTTTTAATATAGTCATCCGTGTATAGTTTCATCACATGGTCATAGTCGTAACCTCTGGCTAAATGATATAGAAAAAACACACAGTGCTGTCCACAGGTATCCGACGAATAATCCTGGACTCGTCTGCCTGAATATAATACGGACACGCCGTTGGTTGCTAGAAAGTTATCGATGCTGATTGGAAAACGGGTACTGTTTGGGGGGTTACCAAAACTGTCGAAAAAACATGTCTGCCCGTCTTCGGGCAAATAAACGGCAACCCAGTGTTCCCCCGGCAGGATACTCGGATCGGTATTAATGATCGATAATGACGGCAAGAGCCTCAGGGGTTTTTTGGGCAGCTGGTCGCTCGGTAGAACCCCGAGAAAATGAGTTCCGCATGTAATTTTATCCATGATAGTGGTGAGTTGTAGGGTGTTCATCTCAATAGTAGTCGATCAGTACCTGTCTGCGGTTAGACACCTCAATGATGCTATCAAACACAGCGTAGACTATTAAATTTACCGTACTGCCTAGCGGTCGTCTGAAACGAGCTTCGACTCTGATGTTCCCGGACTTGACGAGGGAGATGTGCTGACCGCACTCTTCATCGGGGGTGAGGTTAAATGCGTAAAGTGTGTATCCGTTCATGAAATCATTTCTGTCGATAGAGAGCGACTGGTCTTTAAGATGTCTTCCGGTCGTCATCGCTAGCTGATAAAATTCACGTACGGCCAGACCGTCATCGAAATTAGGCTGTAGAGGCTTAGCGGGGTATTGCTGGGAGTCAACGTAGACGGCTAAGAATTCCAGATTGTAATGTTTGAAAGCGAATGGATTTTTTCTGTAGGAACCTGTGAATGCGTCATTGTCGACCATAGCAATGACGATAGCCTTTGGCAGACTTCCTAAAAACAGATTTTCTTGATTCAAAATGCGTGAGCCTGCCGGTATTGAGAAGGTTTTTATACTGACCCTATCGACGGCGTACTTGGCCGTGGTCGACAGTAACGCCTGGGCGTGAGCCAGTCTGACCGGTGGCGATACAGAAACTTTCTTGACAAATAGGGATGCCGCTAGTATATTTAATTTGTAAGCCACATCGTCTGACCTCATCAGACAGAATTCATCTTTTGCTCGAATAAGACGTATCTTAATATCGACCCCGTTTATCATCAATTTCTCCTGGAAGAATATATCACTGTGTATGGGCGCGAGCAGTTCCAGTTCCTTGCTTTCTTCGGTGTACCCCGATCTCTTTGTCAATCCCGTATTACCCCCTGCGGGGTCAGCAGCATCCATAAAACCGGCTTTGTCCTTGTGAAACAGACCTGCGTTGAAAATAGATTCCAACGTATCTTTACTGTAGTTGATCAGACTCTCCATGATGCAGCGATAAGGGTAAGTGCTCGAACTTTGAGATATCAGCCGATCGCCGAGTGTCACATCCACTTGCGAAAATATTGTAGCTCCCGGGTAATTAATCAGCCCAACCTTAGCATCAGGATCTATGTCGCCGCCGTCAGGTTTCGTGATTTTCACCCGTAGATAGAGCATCGTGTTATTGAGATCGACATAATCATCCCCGTTGCCGGGGATAAAAAACTCAATCGGGGCAGATTGTGAAAGGGCCGATAATGGGGTAACTTCTAAATAGCTGCTTTTCTCAATCACTGTCTGCGTCATCGGTACGGTAAATAAGTCCAACTCGGACTTGATGCATTCTCCCGACATACGATGCAGTAACGCCATGTTAGAAAATGGTTTTTGCGGATCTCTTGACCGACACGCGTCGACTAACAGACTTCTTACGGCTTCTACGTGCGACTGAGTGCTTCTTTCCCCCGCGTGTTGTTTTCTTCTTCTTATTAGCCACCCATTGACCACGCCTCCTCACCCCCGGCGGTTTAGACGTCATCTTACGAGCCATGACCATCAGACCAGAGCCGTCTTGAGCTTTATCGTTGCGCGAACGGGTCAATACGTTGGAGACGACGTCGGATACTATATTTTTAGCGGCTGATTTTAGGTGGGGTTTTGCGATGCTAAAGCCTCTTTTTAACAAAGGAATGGCCATCCTGAACAGGCCCCTGAAAAGACCCCCTAGCCCTGCCCCATACATAACCCCTGACCCGGCATAGCCCGGTAACCCCCCTCCGGCCTGATTTTGGTAGTAGCTGACATAGTCCGCGGTCTCTCTGGGTCTATAATAACTCATATTTAAAGAATATAATTATTTTTGGGTTTAAAGTGCAGTTTTACGACGACTTTCCCGTAAGTGAAAGGTACTTTATGGTTTTGATCGTCCTTAACTTCTATGGTGATGTCTGTGATGTGATCCTTGCTGATCGATGCGTAATGCGGCTTGTCGTATCTAGCAATGACCGTGTCGTTGGTTTTACCCGATATATGTACGCATCTCAAAAGAGGTACGTGAGAATGGCCGACCACTTGATATTGGATAATGTCCGTGTAAATGTACAATGTGTAGAACCCTCCGTTGATATCGGCTTGATGAGGAGCGTATGTTATGATGTTCTGGGTAAAATCTGCTACTTTATGGTCGATCGATCGTCCGAGATAGATCCCCTTCGTTAATCCTAAAATAATGCCGAGCCTCCCTCGGAAGTAGAGTGAAATGTTGGGTTTTGCAGTCAGAAACACTTTGTTTTTTATTTCATCGTGAGTCAATACCCCATAATTTGGGATAAGTTGATTTATAACTCGGATGATGGCTCGTATATTTGGATAGTACCCGCAGGTTATGTTTAATTGGATCGATTTGTTTATTTTAAACGCATCACCGTCCGGCTCAATGTTCACGGTGAAGTAGCTCTCTTTGTCGTTAAAGCTATACCAGCTTCTAGGATATTCGATCTCGGCTAGGCCGACTTCCCAATGTCCTTTTAAGTCTATAGCGTTTGCTAGCCGCGTTGTATAGCTGGATATGGTGTTTCCCGGATAAACCGACGACGAGGCATTACACGGCAACGTGATGTAGAACCCGTGCTCCTCCATGATGGTACTTGTCTCGTGTGATCTCATCCGTTAACGTCGGAGTGTTTTAAGTCCACCAGAGTTTTTTTATCTATATAACTATTAAATTTTGAAGGCCATCCTAACCATTTCACTAAAACAAGTGTAGATTTCCCTTGTTTTTTCTGCCCTAAAATCTTTTCCACCTTAAAAGATTTGTTTTTACTCACAATTATTTTTTGCAGCTCTTTTTCATAAAAAACCCCGTCAATGACTTCGCCGTCATAATCCGTGAGTCTGTAGACCGGGGGCTGTCGCGGAATACGCGAGGACACGGTGAAAAATTCTTCCGTGTAGTTCTGTTCATAACCTTTGGCGAATGTACCTCTCACTTTAGAAATCCTCACGACATCGCCGACTTTGAAATTAAATACGGGTTTCTCCGTCTTCTTTATATCCCCGTACAGGTTTTGAAACACTTGACCCTCATTGTCTCTGCTGACGTCCACGGGTCTCATTTTGATACTTCGGTGATAACTGGTGTTGTACCCCTGCATTATGTCCGGTAAAACATCGATGTATCGTTGGGAATTTGTGGCCGTTAAAAATCGCCACATACGACTTTTTAACGTTCGATTAAATCGTTCCACCACGCTGGCTTTCAAATCGGTAGCGGTAGCGAAATGATTAATGTCGTGCTTTTTCATGACATCTTGAAAATGTTTATTGAAAAATTCCTTGCCCTGATCCGTCTGCAATTTCTGAGGCACACGACCCTCGTCGAGTATAGACTCGAACGCCCTAGTAACCTCGGGTCCGCTCTTATTCTTCAATATGCGACTCCAGGCGTACTTGGAAAATACATCTATACAAGTCAAAAGAAATTTATTACCATTATTCTGTTTGGCATAGGCGCTCATATCCACTAGATCAGCCTGAAACTGGGTGTCGACTCCGTAAACAACCACCCTGTTTCGCTTATAATTTACAGGGGCTGTTTTGTGTAGTGTGTAAGCGTCCTCGCCGGCCAACCATTGTGAAACTTGATTATCGCTTAGACGGACTCCGGTATCTTTTAAGACGGCGTCTTTTAATCGTTTTTTACCCCCTAAAGAACCGGGATTGGAAGGTGTATAATAAGCCTCTTTCATGAGCTCAGCCATGTTGTTGCTGTTTCAACCGCTGTGAAAGAATAACGCAAACGAGTGATTTGAATCAATCTTTTATTAAAAAACTTTACAAATATATACATAGTGAAGAATAGATATAATGGTATTAATAGAACGAAAGCAAAATTGATTAGTAATAAAAAAAATGAGGTAAATTTGATATAATGGTTAGTAATACATCAAAGTAAAACGATGTGGCATGCAGAGGGTAAATAAAAATTATATATTTGGGTTACATAACATTTGCTGAATCCAGCCAAAAGAGAAAATCGCGGCATGCCTGCCATGACGTCATGCTTCTGTCTAGGATATAATCTGCAAACATCCCGACAATTTTGTCGACCTCGTCAACCAATTGACGACGTTCGACCATCTCCTCCTCATCATCGCTGTCACATCTGTTTGACTCCTTGGTCAATTCGGTGCATACATCGACTACATAAGTGACCATGCACAGCATATCAGTGTTACGGATTTCACGCTGTGATTCGTATATCATGTTGAGAACCTCTTTTATCAGACCCCAGGCTGGTTCATCGGCATCAACACATATGCTGGTCAAAGAGCACCATGAATTATTACCCAGTCCTCTTATATGTTTCATCATTTTCTTGAGATTCGCTACGCGTGTAGTGTCGTCATCACCCAGAATTTCGGACGGAGATTGTGATGCGTCCTCAATAATCTTTTTCATCAGACGGGTCATCTGGTCTTTGTAATGATCTTTAAATATGAATTTCGTAAAGTACATCATACTGCACGCGACACCCATGTAGTTAGCGTCGCCGTCATAAGCCATGTAGTTGGCGTTGTCACAGCTCGACTAAGAATGCGAGACCTTCCCAGAGATCGACAATGCCGTAGACTGTTTCCTCGTAGGACTCGTCCAAGAGTACTGCCCTGATGTCTTTTAGCTTAGCGACGATGAATGGTTCGTCTTTTAATTCGTGCAGAATAGTACCGACTGTTCCTTCAATACGCTTGGGTTCAGATTTTAGCCCGAAACGGCTCAGGAGGATAGAGATGATGGTATGAAAATAGGGTCTAAACAGCGTGCCTGAAAGTTCATCAAAGTGTGTGTCGAAGTAGTAGTTAGGAGGGTCAAACAGGCAGGAATGTTGCAGCTGGCTTGGGTGATCAATGGCACATCCCTCGCAGTCGTCCTTCAGTTTCTTGCCGATGATGTGCTCCAGCAAAACCACGGTCGCTGCTTTTATGATTTTGAATCCAACGTTGCTGAAACATCCGTCTGTAGCGTCGTAACGGGGTTGATCTAGAGGGGTATAAGTCACGGGTGGAGATCCAGGGTTTTCGGGAGATTCAGGGCTTTCGGGCGATGACGGTGGTGATGATGAATGTTTTGGGCGACCGCAGTCACATTCGATGCACGGATCCCGGTCTAAGCGGCTCTTGATAGTTTTAGCTTGAGGGCTGTCGTTTTGGAGGTCCGATGGTTCAGGGCTGATAATGTTACCCGGAGCCAAATCGTTTTTAAAGCACGGTTGCAAGTCTATGCGGCGATTGATAGTTTTAGCCGCAGCCCTGTCTTCATGGATGTCCGAGGGGGCGCTGGCGTTGGTCAGAATATGGAGGGAGGAGCTCTCGTAGACAGGGTCGAGAATGCTGCCGAAAGAGATGCCGCAGCTGCACACGTGAGCTGGTTCTGTACCGCCGTCTTCAGCCATGGTTTATATATGCTGCTTGTGGGGGTCAGTTCGCCGGAATTTATGGAGGTGTAGTAGAGAGGGGGCGTCGCTTAAAAACGACGCTTGTGAGGGTCTGCCAGACGAGCTTTTGGATGGCTGTAGTGAATAGGGGCGGACTGCGCGGGAAATGCTCTGCTGCGCACACATCTCTCAGGGTGGAACAGCTGCACTTTGATTTTGTTGTATCCGTCATGCATGTCACACCATTTGAACAATTTGTTGATGGTTGAAAAAACACTCCTCATCAGATCCAGATCCCCCCACTTGAACAAAAATTGCATCTCATACAGATCGTGATGCTCGCTAGGTAGGATGACGGCTGACCGGGTGCTGTTGAGCTTTGTCTTGTCTTTACAGCAGAATATGTAAACAGCATCATTCGGCTTCTTATTAGTATGGTCGCCTACCACACGGTACCGGACATTCGGAGTTACACCGTCCCACTCAGCCGTGTACAAAGGCTCTTCGCCGACGTCGTTCAGATCCTTCCAGACAAATTTGTAAAATAGAGACCAGTCTTTTTCGGGAAAAACGACGCACGCATCTTCCCCCGGCTGAAACTCCCCGGGGCCATCAGTAGTGTAGAGCATAACAACTCGAGATGGTTTATGAAATTTGTACCCGAATACGCAGTTGCCAGACAGCACGAATTCACCTTTAGTCCATTCCGAAATTTCATGGAGAAAATTGGTCAAACGGATATGGCCGAAAGGTTTTCTCGGAGCCATTGTCAGACTTTCCATCATCCTGTTGCTCAACCCCTCCTCGGGGGAATTTGGGGAGGATAAACCGCTCATGCTCATGTAGCTCATATTTTGTCTTTCAGGTCTGGTCTGGGTACAGCACACCGACCCCATTTATATAGATTGCTCAGGGGTGGGGCGGAGATCGTGTGACACGATCTGTGCTCTTTTTTAGTTAAACTAGGACAATAAATATATTTTATATACTTTTTAAAAAGTTTTGTCTCACAACGCAATGTGATGGCTGGCAGGGAGGGGGGTGGGTTCCGTAACCTAATCTTCCGGAGTTATTTCCCACATGGGACTCAACAGCTCCCAAACTAAATGTCAATTTGATCTATAACACTAAAACATCAATGCCCTAAACTAAACTTCAATTTGATTGATCGTCGGTTCAACGGGGTCAAACTAAACTTCAATTTGATTGATCACGGGGCAAAGGTTAACCCATGACAACAGGTGCCAGAGGGTCAACGGAAGGACACGGGGAGGGGGTAGGTCAAAGGTTAACTCCATGACCCCAGAAACAGGAAGGTCAGGAGGGGGGAGAGGGAGGGGCAAGGTCAAAGGTCACCATCAATCATCTTGACAGAAGGTCCGGGGTATATACTACTATTGATCAACGATAGTGCAATCATTTTATTTTTAGACTTTTATAAGGCCTTTGATACGGTCGAGCATGAGTTTATGTTTGAATCTTTGTGCAAATTTGGTTTTGGCTCTTCCTTTATTAGAATAGTTCAGACTTTTTACAAAAATATTAACAGCAATGTATCTTTGGTGAAGTGTGTTTCTCCCCGGTTTACGATTAGCAGGGGCATCAGACAAGGCTGTCCTTTTTCACCTTTTTTGTTTTTATTAGTCACAGAGTTTCTTAATATTTTTATGACTCGCTGTGTAGATGTTCAGGGTATTGTTGTAGCTGAACACACTTTTCTAATTAGTCAACTGGCGGATGACACCTGTCTGTTTTTAAATGATGAGAAACAGGTTCCTGTTATTTTGGAAGCTTTAAAAACATTTTCTAAGGCTTCTGGTCTCACTGTTAATCGAAATAAAAGTGAAATTCTACCTATTCACAGTCTTGAAAAAGATCATATAGAAGGTATTGAGGTAAAAAATAATGTATGATATTTAGGCATTTTAATAAGTAAATCACCCAAAGATAGAATTTTAGATAATTTTTCACAACGGACAAAAAAATTAAAGAATATCTTCAATTGCTGGCTACAAAGAAATGTAACTATCTATGGTCGTGTCTTGATTTCTAAAGCTGAAGGTATTTCTAGGATTGTTTACCCAGCTTTGTCCTTATATGTCAACCCGAAGACTTGCTCTTCTATCGACTCTGTATTATTTAAATTCTTGTGGAAAAATAAAACTGAGTGTGTTAAAAGGATGACTGATAAGAAATACTTTGGAGGGAGGTGTGAATGCTTTGGACTTTAGTACTCTCAATCAGGTTTTTAAGATCGGTTGGATTAAACGCTGCCTGAATGCTGATTCTAATCTGTTATGGTTTCACATACCTGAATTTATCTTTGAAAAATGTGGGGGGTTACATTTTTTTATTATCCTGCGATTTTAAATGCAACAAACTTCCGTTCAAGCTTGCTAATTTTCATAAGCAAGCCTTGGAGGCCTGTAAGCTTGCCTTTTGCCACAATTTTCCCCCTCATAGGAGTATTATATGGAATAATCAGAATGTGCTGCGTGGAAAAAAATCTATCTTTATTAAGGATTGGGTTGACAAAGGTGTTATTTTTGTTTTGGATTTATTAAAGGAGGACGGCAGCTTTTAGTCCTACAATGAATTTATCAACCTTTTTGGAGTGGATTCCACACCTAAAGTTTATAACTGGGTTATTAATTCTATTTCACCTAAACTTTTGCACTTGGTTAGGTCATACCGTAGCTACAGAGTATCCGTTTGTGAAATGCCCCAGTTGTCTATTGGAGGTTTGGAGCTTTCCAATGTCAAATGTAACAATTTCTGGATTAGAAGATCTCTTATTAGGAAGATCAGCTGTCATCCCAAAGCTTTTTTCAAATGGAAATTAAATTATCCTTCTCTTTCTACTATTAATATATGGACTGGAATTAATAAGTTTCTGTTACCTAACAAGTGGAAAGAGCTTCACTTTAAAATTCTACATAATTACTATCCCTGTAACTCTCTTCTTTCTAAATTTAAGTTGGACATCTCTTCACACTGCACATTCTGTAACTCTAATCTTGAAACAATACCACATTTGTTTTTTGAATGTGATTATTCAAGGGAGTTTTGGAGGAAGGTAGCTTGGCTTATATTTTCTGCTTATTACAAACTCTTTACTTTTGAAGTTACAAATGTGTTGTTTTTGATTTGGGACTCCGGGTCAAAGGAGATGGATGACAGATTAAAACTGCTTACTTTATGTGGCGAGTTTCATCTTCACAAGTGTAAGGTAACTGATTCTAAGCCCAATTTTAGACTTTTTTTGTGTTGATTTAAAATTATTTCATGACTCTCTTTGTTTATCAGCTAATAAGAAAGCTGCTAAAACTTCTTTGTTGCTCAAAGAAATTGTGGTTCCCCTTCAGGGACTACCGCTGCGTGTAATCGCAGTGGGAACGCCCCCCAGCGTAGCGCGTCTGAATATATGAATGAAATCAGTCAATGGAGAGAATGAGCGTACGGCGAGTGACGTCATCGACCAGGAAGCTATAAATATCCCCTGAATACACAAGCCGCCAGCTTTTTTACTTCAGCAAGCGCTCTATGTGTGTCTGGAATCTTTCGATTGTGTTTGTCTGTTTTAGTCAGGAGTTTATCACTATATATATATATATTATATATTAAAAAACCAATATGAGCGAGCAGTAGGCTATAGCTTTGTGTGGCTTGTTTGGGAGTGCAGCATGCCCAGTCGGCTCTCGAGGGAGTCGATTGTCAGCATTGCGAGCGTTTTCCCTTGAGAACTCTGCGCTCGCGGCGACCACTTTTCGAGGAGAGTGGTTTGCTGCGAGCTCCCAGAGGCTCGGGTCCCGCTTCTGTTGAGGCAGAGCGGCGGCGCGTGTCTTGGGGCTCGCAGACGGATCTCACTGGCGACGTTGAGACGGGCTCCGCCCTATCTCAGCTATCTCCAGCGAGATCTAGCGCCTCTCACCCGGCTCTGGAAGCACGCGCTGCGGCGGTTACTTCTGCCCGGGTGGAGGCACATATGATGTTGAATTAAGATTATCCAGTTCTGAGGGGCTGGATGTCGTGAGTTTTCAACTAGTAAAAAAAAAAAACTGTCACATTATACTGCAAATGAAGAAGGTTTGATGGTGATAGACAGGAGTCTAGTGATAAAAGTAAACTAGATGATAGTTTTCTGTCTGCATTACCTCAACCTTCTCGGCGGTGCTTACCGTTCTTCCCAGATCTTCATGCTGAGGTTTCAAAGACCTGGGTTAGACCGGTTTCAAGCAGAATGTACACAATCATTCCAATGCTTATGGTAACATTGTTGGTGCTAATCTGCTGGTTATGTGATGCCGAAGGCGGAGGAGACGCTTGCAGCTATCTCTCTCCAGCTTCATCGCCTAAAAAATATATATATAAATTTTTTTTTAAAAAAGTAAGGCACCGGCTCTGCCCTCTAAACCACTAAAGAATACTTCTGTGTTAGTGGGGAAGGTTTACTCGGCGGCGGGTCATTATGCAGGCTACATAAATACCAGGCTGACCTGCTTAAAGATGCGTGTAAAGGGGGGAATTTTCTGTTGAAATGTTTAATGAGCTCAGGCAGTCTGCTGATTTCACTCTCCTGGTCTATGGCAGCCATCGTGGCCACAGAGAGACACTTGTGGCTGATTCAGATCTCTATGAAGGGAAAAGATAAGACTCTCCTTTTAAATGCTCCAGTCTCGCCTATGGGCCTCTTTGGTGACGCTCTTCATTCTGTCACGGAGAGGTTCCTGGTAGAGAAGGAATAGGAGAGGTTCCTGGTAGAGAAGGAATAGGCGGCTGTTTTTCAGAATTTTATGCCCCTTAAATTGCGTGTCGCTGGGGCTGTTGAGCGAGGGCAGTCCCAGTCGCCGAGTACCTCAAAGCGAAGTGTCGCGTCTCGTGCCCCCCCCGCAGAGAAACTGGAGGGACGAGGCTTGGCGCTCTCCGGCGCGACCCTCTCGCGATAGGGCTGATCTGAGGACAGTCATTATCGCCAAGAAGGCCGTGTCGGAAAAATCCTGACGTGCTGAACGTCAGGACTCTGAGGGAGGTCCCCATCGTGAAAGACTTGAGTTCACTGCACAAGAACACGGTGCCCTGTCTTTCCCGATGCCCTCAGGGGTCTGCTCTACTAACCCTGCCTTTACAGGGCGTAGAGAGACTCGGCGAGCGATTTCCCGAGGGATGCTCGCCCCCTCCGAGGAGGGTCGTGGAGTGCCCAGACCAGCTGTTCCCTGCCAGTGTGTTACAGGGCGCTGCGTCTGTCACTCGGGATGTTCATCCAGAGGCCAGCCTCGAGAGGCTGGTTCCCTTAGTAGAGTTCCTGGCGGAATGGAAAATTCTCCCTGAACATTCACGAAGTGTATGGATGCTGCTATAGCCCCGTTAGGCTGCAGGGCATCCGTACTCTGAATTATATAGACGATTGGTTAATTCTAGCTTAATCAGGCTGAGGCTCAACGCCAAGAAGAGTGTTCTTTCTCCATTACAGAGAACCACTTTTCTAGGTGTAGTGTGGGATTCGACGACGATGCAGGCACGATTGTCACCTGCTCGTATTGCTTCGATTCTTGCCACAGTAGATCAGGTCAAGCTAGGCCAGTCATCCACTGTAAAACAGTTCCAGAGACTGTTAGGTCTCATGGCACCTGCGTCCAACGTGATACCTTTTGGCCTCTTGCACATGAGACCGTTACAGTGGTAGCTCAGAACCAAGGGATTCTCCCCGAGGGGAAATCCCCTTCGCATGATCGTGAGTTCGCGACGGTGTCATCGCGCCCTGATCATGTGGAAAGATCCTTGTTTTCTGTCCAAAGGCCCTGTGTTAGGAGCTCCTTGTCGTCGCGTTATGCTAACGACAGATGCCTCTCTCACGGGTTGGGGGGGGCAATCATGAATGGTCGCCCGGCTCAGGGTCCGTGGGAGGACCACCATCGTCTGTGGCACATAAACTGCCTGAGATGTTGGCGGTGTTTCAGGCTCTGAAACACTTCCTCCCAGAACTAAGGGGCCACCATGTTCTTGTCCGGACAGACAACACATCGGTGGTCTCTTATATCAACCATCAGGGGGGTCTGCGTTCTCGCCCGCTTTACAAACTGGCACGTCAGATCCTTCTATGGTCCCAGGGAAAAATTCTCTCTCTCAGAGCTATCTATCTCCCAGGGTATTTGAATCAGGGGGCAGACACCCTGTCGAGGCAGGGGCCGAGGCCCGGGGAGTGGAGTCTTCACCCCGAGGTTTGCGTCCCGAGAGACATCACACTGTCCAATGTGGTTCTCTCTCAGCCAGCCAGCCCCACTGGGGTTGGACGCGATGGTACATCCGTGGCCGAGGTCACGTCTGTACGCTTTTCCCCCGATTGCTCTGCTCCCGGGAGTTCTGGAGAGGGTTCGCCGGGACGGGCTCAGTCTCCTGCTAATAGCCCCGTTCTGGCCGGCCCGAGTATGGTTTGCGGACCTAGTGTCTCTCCTCGACGGCTCTCCCCTGGAGATACCGATCAGGAGAGATCTACTTTCTCAGGCGAATGGGTCGATCCTTCACCCCCGCCCAGAACTATGGAGGCTGTGGGCTTGGCCTCCGAGGGGGCCCAGCTCATAGATTCTGGTCTCTCGACTGAGGTCGTTGAGACCATCCTCCAATCCAGAGCTCCCTCCACGAGGAAGTTATATGCCGCGAGGTGGAAACTTTTCACCTCTTGGTGTGGAGAGCGCCAGCAGGACCCAGTTAACTGCCCGGTTGGTACAGTGCTGGATTTCCTGCAGGACCGTCTCTCCACAGGGTTATCCCACTCCACACTGAAGGTGTATGTGGCGGCCTTAGCTGCTTACCACACCCCTTCAAGTGGAGGTTCCCTCGGGAGACACCCACTTATATCTCGCTTCCTTCGTGGCACCTTGAGGCTGAGGCCTGCAGTTCGCACGAGGGTACCAGCTTGGGTTCTGGCCATCGTCTTAGAAGGTCTCTCCCTAGCTCCTTTCGAGCCCATCGAGGAAGTTTCGGAAAAGTTTCTACTCCTAAAGACTATCCTTCTTCTCGCTATCTCATCTCTAAAAAGAATTGGAGATATTCAAGCACTTTCGGTGGCTCCCTCGTGCCTGGAACTGGCGCCTGGTATGGTTAAGGCCTTTCTCTGTCCGAGACCAGGTTATGTTCCTAAGGTACCAACTGTTTCTGTTAGACCTACAGTTCTGCAGGTTTTTTGTCCTCCGCCTTTTCTGACGTCAGACCAGGAGAAACCTAATTTGCTGTGCCCAGTTAGGGCTTTAGATGCTTATGTCCACAGAGCTGCCCTGTGGAGGAGATCGGAACAACTGTTTGTCTGTTTTTGGGTCACCTAAGATAGGGTGTCCTGCATCTAAGCAAAGGATGAGCAAGTGGGTGGTCGAGGCCATCTCGCTCGCTTATGGTTCGGCCCATCAGCCTTCACCTTTGGCTGTTAGGGCTCATTCCACTAGGAGTATGGCTGCCTCTACAGCTCTTCTTTCAGGAGCTTCTCTTCAGGACGTTTGTGATGCGGCAGGCTGGTCCTCACCGCACACTTTCATCAGGTTTTATTCCCTTGACCTTAGCTCCACTCCCGGGGCTCAGGTTCTCTCGTCGGTTTGTGTCTCCGAATGACACACGACGGGGATTTGGTCGTATGGGGATGTGGGTATTGCGTTCCCACTGCGATTACACGCAGCGGTAGTCCCTGAAGGGGAACGTCCCGGGTTACGTATGTAACCCTAGTTCCCCGAAGGGACGGACGCTGCGTGTCCTGCCATACTCTCGGCATCCCCTTGGGTCGCTTGCTTCAGTAACTTTAGCTGGCGGCTTGTGTATTCAGGGGATATTTATAGCTTCCTGGTCGATGACGTCACTCGCCGTACGCTCATTCTCTCCATTGACTGATTTCATTCATATATTCAGACGCGCTACGCTGGGGGGCGTTCCCACTGCGATTACACGCAGCGTCCGTCCCTTCGGGGAACTAGGGTTACATACGTAACCCGGGACGTTTCATTATAAGTTATCTCCTGGTTTTCTGAAGATTACTTTTTTTCTTGTACTTCTTGTACTTTTATTTTCTGATTGTGTAGTTTCTATGATTGGTTTGTGAATTATTATTTTTTATATATATATATTTTATGTATAAGCTATCCCTTATCTACTGCCTTGCTTTACTTTGAGTTTTATGACTTTTTTAAAAGTTTTTTTAATTTTTTTATTATTTTTATTTTTTGTGCTTGATACTTGTATCCCCTGTGCTTTTTGTTTAATTAAAAAAATTAAATAAAAAAAACACTCCGGGGGCGCGGGCGGGACGTTCTTCTTCTACGGGGGTAGACTAGAGAGGGAAGGAGGTGTTTCTTCTTCCTCTTCTTCTGAATTTCTGGCAGACTGGTGTGTATGTTATAGGGGCAAGGATGTAACATATGAACTTATTTCTTATATAACTTAGTTAATATATCCATGTTTAGAAGGTGTGTCACTTTATTTCTCCTACACATGGTGATACTGATATATCATAATGTACACAACACACAAGTGTGATTGTTCATATTATAAATGTTGACATGATAATATAACAACATAAATACACCCCTCCAACAAAAAATACATTATAGAGAGAGAGAGAGAGAGAGAGAGAGAGAGAGAGACAACCCTATAACCCAGAACATGGGTTACTCTTTGTAAAATAACCCAGAAACCAAAATAACCCAGGAACTGGGTCAAAATATTAGCCCTATAACCCAGAAAATGGTTACTCTCTGAAAAAATAACCCATAATTTTAACCCAACACAAATAACCCAGAAAATGGGTAGGGGGAATAACCTAGGAGTTTTTAGTGTGTAATCACGAAACGGAGGCGCCGGCGCGTGAACTGGAGCTCGTCTCATAAATGAACCGAAACTCAGCGTATAAGCTAGCCTTGCCTCACAGACATGTCTACTTAAACATAATAATTCAAAGAAAACAGATACACTCTAAAAAACGGTGGGTTATTTTTGTGTACCCAATAGCTGGGTTAAAAATATTGGGTCGTTCTATTGGGTTATTCTGACCATTTATTGGGTTGTTTCTATAACAACGCAGCCCGTTGGGTTAAAGTTCAAATTTCAACGGTTGACCGCCGTAACTGTGACAGAGTTAATATTACACTATATATGCTTGCTACTGTATATACATGTTTTTTTTATGTTGTAAAGTGATTTTAAGCTCTTACGTAGTACTATTCTCGCTTTTTCCTACATGTGTAGCTTGTTATTTCCATGTTTACATCTCCCCTGTCGACTGCTTTTTGTCTGCTATCTGCGACTAGCGACACGATGCTTGCAATATAGCAATTTATTCTTATACTCGGTCGGTTGTGATACTCTTCCTTACTTTCTATGTTCTTTCCAATACTTTTTGGTAAGTTATTAATTTTTTCAGATATTTAACTGACGCGCTCAACTTCAAGACCCAGCGGAAGCCTGGTCCATCCAGTGTCACTCACGGTCAGGAAAAAGGTAACTTAACGTTATGCTGTGTTTATATAAAGGACATTGTAGCGTAAATGTCTACTTAGGCTATCCCAACTACAGTGTGAATTTAAAATACTACAAAATATGAAACATTTTATCTAGCAAACTCTATAGAGATAAGTTTAAAAAGTTATTACTCAGGATAAGTTATTACAATAGCCAGTTACATTTTTCAGATTGCCACATTTATGCCCTTTAAATAAAATTACGGTTGAGACTTTATTCCTTTATTTTATAACTTTTTTAATGACAAATAGCAGTAAAAGGACATTTTAAATGGAGGACATTTACCACCCATTGCATGAGCTCCTGTGATTTTACAGTGAATTTATAGGTTAGTGACAATTATTTTTGGCTTTATTATTGTTAATTCACTTTATATTAACTAAACATTTTTACACAGGATGCTATGGATGCATATGTAAGGGAAACGCTTCAGAAGTGGAACCTTGAAATATTAATTGACAGATTTGCAGGTGAGAGATAATGTAGCAAGTCTGAAAAAGGAAACCCTCTCAGTTGCTAACCCTCCTCACAATTAAATAATGTCATCACTAATATAGTGAAACCTTTTTAATGTGACTTCATGTAAACCAGAATTTACTAGTAATACAGGATCATAAATGATTCAGATGGCACCTCTCTTTAAAGGAATAGTCCACCAAAAAATTACAATTTTATTATAATTTTCTCAACATGTCCCTACTAACCTCTATGAATTTCTTTCTTATTTGAAACACAATTCCCAAGAGTGCTTTTGTTTTTCAGATTTTTTTAAAATCACTAAATCCAGAATAAATCAGAACATTTTCACACAGAAATGAAAGCCTGGTATTGAGGCATAAATGCATCTTGCTTGCTCATGCACATGCACACACACACACACACACACACACACACACACACACACACACACACACACACACACACACACACGTCACACACACACACACACACACACACACACACACACACACACACAAAAATGCATGTGCACACACAGGCATACACAACTCCCGTTCATTTCGGCTTATTGCTGTTGGTTTTATATAGCCTACACATTTTTTAATTATTAATTTAAATTCTTTGTTCTACATTTGTATCATTAAAATAAATATAATGTGACAATCGAACTCTAAATATTTTCTTTTAGTGGCATTTAGGTTATATTTTAGCAAATTTGTGTCATTATTGAAAAAACTAACAATTTTAAAACAAAATTTCTTTTGTAAAGTGCCACATATCACCCAAAACACAGAATACATGTTTTAAGAAGTGAATAATAAAAATAATACAGTATATACATTTTTTAAATTAAAAGTAGGCCTATATATATTTTATACAATTGCTCTGTGGACTTTAATGGAAACCAAACACCAAGGGTGTACAGTGTACATGAGGAAAATATGAGGTTAATCAATGGGATCATTTATTTTTTTGGTAGACTATCCCTTTAGGTATATGATGAGGACAGCATTGTAAGATTTATTTGTATGCATAATGGATGGTTAAGGGAGATGGAAAATATTATAAGAAAACAATGATGTGATGTTTTCTGAGATGTCCAAACATATATTGTCAAATAAAGCAGTGTCTGCCATTTTATTTGTCTTCTTATTTTCCCTTTTCCAGAGGAAGAAATTGACCAGGAAAGCTTTCGACTTCTTGACGACACCACCATAACAGCACTTATACCAAGAATTGGCCAAAGAATAAAATTTACCAATTATTTAAAGCAGTTGCACACTGTAAGTAACTAAACATACAATGCCTTTCACATGCTTCAAATGTAAAAAATCCACTCCAAACCACAAAGAATATTTCTTACATCTTAATGCCATTCATGGCATTAACAGTTCATCAAAATTTTTCTGTTGCTGTGAGAACAACTGTGGTAGAACATTTGCATACATGTGGTCATTCAAAAGACATCTGCTGAGAGATCACATGCAAGCAGATGACAGGCCAACAAAAGAAATATGTTCATCTACCTCTTCTGAGGTTTCACATCAACATACTGCTCCATCCACTAATGTGCAAACATCAGACACTGAAGATGTAGGGGCAGAGGAAGAGTGGGATGACTTTGACAAAGAAGAAATAACTAACCGTTTAGCTTTGTTTCTTGCAAAGTTGAGAGCTAAATCTTCTCAAACATATTCTGCCGTCAACTTTGTTGTCAAACAAACTGCAAGTTTAATTACAGATATAGTAGGTGGTCTACAGGAGAAGACCATGTCCTTGTTTCAACGATTTGGACATCAAGATGACCAAGCAGTAAAAAATTTGAAAGCTCAATTTGAAATAGCTTCTGAGCCATTAAAAGACCTTGAAACTGAGTACAAGCAAATGAAATACTTCACAAAAACAGGGTGTTTCATTGAGCCTGTTGTAGAGTATTTTCCAGGGGTATCCTATTGTCAGCGGCATGACTCTACATCTGGGATGGTTAAACAGACGGCAGTACCTGATACATTTCAGTACATTCCATTGCGTCCACTTCTGAAAAAAGTTCTTGAAACACCTGGAACAATGCAAATCATCATTGACTATCAAAACACAGAGCGTGATGCAGGAGTATTACAAGACTTTCATGATGGAGAGCTTTACAAAAGCCACTCCTTGTTTTCCAAAGAGCTTTCCATCCCACTTCTTTTGTACAACGATGATTGTGAAACGGTTAATCCCTTGGGCTCCAAAACTGTTGTGCACAAATTAGGATTGATATACTTCCAGATCAAATGTTTGCCCCCCATGCTGTTGTCTTCTCTGTCTTCATGCTTTCTGTTAGCTGTGTATAAATCAGATGATGCTAAAACATATGGCATTGACTCTGTTCTGCAGCGTATAACTGACGATATTATGGACTTAGAAGAAAGGGGACTCCTTATTGACACTCCGGACTTTTCTGGTACTGTTAAGATCAGTGTGGCACAAGTTTGTGGTGACAACTTAGGCCTGAATTCACTCCTTGGCTACTCAGAAAGTTTCAATGCTAACCACTGCTGTCGTTGGTGTAAGGTGCACAAAGAAGATTTGTGGAGTCAGACCGTGGAAGACCCAGAGATGGTTCGCAATGCTCAGAATTATGCAGAAGACTTGTCATCAAACAACCATTCAGAAACAGGACTCAAACGAAAATGTGTCTTGGATGATTTGAAGTACTTCAGTGTTGTGGACAATGTAGCTCCGGACATCATGCATGACATTCTTGAGGCAATTGGACCTTTTGAAGTCAAATTGGTCTTGGCATCCTTGTTGGCTGACGGGCTTGTGAGTTTAGAAACACTGAACTACAGATTGACAAGTTTTGATTATGGATTTCCTGATAGTTGCAATAAACCTACTGTACTGGGTCAACATGAACTTAAGAACCCTAACGGGGCAATGAGACAGACTGCGGCTCAAATGTGGTGCTTCTTAAGGTTTTTGCCCATCATCATTGGGGACAAAATACCAAAAGGGAACAAACATTGGGAACTGTTGCTGCTTCTCCTGTCTTGCATGGATTTCATTTTCTCCCCCTCCATCACAACAGAGGCCACCATATACCTGAAACATCTAATTGCAGAACACCACACAGTTTTCTTGCAGCTTTACCCACATCTGCACCTGAAACCCAAACACCACTTCCTCCTCCATTATCCAAGAGCCATTCGGATGATTGGTCCATTAAAACAATTTTGGACAATGCGATTTGAGGCAAGACATAATTTCTTTAAACAGCTGAGCCATGTAGTTTGTAATTTTAAAAATATTTGCAAAACTATGGCATTCAGGAATCAGATGATGTTGTGCTACCGCTTACTGACAGAAAGTGTTTTCTCCAAAAACACAGAGTTTGGACCAGGACACAGCTCATTTCTTGCTGCAATTCAGGGAGAATTTGTAAAGGGTCTTGAAGAACCCCCATTTACTGAGGTTTATGTTCCTGATTGGGTAGTAGTTAATGGCACAGAGTACAGACCAGGCATGACCATTACAACGGGATGCACAGAGGATGGAGTACCTCAGTTTGGGCTGATAAAAGCTATTGTAACTATCGGCCTCAATGTTGATGTGAAACTTGTCAAAAAATGGCACACTGTGGGTTTTTACCGCCATTACTTTGCATACGCGGTGTCCCCTGATGAAGCTCTCGAGGCTGTCTCTGTGAACTCACTGCACGATTTTCAACCCTTGCATGCAGTGAAATCATATAATGTAGAGGATGACTTGTACTACATTCCCTTGCGCTACAGACGTTTTTAAGGCTTTTTTATTTTATTTTTATATGAAATTAGATGTACAAGCTTTTACTTTCCCCCCTCCCTTATCAGTATACATGCTATAAATAGAAACTTCTTGTACATATAGACATACACACTTTACCATAGGTTATATGTATATATTAAAATTTTAAGGTTTGTTATTAGAATTTTTAAAAGGCCAAATCTTGGTGTGGTGCACTAATCATTTGCGAGGCCATAAATTAGGTTGGTATCCTACAGGAGCTGTATTGTCCAATTATAGAAATATATATATTTAGTTGGGTATGTAAAGTATATTGTAACTGGAATTAAAATGTCTTTTCTTTACATACAGACAGAAGAACACTCTGAAAACAATGCTAGTGAAACCGAGGTACCTACCATAACTGAGGTTCCTACTGTGACACTGACTATTGTGGAAAATTCAACCTCATTTGTACGTATTTCCTTTTCCCTGATATTTAAGTACCTTACAAATACACACTTTACATAGACCTTCATCAGTGATGTTGAAATTCTCTGATCAATTTCTTTGTCTAAAAACTTTGTGTAATTAGTAAAATTTATATGTTAGAAGTGGGAAGTGTTTATTCATTTGTTTAAAACTTAGGAAGGCAGTCCTAGCATTATGAAGTTATGCTGATGTGCAATTCTAAACATTTTTTTTCTCCATTAAGGATATACGACAGATTTTAGAGGGAAGCACACATGGGTCTTCTATTCTCTCCAATTTGGAACAAAACCACAACTTATGTCTTGAAGACCGAAGGAAAATGGTTCGCATTTTGGTGTCCCATTTAATGGAGAAGTTTGGGGAATAGTAAGTGATGTTTTATTCATTGTACCACTTTACATAAAGTCATTCAATCATAAGCTGTCAATTCAATTTTCTCATAAGTAACCTAATATCTGTACAATCCTTCTACCACTAAGTCCATCACCAGACCGAAAGAAAGAGCTAGTTCTGACCCTGGTCACACAATTTCCATGCCTTAGAGATTCAGAGGGCAGTGGATATGTGAGTATGCTGATCCCCAGTTTATCAGAACTATGCTCACCTTCACACAGCAGTAGAATATTTGACAAACAATACATTTTTAAGACATTTTTGGGAAATGTTATCCATTTAAAATTTGTGTTGATGTTTTAGGAGGTTTGGTATACACCAGGGCGATACCGCCATCCGGCTACAGGGTTTTTGGAGGAACGACTCCGTAATATCAGGAAACGCCTCCACAGGCACAGTTCAACATCTAGACAGAGGTCACAAACCACAGATGAGCGCCGAGCTACTGTGACTGAGAGGATTACTTTATTGCCAGGTAAGACAAATTTAACCATCAGTGCTGAAACCTTATCGACGTTCTTCTTTCTACTTTCTTACTTTTTTATTCCTTAAATGCAAATTGTGCTGTGATCAAAGCAGTTCAATGTGTAACTGTCTAAATAATCCACAGATTTTGTTATCCTAATTTTGGACATTTTAGTAGTAACAGTTACATCGTTAAATCACAAAATTTTGCCTGTCTTGCAACATTGCTTTAGGTTGTTGTGATATTAATCACTCTGTTTGATTCATGCAGATTCACAAGTCAGTGAGGCAGACAATAACAAAATGACAGAGTGGCTGAAGAAGAATAAGCAACCAGTTAGTCAAGTTGAGGAATTTATGAGAGGAACAGCTATCTACAGAGCACAGTGGATAAGAGAGAACGGATCTAAATCTTTAATAGAGATCACCCAAGAGTATCCAAGACTTCTGGACACACCTGGAATCGTAAAGAAATTATAAATCTATAATAAGAAAATAAGAGGTTTGCATTCATTTTAATAAACAATTCATCCTAACCTAAACAATTCATTTGTTTGATTGGACATTGTGAAAAAAATCACTGTGTCCTGCCCTAAAAAAGTAATCCCAATTGATTTGATTCACTAAGCTTGATTTTTCATATTGAAAAACAAATGTCCACACTTTCATTGTTACTGCACCATATGAGGTATTGGTGTGATTTTAACTTTTTTTATTATTATTCATTTTTAGATTGCTCAGGACTTTGGTATTTTATACCCACATGCCAAAGATAAACTATTTGAGCTTTGGGGACATGCATCTCAACGAGTCCTTTCATATTGCAAGACCGAGAAGAGAGCCTTGGATCTTCTTCCTGTCCAGACTAACATTTCTTCTGGTGAGAAAATCCTGCACAACAGCTCTGTACTTTCATGTCAAGTTGTAATATTTTGCCTATACTGTTGTAAAGACTTTGGGCGGATCTAATCCGTGGGGAATTTGCATATCATAATTAATAATTCATAATTAATAATTATTCATACATGTTTGGATTAGATCAGTCTTACATGTTAATAAATCTCCCTCTAAGGGAGGATGTCCTTTTACCTGCATATTTAACTGTGTATCCTTGCATTTTAACTACAAGTTGATTACAGTTAATTACACTGATCACGTCTTACAAAACAGGCAAAATTAATTAGCTCAATTGCCAGAATAATATTGTGGGGATCCACAATATCATCTTACTTTATAGGATTTCAGGAAACGCAATTCTCTGGCCAGAAGAATTGGGTTTGCTGCCCTATAAACACATACTCTTTAAAGTATCTTTAATTGATAAAGCGAGTAGGACCTGTTTGCACTTAAGGGACTTGAAAATGAGCAAAGTAAATGAATCAATCAAATGAATATAATGGATTTAATAAAGGCATGTCTACTTATATATTTACTACAGTTGCCATGGAATATATATATACATATATATTTACAAACATAATAGACATACAAAACACAATAAGACATCAATGAACGAGGAAGTGTGTGTGATATAGAGATATGGATAAATTACAAGCGTGAGAGCTAGTAAGAGAGAGAGAGATAGGGTTACTTTCACCTAGACAGTCAACTTTCCTGAAACAACACGAAAACACATCTTAAGGCTTCTTAGAAGCGCTGTGAAAAAAGATATACTTGCAAAGCTGTATTCTTGGTCACTCTGTATCGCGTCATTCCTGCGCGAGTCCTTTGTGTGGGAGGAAGCGTCACGTGGTGCTGCTTGGCGCGCGTGTTGAACGGAGAAGTCTTTGGGGGTAACATTACCAACGGAGAATAGTTCGGCTAAGTTCGTTTCACTTCGTGGAAGTGAACAGAGTCGAATACGGAAAACAAAACTTTGACTAACAAAGAAAAGAAAAATAAAGGTTCCCAAAGGGGAAATCACGCAGTTACATCTTTGTATGGCTGGTGAAGAAGCGCGTCACGTGGTCACGTGCGCGTGCTTCTGGTTCAGAGAGAGCGCGCGTTGGTTTAAAGGTCCCTTGTAGCCGGCTTTGCTGAAGAGATATGTCCCGCGGTGTTCTTTTCACTCGTGGAATTAAAACACGGGGACCTATCTTAAGACTGAAAAACACAAACTAACTAGAACACATAAAAGAAAGGCGAAAGACTCGCCTCGAGACGAGACGTTACATTCTGAAACCAGGACGAGCACGGAAGAGCGCAGTAAGATCTGACTGCGGAGGGAGGTTCAGTTCTTCTTTAAAGGAACCTTCTGAGGTGCGAACTGGCCAATGGCATTCAACGAAACTTTGGCGGCAACCTCGGCTTTGTCTTGTCCGCGTTCGATTTATGGCCGCATTCACAGGTTTTACAAGCAGTCAGAATTTGGTCAGAATCATTCCAAAGATGATTAAACATAGTAAAATACATTTTACGGCTTGTTCAATTACATAGATGACCTCGTTAGATCACAAAGGTTCGGAAAATAGGAAGAAAGACGTATAAGGAGAGTTATATTGCAGAGTTACATTAAAAGCATAATTAAATGCCCTTGTAGTTCGTTTAGAACGACCATACACTCCCAGATCCCTTCATAGGGCCTGGACAAATCGACAAACATAACATATCAAATATATCTCAGTAAAGTCTCTAAATGAGTGAATTAAAGCTTTGTGTATGTGCGTTTTCAGAGGGGACTCTTTGACCACATGGCATTCCTTTCTCTGCAGAAAGGAGGGGGGTTAGTTTGATAAGGTCTGCTTGAAGCTCGAGCCACAGTCATGAAGTGTTCTGGTGAATCTCGCAGGACATTTGAATATGTCAGTTCATTGGGTGTTTAAGAGAGAGAACCCTCAAGATTTCTTATAACACCCCTGTGTCACAAAGTTAGCGAGATGTAATGTAAATCAACAAATGGGGAACGAGGATTGGAGTTTATCGAGACTAAACATGCTACACAGTGATTTCTGTTTCTCATAGTATGCAAGTCATGTCTCAAACATTAACCCATTAGAGTTTACAAGGCCACACAGACCAAACAACATAAAGGAAAAATCATGAGATGGAACATTGGATGCATGTATCACATGGTTATATATATATATATATATATATACATAGAATATATAGGTTTAAACCAGGGTTCGTTTATTCTTCTCAGCAAGAATAAGGAGGAATCACACTCTCTGGGACATTCCAAGGGGTAATAAAGCTCAGTCTTGTAACAGAACACCCCGTTCTTGGTGTGTGTGTGGGAGAGAGTGTGTGTGTGTGTGTGTGTGTGTTTTTCCAAGTTCCAGGCCTTTTGGGGCTAAAGGCTTTGGGATTTTAGCATGGGGGTATTTAGTTATTCAGATTCACCTTCGCCCAGTCCTTACACTGTAATGCGCTTGTTTAAAGATTAATCCATTGTTCTTTCTGTTTTATGTAAAGACACTCTTGGAGATGTTGCTTTGAAAACCCTGCCAGCTATCCTTCCTCCATTGCCATACAAAACAGGCTGCAAGATGGTTAGGCACTCTTACCAGGAGGCAAAACAAACATTTGTTGATTTACAGCCTGTAGGTACATCATTTATGACAACACATTTTGGGTAATATTTGATCCATGTGTGCATATTTACCATTTCAAAATTCTATTTAAAGGTTGGAACAAACATCATTCAGTATTTGGAGGAGGAGGAGCAACGGAGGCAATTCCCTCATGTCCTGCAGCTTGGGGATAAATTCAACTGCTCACAAGCCTTCGTCATTGTGGGAGGAGTGGCACTAGAGCAAGACAGCCTTTTACAAGCTGTGGATACATGTTTCAAATTATTTTATGTTTTAGACATTGAGTATCCAAAGCCTGCTGCAGCTGTTTGGCAGTTTCTACAACACACAATATATTCTGTGCCAGGAGGAGTTCCATCAACTCACTGTCGCCTACTTAGGCAGTTTATAATCGGATAAGCTGGACTAGCTTTGGTTTGTTATGTTTGTTTATTTGTGTTTTTGTGCTCCATGTTTCTCAGAATTTAAAACATAATTGTAAATTAATACATTTTAGCATTAATATTCTGTGTCTGGAGGTGTTCCCTCAACACACGGTTGCCTTATGAGGCAGTTTATAATTGCATTACTTTTTATTTATTTATTTATTGAAACACTTACCTTAACGAAGTAAATTAAAACAATAACAATGAAAATGTTTACAACTTGTAATGTTTACAACTGCTTATTTGTGTTTTTGTGCTCCTCTGAGAACTTAATTGTACATGAATTAATTTTATCATTAATATTCTGTGCCTGGTGATGTTCCCTCAACATGAGGCAGTTTGCTTTATGTGTTGCTTTATGAGGCAGTTTATTACTTTTGAGCATTACTTTTATTTATTTATTTATTGAAACAATTGCTTACCTTTTGGAAGTAAAATAAAGCATTGTAAATATACTGAAGTTGTGAGTTATTTGTTTACATGGCAATAATAATAATAGTAATAATGTTAGGTTGGTTAAATAACCCAACAAATTAGTTGTTTGTAACCCTATTTATTGGGTAAAAGTAGTTACCTAATTTATTGGGTTAAAATAACCCAACAATAGGTCGGTGCTATATCAACCCACCATTGGGTTAGCTGTTGGGTCATTTTTAACCCAACTTTTTTTAAGTGAGTACAGATGCTCTCTGCATATATGCAATCCGTAGGAAATGTGCATTTCTCTCTGGCGCGTTCACTATAGGCCTACAGAAGATCGCGAGTCAGCATCGTCCACTTCATCTTTGCAACTGACACGGACAAAGAAAAGACTTGTTTATTAAAAAAATAATTAAAATATCTATTTGCTATATTTTACATATTCATAATCATTACTTTTGCCGATTCTTTGTGACAGATGCTTTATTGGCAGCCACCCTTACATGAGCACGTCACCACCGCATCACCAGAATAGCCCTGTTTTTGGTTAAGGATTTGCTTACTGTGTGTGTGATTCATTTAATGGAAAGCACATTCACTGAGTTGTCTTGCTAATCAGTGTCTGCTCGTTTATCCAAACTAATTTGTCCTATAACAGACGAATGTCACATGATGCTATTTATCCGCCACAACACAAAATGTGTTGCTAATTTCATCCCTGGGGCGCGCGCGTGCTTAGAATAAAAAGACCGTTATCGGTCGTTGGCGTGGACGCAAATATCGTTATCTTTATAGTTATCGTGCTTGGTGTGAACGGGCCTTTACACTTATTATACCGATATTTATTTATTTATGTTTTGAATTTTTTTTTTTTACCACATAATTACGGGGACATATTGAATTGAGATTAATGTTTTAAATCTTACCTGTTAAATCCATTTTGTACAGCATACAAAACTCGTCCTGACAAGATGATCACAACAATATGATCAAACTCCGGAAACAATAAATCATCTTTGATTTAGGCCCCGTTTACATGGAGGGAAAACACAGATATTTCCCTGCGGTTTGGCCTCTCGTTTACACGAAAACCCCGTTTTTATCACAGAAAACGATTATTTTTAAAAACTCCGGCCAAAGTGGAGATTTCTGAAAACGCCGGTTATGTGTTGCCGTGTCAACTGGGAGAAACGGGGTTTTAGGTTCTCTCGTGTCGATTCTGAGGATTCTGATTGGCTTTCTCCTTCTCCCTACACTGCCGCCCATAGGTTTGGCACAGTTATGATGGCGCTCGCGGCGTATTTATGCGGGTCGTGTGCACGATGTTATTATTGAAAACGGAGGGGGGGGAAATATTCGTTCGAAAAAAAAGTGCACTTTAGTGTACTTTTATAAAGTGTACTTATTACACAAATAATATACTTTAAAGGTATACACTTAAGTGTGAATTAAATGCCATTTTTTGGCCACACTGAATGCACATTAAGTATAATTAATGTCAAATATATCATATATTAAGTTCAAATAAAATGCAATAAGTTGTCATTAAGAGTGATTTTTTGGTACAACTTAATTGGTACTTTAATACAACTTTATATTTACTTTCATAATTGCTTCGAGTGTATTTAAAATATAGTTAAAGTGCACTACACAATATAATGACACGCAATTAATGTGATATAAAATATACTATAACGTCAGTTAACAATACACTTAAGTGTGAATTAAGTGCAATGTTTTCGCCGCACTGAATGCACATTAAGTGCAATTGATTTAAAATATATCACATATTAAGTTCAAATAAACTGCAATAAGTTGTCATTAAGAGTGATTTTTTGGTACCACTTAAATGGGACTTTAATACAACTTTATATTTACTTTCATAATTGCTTCTAGTCTATTTAAAATGTATTTAAAGTGCACTGCTCAATGCACTGACAAGCAATTAATGTAAACTAAAATGTACTTTAATGTCAGTTAACAATACACTTAAATGTGAATTAAGTGTAATGTTTTCGACAAACTTATTGCATATTATATGTAATTGATTTCAAATGTATCACAGATTAAGCTCAAATTAAATGCTATTAGTTGATATTAAGAGTGATTTTTTCAAACAAATTAAGTGGGATTTTAATACATTTGTATATGAACTTTGAAATATGGTAAAAGTGTACTTCCAAATATACTGACAAGCAATTAATGTGAACTAAAATATACTTTAATGTAATATACATGTACACTATTATATAATACATTTGTAATTAAAATAAATAAATAATAAAGTTGCAAATTATTTCAAATTTGGACAAAAAAAAAAGTCTTAATAACCTAGCTACAATCAACACAAATTCAATTTAAAACCATCTACACTTACTGACAAAACAATCTCTAAAATAAATACATAAAAACCTTTCTGTTGATGCACAAGAAAAAAACCAAGAAACACTATACATAAACAGTTACAACACTTTAAAGGGATAGTTTACTTTAAAATGAAAATTCTGTCATATACTCACCCTCAAGTTGTTTCAAACCTGTATGAATTTTTCTTCTACTGAACACAACGAAGATATTTTGAAAAATGTCAGTAACCAAATAGTTAACTGGTCCCATTGACTTCCATGGTATTTTGTTTCCTACTATGGAAGTCAATGGGACCAGTTAACTGTTTGGTTACTGACATTCTTCAAAATATCTTCCTTTGTGTTCAGCAGAAGAAAGAATGGTAACACTTTATAATAACTGCACACTATTATTCATTAGTGAAGCATGAGTTAACAGTTAATTAATCATTTATAAAGCATTAATAGACATTAATAAGAAGTTTCTAAATACAGCTATAAATGCTTTTTCTTGATTTATAAGTAGAGGTCGACCGATATTGGATTTTACCGATAACGATAGCTGGGTTGGGCCGTACTTGCCGATAACCGATTAATCAACCGATAGTTTTTAAAATTGATACTGGATAAAAACAATTATTCACGATACAGCACAGCCTCTGGAACCTTATTGCTTAAACATAACACATTAAAACAGTGCTGAACTTTATTATATAGGCATATATATATATATATATATATATATATATATATATATATATATATATATATAAAACTGTATGAACCATGAAAACATGCTAAATGAAATAAATATATAAATATGAATATTAATTAATTAATTAATTTAGTTAATTAATTCAAACTGAAACAAAAAGTAATACTCTAACAAATAAAACCAGTTACATTCAAAATGTATCTGTTTAACAGTTACATCCATTTTGTACAGCGTACAAAACTCATCCAATACAAGATGATTACAACAATATTATCAAACTCTGTAAACAATAAATCAACTCTGATTTCATTTTAAATACAATCAAAAACGGAGACGCAAGACGGCAAGTTGTATTTGAATGAAATGAGAGCGCGCGTCCATTGTGATACATGGATGTGTGCTGTTATAATGCGTTATTGATGACGGTAATTATAAGGAAGGAAATGCTACAGAATCTTGCTTTAAAAAGTTTTTCCACTGTTCAAACAAGTTCAAACACTGAAATGTTTTCATCAGTTCTTTTTGAACACGAATCGAATGCTTTTCTGATTTGTTTATATGTTTCTGTCGGCTGTATTAACATATCAGTTTACTATTTTACGTCTAGCTTTAAATATGCAACTTCGCTGCATAATGAATGCATAAAAGTGACCAGCTGTATAACGTTATAATCTAATGCAAATAGATGGTAACAATTGTGACATTAAACATTCGGGTCGGACTTAGGTTTGTATTTGTCAGTGTTTAACCGCTTGAGGTAGCCTACTACTAATGAATGTTAGCGTCCTCTCAGCCTCGAAGGCAAACAAACATGCGGTTCTTTCTCTACTAATGCAGCATAGTCAACAAATGAATCACTTTATAATGATATGACAAAATGTACTGTATGAATACCTTTTCGCTGTCGGTGCTTTAAACGCGCATCTGATGTAAGCGCTCTCAGTGCAGCGCGCAGCGTCACGTGTCGAGATAAACAACACGAGGCATCAGTGATAGTCTTTATTACACCTCTAGAGGCCGCTCTTGTACTGCATGATGCCAGCAGACCTTTCTCAGCTCTCTCGTACTGTGTAATGTATTACAGCGCGCACTTCTCAGCCGCTCCAGCAACGGACGCAACCAGGAAAAACTATCGGTATGGATTTTTGTCGATAACGATAGTTCCACCAATCAACTATCGGTGCCGATTAATCGGCAAAACCGATGAATCGGTCGACCTCTATTTATAAGCATATCTATGTGTTTAATAATTATATTTTCATACTTTTTTAAATGATCAATTAATAATTTCTAAATGAAGTATAGCATTATTTACAAACCAGTTACTTAAGAGTTGTCAGTGATTCATAAGATCACTTAAGTGTAAGTTGAGGGTGAGTATATGATGACAGAATTTTAATTTAAAAGTGAACTATCCCTTTAAAGGTGGGGTATGTGATTCTCTTTTTTGTCAATTTTTTCAAAATCACTTGAAATCCTATTCATAACCCACTTACAGCCACTGAGTTAGAAGCACTGAAATGAAAATTAAGCATTTTAATCATCTGTGGAACGGGCAGGACTCGAAAAACTCCAGCCAATCATTTCCAAGACCACCTAGAATCATTGGACAGTAAGTCTGTCAATCAAACGGTCGTACCATCCCCCCTCCCCCTCGAGCGAATCAGGGCCAGCGTTGGAGGAAAGAAGGTAGGACCATTTGAGTTGTGTATTTTCAAAATCTGCTGGCCGTTTTGCAAATCACATACCCCACCTTTAACTCTCATTTAGAAAGAGTCTGGAGGGCAATGATGCTTATATGCACAATCATTTTCTCCCTCATACAAAGGTACCTAAACCTATCATCACAGAAAACATTTTTGTGTTTTTACATTTTCAGAAAACATCATTCTGTATGATTTATAAGATTGTTTCCATGTAATTTACTGGTATTACTATACTTTCGGGGTAATTTGGTCCCCATAACCTAGGGATTACCAGTACAAACATCATTTTAGAAGCAAACACACAGTACATCAAACACACAACCCATGAATTAATACAAACAAAATGTGATGTGACGTTATACTGCAAAATGTGAACACTAAGATTCAAACGGGTAATGCTTTACAAAAAGGTATTATTAGTTAACTCCTTCAGTTAACATGAACTAAGAATGAATAATACTTTAAGCATTTATTAGTCTTAGTTGATGTTAATTTCAACATTTAATAATGCATTATTATATTCAAAAGTTGAGTATTAAAATTATAATGCACTGTGAACTCGCATGAACAATGACTATAAATTGTATTAACTAACTTTAACAAACTATATTTTAATTAACTAATATTAACAAAGATTCATAAATACTGTAAAAATATGCTCATTTTTAGATCATGTTGGCTAATAAATAAACTAATATTAACAAATGAGATCTAATTAAAGTGTTACCGAACCTTGTTAATTTTAGCTCTTAAACCTTTTCATAGCACCAACATTAAACAGGACAAAATGCTTACTCCAGCATTACAGTGAATATAAGGTTGTCTAATAACAAAAAAACAAAACAAAAACTGAAGAAATCTAAAGGCACAAAAACAAGAAAAGCAAAATCATTTGTCACCAAATGTTTGGAAGTAGTTGGAAAGTGCTGTTTATGTCAATGTCCCGGTGCTCTCCAAAGTAAATGTGAATGGATTTGTTCCAAAGAGGCAGGAAAGTCAGAAAAAAATACCTTGAGAAAAAAAAAAAGTGAAGGAAACCATTTGTTTATAAACCAGATCTAGTCCATTATTATATTTGGCTCAAATGAATGACAGTGATAGATATTTTCCCGTTAAAGTTTATATACACCTTGCAGTATCTGCAAAATGTTAGTAATTTTAGCAATAAGAGGGAACACAAAAATTTATGATGTGTGATGTGATGAATTACCTCATCAGGGTCACACCGTAGTAGAAAGCTGGGCATGGTTCCTCTATTTCCCACAAACACCAGGGGCCTGATGTATAAACGTTGCGTACGCATAAAATAGGCATAGAAATATGCGTACGCATTTTTCCACTCACATATCGGGATTTATAAAAAATAAACTTGGCGTAAATAAGTGCGCACCGTAAGGATGCTCTTCACCGTGCGTACGCACTCTTTTAGAAGAGTATGTGTTTTGGCGACACCAACTGGCCCAAATAGCAATAACTATTTAAAATGAAAAACTTCTAAATTAACCTATTACATCACCCAATAAATCAAATTGCATCAACCTGAATTATCATTATCAGCATTCTTAACCAGGTGCAAATACTATATAAATAAAGATTAATACTATATAAATAAAGAAAAACATAATTTCACTCACCAAGCCTATCACATGAAGCAGGGCCGGCCCGTGGCATAGGCAGTATAGGCAAATGCTAAGGGCGCCGAAGCAAACATCCATCCCTTCTTAATGTCCGCGCCAGCGAGCGCGTTGGGCCGTTTAGTGAAACTGACGCAGCCTATCTAAAACCATACATCTTCATTATACGTCCTAATCATAAATACAGTGCATGTTCACAATAATAATTTAAATAAATAAAAGAATGATTTAAACTATGTTTTACTTCTGATATAAACATTTAGATTAAATATGCCATTCTCATTAATGTAGTCTCATAAACTACATGAAATCATTACTGAGAAGTTACAACACTTTTATATTCAATAAATAGAAATATTTGTTGTGGATGCAATGCAACACTTTTCCTCTGGCATGCTGTGTTTTAATGTTTTAACTACAGAGATTAATTGCTTATCATGATAATAGCAGATTGTCTGAGAAAATAGTTTTGCGCAAATAATGCACAACAAAGTCTATCTTTTTCCATTAAAAATATAAATCAATTAAAAATACTGTTTGGCCAGTGGAAAAGATTGAGAAAAACTTTCTCTGAAATGTATTTTACACTATTTTAATTATTTATTTATTCAAAAACATTTTTATTAATGACATCCGTATTTTATATTTTCCTAATGTCTGGTACCGGTCACGTGGATGAATAATAATATGCAAATGATATGCAGATGAGGATATGCATAGTAAAACGAGGCGTTATAAGCTCCATATATGGTTATTTCGGGGTGGAGACGCATGGGCGCACAATCTTACGCTGACTGGGATTTATAAAGTGAATTCTACGCAGATTCTGGCGTACGCACATATTTTTTTGCCTACGACATTTTTGGCTTTCCGGCGTACGTACACTTTTAGTAAGGATTCTACGCAGAGTTTTATAAATGAGGCCCCAGGATTGCACTGACCACGCCATCTTCACTGACACAGGGCTTAAAGTCATTAAAAATAGAGAACATTTATTTTGCTACTTTACAAGGAATTAAACATAACTTTATCAATTACACAAATATAGGTTAATGACCCATGCAAACCCAAGACCCATGCAAAATGAGAAAGGTAATCTTGAATTTTAAGCTTGCCGCACGTATCTTCATGAAGGATGTTCCTGTATTTACCACGGTTGACACAGTAATGCGGCAGCCTTCTTCATTTGGTTTGTTACCTGTAAAATATATGAAGATTATAGGGGCATATGTAAATGCACAGGTGGGAATGTATAACTTGCAAATGGAAAAGATACAAAGCATTAAAAGCTATAGGGATACTCTGTGACTTGATAGCAGTGTTTTAGCTTGGTGTGCTGGCTGGGCAAAAATTCATAATAAATCTTGTAACATCACCTCATTAATACAGGTCTGTGATTCCACACCGCTTGCACTGTATCTCCAATAACAAATGTGAACTGATCCTGCAAAATGAATGTTTAATCCAGATAAGCACAAAAATATTACATATTCCAAAACAAATAGTAACTGAACAACTCACTCTTCAAATGCAAAACGAAATTAAATACATTACAAGCATTATTCTAGAGGTGGGTGATATATTAAATATGTATGGTGGTTAAGATTGATTAATATATAAATGTCTTCGAGAGTTACAATATTGGATCAGCATTCAGTATGCAAATTTAACTTTAGTCATTTAGTTTGTTTAAAATTATTTTAAAAGTCGGTTTAAAATAAATAAATGAATATATATATATATATATATAAAACACATTTCAGTAGACAAATTCCTCGAACACGCCCACACACCCGAGCACATTACGATGTAAGACATTATTAGAATGCAATCATAGATAAATTATTGGAAACATGATTAATTTACCTCCCGAATCTATTGCGTATAATAACGTTACTATCTGCGATTAAAAAGCACTCTTAATCGCAATATCAACTGCGGTGAAAAAAAATCAATAAAGAAAGCATCAAGATATACTTACTTGACTGATTATTTGCAGCATCTCATCTGCAAACAGCCAAACGTGGCGTTCCTTTTGTTCTCTTCTTGTTTGGGAAGCTTCAGTTTCCTCATGCACCGCCATTACAGAAAAATAACTGCGCATTTTTCAAACTCTAGTGAAGTAGTGCGTCATCATGACGTAGTATTTCTGGCGCATGCGCATTAAACACCATGTTCGTATAGAGTATATTTTTATTTCAGCTTTTCTGTTTAAGTTGAAGTTGTTCTAACTCATTGTGTTGTTAGACTCTGTAAGTTCACAAAACTTTACTCTTTCACCTAACTAAAAGTCAATATTTTTGTTCAGTGTAGTAGTGTAGATTGCAATTAAATGTGTTTAATTGACTTAGAACAACATAATGATATTGAAAGTATTCTGTTCACAGTTGTAAAATACAACACATTACTGTTATGCTAAGACTCCTCTCATAAATTACATTTTGATGCGCTGTGTTATTATGCGTTGCTATTGACGACAGTCATTATAAGCAAGGAAATGCCACAGAATATAAGCTTGCTTTAAAAAGTGCATAGAGCTGCATGTTTTATTTGTTGTTTGTTGATTTTCAAATATAAAACTTTTTGAAATGTTACAAATACATAACAATAGATTAGTCGACTAATCGATTAAAATAACCGCCAGACTAATCGTTTAATTAATAATCGTTTACCCCAGCCCTACTGTGCAGACACCCACCCAAAGCCGTGAAGTCCAGAAAACAAGAGAGAGCTGATCTTGTGATCAGTGATTTTTAAAGCGTGAAGATGTCACACCCTCTGGGGGTCTGTGAGCCAATAAGAAGAGTTTCTATTGGAGGGAAATCTTTACGACCCATTGCGTTCGAGGAGGCATTTGAATATATCATTTCATTTTGTGTTTACGAGAAGAATCTTCACGATTCTTATAATACTAATGCGTCACAAAGTTAGCAAAATGTAATGTAAATTAACAAATTGGGGACAAAGTTTGGAGTTTATAGAGACCAAACGTGCCACACATGAATTTGGTTTACCATAGTATAAAAAGTTTGAAACATTAACATTAGGGCTGGGTATCGAGTTCGATACTTTTTAGGTACCGACCGAATTGTCTCGATACTACCGAGTATCGAAACATGTCTTGTTTTTCGGTACCACATTTCGATACCTAAGGGGTTAATCTACTCAACGTCAGTGAAACAATGAATAAGCATGCAGCATGATTGGCTGTGGCGGAAAAACTAGCACGCTAACGTTAGTTTACGCGGTTTCCCAGAGAGACGTGGCTCGTTGCACGTGAGGCTGTAGTGTGTGTGTGTGTGTGTCCCAACCCAGATAGATAGAAAATATGTGGAAAAGATCAACAGTGTACCTACCTATGTACCACACGCGATGCAATATTTTCGACAAGATAATTGCTGCCAAGACCGGCAACACTTGAGAGTGTTTTTCCATTCGACTGCAAGAACTGGAGCGCGTCACAAATGAACTGAAACTAAGCGAATAGGATACTTGACTCACAGACACGAGAAATAGGCATATAGACTTAAATATAGGTTAAAATATGTCTACTTTTAAACGAAACAATTTAAATAGTTTGATTATGTAATCCATAGGCGCGCCTGCGTGTTCAATACGGCAGGAATGACGATCTAGGCAACATCGCCATATTCATCTTTGCAGACAACACAATCAGTAAACACTTGTTTATTAATAAAAAGTTTAAATATATCCTTTCTATTTTTTCCCGACACATCCATAATCATTACTTTCGCCACTGCTTTGCGGCAAGCTTTATGCGTTTTATTTTTTTTATTTTTTTTGGAGCGCAAGGTATACTTCGCACCCCAGTAGCCTATATTTAATTCAATTCACATTTATTTGTATAGCATTTTTCACAAAACATATCGTTTCAAAGCAGCTTTACAGAAAATGCATGTGTCTAAATTACAATTTAGAGTGATCTGTTTCTGATCTGAGGTGAATGCATTTCAATTAATTTTCATTGTTAAACAATGCATTAAGGCAGAAACAATGAGCTCACTGAAGTAAAGAATACATGTTGTTAAATGATTAGGAAACAGAAAACTTTAACATTGGTGCTTTTTTACAGACTCAAAATATGAGTGTAAAAAAAGTCAACAAACTGAAAAAAAAGGTAATGTAATATTGTTAAAACGGATTTCCTAAAATTGGTACCGAAAAAGGTATCGTTCAGGAATCGGTATCGAAGTCAAGGTATCGGTATCGGTATCGAAATTTTTGTTACGATACCCAGCCCTAATTAACATTAACATTAGAGTTTCCCAGAAAACATAGGCCGAACCACATAAAAGGAAAATCATGAGATGTGAAAATTAGATACATGTTTATACAATTCTCAAGTGGATATATATATATATATATATATATAGGATTAACAGGGTTCATTTCTCCTCCTCAGTTAGAATTAAGTGAGCGCCACTCCTTTTGAGGTTGTAAAAGTCTTCTTATCAATCTTACCGTGTCCTGTAATGAATATACAACAATTAAAAGCAAAGCATGCAAAACATTTTTGCATATAGCTAATAACAAGTAGACATTTCAATAACATTTTGATCACTGAACTGGTTTCCATTTCAGAAATCTGGAATTACATAACCGAATTAGGCAGAAACTTTATTTAATCTCATCTGGACTACTGCATTTCACTATATTTCGGCCTTAATCACTCCGTTCAAGAATCAGACTGAAAAACAGGGTTTCAGGGTTTCAGGCAGCTGGTCCCAACCTTTCGAACACTTTAGATTAGCACCCAAAACTTAAAAACGTATTCTTTATGCCTTTTCAATAAATTTACTTTTTGGTCCGGTTATTTTATGGTTTAAATATGCAGTATTGTGTGATGCTATGTGAAGTGTTGATTTTTTAAAATATGATTATAATTATGTTTGTAATTAGTTTCATTGCATTATTGTAATAAACAGTCTTGTGATTATATGGTGCTATATAAATGAAGTGACAATGTCAACGTGGCCCTAGCCACCCACATAGAACAAAACACCCCAGGCTGAATAGATGTACAGATGTAATCTTGGATAGGCTTTTATTTTTTGACAAGTCAAGCCCACTTCTAGGTCAACGCACAAACAGTGAACATGGCAGTGAATGGATCACCATCTGATGGTCTGTGCTATATAGTGCACTTGTCACAGACTAACACGTGCACTTTCTCACACTTTCAACCTCTCGATGTCACACATCCGCGTATCGAACACTCATCTCACGACGCTGCCTGTTTGCTGTAAGTACCCTTTTTGTGCTCCGGTGTTTATTGATTTCTTTTAGCTAAATGGTTTGGTACGTTCTTTTTAATATTTTTAAGAAAATGAAAACATGTTTAACACAATTACCCAAAAGCAAAGACAGAAACAGCTTGTGCTCGTCCACACCAGAAAGTGGATTTTGTAGACATGGGTGTTTTTTTTTTGGTCATAATAAGAGACAGGCATTTTCTGTTTATTTACAGTGATTATTGAAATTATCACAGCAATATTGAGATTTATCACAGCAAATGAACAACTTGTTTTTGTGTATTTCATACTATGGTTGTGATGAACAAACTATTGTGAAGAAAGAACCGTTATAAAGCTTGGCAGGCTTTGCTTTTCAGCTGCGAGTCGAGTTAAAAGCCAGAATAAGCCTTTTGTAAAAATGCTGACGTGAACTGTGCTCTCTGTCCAACTGTCTTTCTTTTAACACAATAGTCCTCACTGACTGTCACACTTTCTGCATGTACTTTGTGTGTCAGCACTATTTTTTATCACTTCAGTAGCTTAACTTCCTTGAAAGTAGGAAGGCCTTTCGGTAACACTTTATTTTACGACCCGCAAACAACTGCGTAAGTAAACCGAAATTACGGTGTACGTTTCTGTAATTATAGTGTACTTCCGTGTAGGTATAAGGGAACAATATGTTAAGTTTTGGGTAACAAAGGGGTAACAAGCAGATATACAACCTGCAAATAACTGCGCAAGTAAACCGAAATTACGATGTACGTTTCTGTACTTATAGTGTACTTCCGTGTAGGTAAGGGAAAAATATGTTATGTTTTGGGTAATAAAGGGGTAACAAGCAGAAATACAAGCAAATTATTTAATTATTTTAAAACTAACAGGTACCTATTCTGTTAATATATTCCAGGCAAAAATTGTACGTCTGTTGTATAGGCTACAATATCTGGCAAAATATGTAGTGTGATTTCAAGATTATTTCTGTTCTGTTTACAGTTTGTGTTGATGTAATTTCAACATTGTGATTGTTTATTGTTAAACTTGTTTTAATAAATGGTTTTGGTTTAATTGTGCTACTGTACTTTTACAAGTACTAATTTAGAAATTTGTTGATAATGCTAATGGTGAAGCTAGGTTTGTCTGTTTCAGCATACTGGTTTAATGTTGTACTTACCCTGTAACTACACAGAACAAGGAGGTAACAAGCGCCACTTTAATTTACAGCCCGCAGGAGTCACACTTACCCTGTAAAATACACAGTTGAAACGGGTAACAAACACTACTTACAATACGAAACAACACTAGTATTCGCACAGTAATTACAGAGAAAGGTCTTAAGGCCATTGCACACTGAGTCCGAAATTCGCGTCCGAAATTTTCGCACGTTAAAAAATAAATACGACCTCACGTTATGTCAATCACGCTTGCACACTGCTTCCGAAACCTTCGTCCGTCATAAAAAAAATCGAATCAGGTTCGATTTTCTGCGTTTTTCGCATCCGTAGCAAGCAGTTTGAATGGTGTTTTGACATTTCAGAGCCACCGAATCACGAATACGAAAAAACGCATACGAAAATTTCGGACTCAGTGTGCAATGGCCTTTATTAAGAAAAAAAAAAACGTTTTAATTACACAGTATATTTGCCCTGACATTTAAGTGTCATTGCAATACAATGTGATAAGGTAAGTAAGTACTACATGGTACGGTCTAAATTAAAATCATAGCAGAAACTAATTTTTTTGACTTAACATTAAGTAATCTAGTAAGATAAGCCAATAAATTCAATTTGTATCATGTGCTTACATACATTGCAGCCATATATCCATATATATATATATATATATATATATATATATATATATGTTTAATTTTCAACCCACAGATGTCACAATTACCCTGTAACATTGCACAAGTCAAGAACATATTTTGCCAGAAATGTGATGATAACTTTTATATACAACAGACGTACAATTTTTGCCTGGAATATATTAACAGAATATGGTACCTGTTAGTTATAAATAATTTGCTTGTATATCTGCTTGTTACCCCTTTATTACCCAAAACTTAACATATTTTCCCCTTATACCTACACGGAAGTACACTATAATTACAGAAACATACACAGTAATTTCGGTTTACTTACGAAGTTATTTGCAGGTTATATATCTGCTTGTTACCCCTTTATTACCCAAAACTTAACATATTGTTCCCTTATACCTACACGGAAGTACACTATAATTACAGAAACGTACACCGTAATTTCGGATTACTTACGCAGTTGTTTGCGGGTCGTAAAATAAAGTGTTACCGCCGGCCTTTCTTTGTTTAAATGACTTCATGAGTTCATTGGTGAAACACGGCAGGAGATATTCAGCAAAATGTCCATGCTGCTCTTTTCCACGTTATTAAAATCAGACGGCAAACAAAAGCAGTCAAGCACATAAAAAGCAAGTGTTACGCCGGTTTCACACCGCACGCGTTCGCAGAGCGTAAGCAGCGCGTATGTTTTTTGGCGCCCATGTTAACAGATTAGAGCATTCACACCGCACGCAGACGCGGTGCGTCAGCGCGTAGCAGGAGCAGAGCAGGAGCAGCAGTGCCGCGATCGTTTCGGCGTCTGGTCTATTTTTGCCGCGCGGCTTACGCTGAATTAAAGTGACAATGCTTTGATCCTGGCCAAAATACACAGCAGTTTTACCCAAAAGCGCATTGATGATATCTATTGTGTTTTAAACAGTCAATCAAATGACCTTCATCAATTTAAAAAGAAAACAAAGTCAACAAAAACAAGGATGAACCAAAAGTTATATAATATAGCCTATTAATTAATAAAATAAGCTTCTTGACAAGTCTTTTCTCTTAAATGTATTTGAAAACTAAATAAAACAATGCCAACTTATTCATTATAGAGTACTTTGTCTGTAACACGCCGTGGTTCAGCCGCGCGCGTCAAGCGCTGCCAGTATGAAAGCAAAACGCGCGTGCCCTGCTTCCGCTCACTATACGCACTGCTCCTGCGCTGCTTACGCTCTGCGAACGCGTGCGGTGTGAAACCGGCGTCAGCCACCATGCAGTGAACATCTTCTCCTCCACCATTGTCACTTCTGCATATTCATGATGTGATTATTCATGACTCGTGTGGAAAAACATAAAATCAGCAGATAACAGTGGAAGGGAAAACATTTATAGGGTTCACTGTTGCAAATGTTGCATTCAAGTTTGAATTGGTACATGAAAAAGGGTACTGACTTGAACAATTCATTTTTTAGTTATGTGAGGCTATGGGGTCTCAGTACTTCCCAGCACGATCCACGCTTTTCCAGAAGGAGCCGAGTGGAGTCACGTACCGCGTGCCTGCTCTGATCTACGCTCCCCGTTCCAGCTGTTTCTTGGCCTTCTGTGAGGAGAGACTGACCCCGGCAGACGCTCAAGCACATCTGCTGGTCATGCGCAAAGGCACCTTTTACAAAAACTATGTGGAAGTAAGATGCGTTCTAATATATGTCAACACTAAGTACCGATTGAACAAGTAACAACATATAAATATTTAGGAATTCAAGTAGACAAACAGTTACAGTGGTCATATCACGTGGAGTATGTTTCCTCAAAAATATGTCAGCGTTTATATTTTTTTAAGAAGACGAAGAGTTCATGGTGTTGATAAGGATATTATGTTACTGTTTTATAAGGCAGCTATTGAGTCTATTGTCCGATATGGTATTGTAGCCTGGTTTGGTAACCTGTCAGTTAAACTTAAATCACAGCTTCAAACATTGATCAAAAGGGCGGGAAAAATAATTGGACAAGTGCCACCGACTACTCTTAATGAGCTTTTTGAAGAGGCGGTGAGGAAACAGAGTTTAAAAATCACTAACGATCCGAATCATGTGCTCTACAGTGAGTATGAGATGATGCCCTCAGACAGAAGGTACAGGTTACCAAACTGTAGACTGAATAAGTTTAAATTTTAATTCGTACCACTCTCTATAAAAATATTGAATAACAACAAATAGGGTGTGTGGGTTAGTTTTTAGGTGGTAAATTATGTGTAGGTAATTATGTTATGTGTTATGTATATTGTGTTTCATCTGCTATCTCGAATGCCCAAGATGAATTTCTCCGTCAGGAGACAATAAAAGGCTAATCAACACTATTATAACTATTAACCCTCTGGTGCTCTTCGCATGTTGGTAAAAAAAAAAGTTTTTTTTTTTTTTTTTGTGAATGAATGTGCTATATTTTAGTTTGATTGTGTTTTTTATTTAATATTGTGTATTTTTAGGGGATTTTTTTAATACTAAATTATATTTACACTGTATTTATAATCCATCTATTCACTTTTTGAGCATAGACCTGAAAATTAAATTTCCAACTTAAACTGACGTGAATCTTGAATGCTTTAGAGCACAGACTTAATTTTGATCTCTTTTTAAAGATGACACATGGCAGATTATTGCTGAATTGAAAACAGTTTTTGAAAGTGAACTTTAAAAAAAAAACAGAATTTTACGTGTATTGTTATGAAAAATGCACAAAAATACTATTGATACTAAAATACTAAGACTAAATCACATTTACTCTAAAACTGCAAGAAAATTAAAGCTTTAAATCTAAACAAGTTTGAGCTTGATGTCTCAAAAAATTAGCTTTTAAGTAAGATTGTGTTTGGCTGCAGTATCAATCGCTTCCACTAAATGAAATTCGTCTCCCATTCATTTCCAATGCGCTCATTTTTTACCACGAGGAGCTGAAGTGTGACTATTTTTTACAGGACCATTTAACCTGTTCAAATCACGTCCATGCTTTTTTTATGTTCATATATCAAGTGCCAAAACCTTTAGCAAGTTTTGTACCATTCCAATGAAGTGAGTAAAAAGTAACAAAAAAAAAAAGTATCTTTTTTCGGTCCAAACAGAACCAGAGGTTTAAACATATAGATTATGTTTCTTCATAATAACAAAAAGCATCTTCCCTCTCTCCTCAGTGGAAAGACATGGAGGTCTTGAGTAGCGCTCGACTGGAGGGCTACCGCTCAATGAACCCATGCCCCGTTTATGATGAGTTTACGGACACCATCTTCTTGTTCTTCATCGCTGTTCTGGGTCACACCTCTGAGTCTTACCAGTTGATTACAGGGAAGAACGTGACCCGTCTGTGCTACGTGTCTAGCAGTGACCAAGGGGACACCTGGAGCTCCGTCACAGACCTCACCAGGACGCTCTTAGGGGACACCATTAAAGGTAAAGTTCCTCTGTCCGGATACGTAAAACCAATGTTAAAATAGTCTCTCTTTACCCATATTAAAAAGTATAGTTCACCTAAAAATTAAATTTCAGTCACTCTTCTGTGAAACACAACTGGAGGTTTTTCAATGAATGTCCTGTTAGGAGGTGAATTCAACCCAATGGCTATACATTTTGTTTCAAATAATGTTTCACATCTTCATTTTTGGGTGAAATATTCCTTTGTGAGATTGTAAACAGTGAGATGTTGTTTGTTTGAACAGCCTATCATGTCAACTTTTGACACATGGTGGGGACTTTGTGTTTGTCTGACCAATTAAATTTTTTCAATTCCTTTTGGTGATGCCAGTGGATGCAGAAATGATAGACTGCAGTCTTAAGCCCAATTCTCACCGCACTGACAGACACAGCCGAGGGTTGGGTATCACTTCAATTTTAACGATTCCGATTTTTATCGATTTCCTAATTTCGATTCCAATAAGGTCAAGTCAAGTATATTTATATAGCGCTTTTCACAATACAGATTGTATCAAAGCAGCTTCACATATCAATCAAAACAACATGACAATGTTCGTTTCTTAGTGGAAAAACATCCACGTTTGGTAGAGCTGATCAATGGTATATTAATGAATGGTTAATTAATTTGAATTACCTAATATATAAGGTAAAAATAAACCTTAGATATCATTCACATTTATTGTAAATGATATTTCATTGTAAAACATTTCATTGTGGCTAAATACCATGAACAAATATCAACAGGCTAAAGAACACCTACACAAGCAACTTTTGCCTATCGTTAAAAAAATACCATTGAAAAACAACTAACCTAACTAATTAAAATTTCAAGCATTATTAAAGATTTAGTCATTAAAAAAGAACAAACAAAAAATTATCAATATCAGGCAAATAAATACAACTAAACAAATATATGTTTGAAATAAACAGTTTTAAGATATTCAGGTACACAAACTAATCAAAGGTAAAATAACACTGCACTTTATAAATTAAATAGAAATTACAAATATAGTAACAAAAATTATTCAGTCAAGCGAGTGAATTTTCTCTGTCTTGTTTGATTAGTGTTATTATAGAGACAGCAGCAGGAATATTAGGCTGCTGTCAAGTCAAGTCTGTCACGTGACGTATACAAAAGACGTGGATTCGAATGCAGAGTGATTTATTCCAATGTCAAACAGGAACAGTACAAAACTCCAACCCCAGGAACAAACAGGAGGACACAAACTGGAACACGTAAACATGTACAACGAATCGGCACAAGACAGCAAACACAGGGAGATAAAATAGGCTAACAAACAAAAGAGGTATAACAAGGCAGGCAGGTGGGGGAAATAAACCAATAACGAGATAACAAGAAAGGCGGGGTTGACAATTAGAGAAGAGAGCACATGGCACAAGAAACAACAAGACACTCATGTGCTCACACAGGACCAGACAAAACAAACACATGACAAACCGGGCGTGTCACAGCCCTGTCACAAACCCATGGAAAGATCTAGACCGAGGTGACAGACCTGTGACAGTCACCTTTATTTATATAGCGCTTTTTACAATACAAATTGTTTCAAAGCAGCTTTACAGAGATAACAGGAAAACAATGTTGTAATAGTATTGTTAAATTCAATTTAACTAATTAAACTCAATTTAGCTAAGCAAGCCAAAAGCTAATGGCGACAAAGGCGAAGAGAGGCGAAAAAGGCAACAGTGGCAAGGAACCAAAACACCATCAGGTGACAGAATGGAGAAAAAAACCTTGGGAGAACCCAGGCTCAGTCAGGGGGCCAGTCCTCCTTTGGCCAACGAACGAACAGTGTATGATTATGAGTTAGGCAGCATAATGTCAGGAGTCAGATGTGATCAGAACTTTCACGATATTTATCCAGTTCATCTGGTTGGGTTGGGTCATCCGGCCGGTGAGGAGATGAGTGTGTTGAGGTGTTCATGGGCCTTCACAGTGTTGATGGGGCTGGCTCATCAGGGATGCGTTGTCGTCGTGTCCATGTGATGGTCCTTCCTCAGATCTGGATATGGCCTGGATCCGGCGGTTCGCGGTAAACCTCGGGATAAGCAGAGAGACTAATATTAGCGTAGAAGCCATCCTTCTTATGATGTACAAAGTACATCAGGAATTATGGGAAGTGTTCCCGGTTCCGGCTGATCTAAACTATGCAGCCTAACATTGAATTATAGAAATCTATAATGTGTTATGTGTATGCTAAGCCAAAGAGATGTGTTTTTAGTTTAGATTTAAACTGACAGACTGTATCTGCTTCCCGGACTGTGTTAGGAAGATTGTTCCAAAGTTTTGGTGCTAAATAGGAAAAGGATCTACCGCCAGCAGTCGATTTTGATATTCTAGGTATTATCAACTGGCCAGAATTTTGAGATCGCAATAGATGTGAAGGACTATAATGCGTTAAAGGGTTAGTTCGCCCATTTAAGACATGAAGTTGTATGCAATCCTTACCAGCACTATAGTGCATTCACACTGACCCACTCAGTCCCTCCCTGGTCAGAGTTCTTCCCGCTGGAAGTTTTTCAAGAAAGTACTCCCGGTTAGTTTCCGGGGCCACAAAACTGTGCGTTTTTACGTGAAAAAAATATTTGCGTTTCAAAGCCTGATTAATTTACCACACAAAAAACACGCCGGGACAAAATTCATACCTCAGTTTTAATCGGCACTATTTTCTTTCCATTTCTATCAATCCGCGCTGCTGTCAACGTCAAAAGTGTGCACGTTCCGATCAGCTGTTGATAGCGCGACTCGCTGACAACATGTCTGACTGCGAAACTTCTGATGATGAAACCAATTTTAGCACAATGTCAGACGGAACAGATGATGATGAAAGTAATTTTAGCACAACGCCAAAGGGATACCTTTATGAACCGGAGTATACCGGTTTTTATAATAGACATCTTTTCACGTGTTTTCCACTGGAGTCTAAACATCAGCTTGTTTACCGTACAGTTTAGACATGGGATCATAAAGTTAGTAAATAGAGCTTACCCGTGGTACTGGTAGCAAAACTCTTTAAAATCTGTTTTTTTCTTTTTCCTCCTTGGTTGGGGATGTAATCGTCTTCGCTGAAGTGAGCACTGCACACACGATAATCCTTGATTCTGGATATTTTAGCTCCCGCAGAGTAACCGATGGCAACCAGCCAAAGCTGTCTCGTAGCTGTATCCGAAACAGGAAAACGATGGAACATGAACGGTGATCCCGGCACATTCTTGTGGTCACAGCCTGGGAATTTACAAGTTCGCACCATTGTTCATTTTCTAATTTTTACGTCGTTGTCAATCGATTGTGTAAACACTATGGAACAGCTGATCGGAACGTGCGCACTGTTGACGTTGACAGCAGCGTGGATTGGTAGAAATGGAAAGAAAATAGTGCAGATTAAAACTGAGGTATGAATTTTGTCTCGGCGTGTTTTTTGTGTGGTAAATTAATCAAGCTTTGAAACGCAAATATTTTTTTCACGTAAAAACGCACAGTTTTGTGGCCCCGGAAACTAACCGGGAGTACTTTCTTGAAAAACTTCCAGCGGCCAGAACTCTGACCAGGGAGGTGACTACAGAGTGGGTCAGTGTGTATGCACTATAGTGCTGGTAAGGATTGCATCCAACTTCATGTTTTAAATGGGCGAACTAACCCTTTAAGAGCTCGCTCAAGTACTGGGGAGCTAAACCATTTAGTGCTTTGTAAGTAATCAGCAATATTTTAAAATTTATACGATGTTTAATAGGCAGCCAATGCAGTGTTGACAGAACCGGGCTAATATGGTCATACTTCCTGGTTCTGGTAAGAACTCTAGCGGCTGCGTTTTGAACTAGCTGTAGTTTGTTTATTAAGCGTGCAGGGCAACCACCCAGTAGAGCATTACAATAATCTAGCCTTGATGTCATGAATGCATTAACTAATTGTTACGCATTTGTCAGTGAGAGCATATGACGTAATTTAGATATATTTTTAAGATGGAAAAATGCGGTTTTACAGATATTGGCTGTCACTTTATGAGCTGCACAATATACTGATACTCGTGGGCAGCGTCTCACGCTTGAATGGTTTAAAGTCATATTAAAATGCACACAAAGGAATCGATAAGAGGAATCGAAATATTAATTTCATAACAAGTATCCGATTCCTGACCTCAAGTATTTTCAATTCCCAACCCTAACAAAGACCAGTGGATTACACCACGTCACTTCTCCGACACGCAGATTCTACATGAATCGGCGAAAACAAACTCCGACAAAACTCAACAAAGTGTCTGTCGGTACGGTGTGAATTGGCCTTTATTTTCCACATGTACACTGCTTTGTTTGATATTTTGCACGAACATGATGTCACAGGTTTTTTAAATAATTAACCCTGTGTGTTTTATTGCTGGCAGAGTGGGCCACTTTTGCTGTGGGTCCCGGTCACGGAACACAATTAAAATCTGGAAGGCTGATAATCCCAGCCTATGCCTACCATATTGACTGCAGAAACTGCTTCGGCAGGAAGTGCAAGACTTCGTCACACTCGTTTTGTTTTTATAGTGACACGCATGGAAATGTGTGGCATTTTGGAGAGGCGCTGTCCACGCCAGAGAGTGTGGAGTGTCAGATGGTGTCGGTAGATGAGGAAGACGGACTCAACATTTTGTACTGCAATGCCCGGAGTGTATCAGGTTCCCGGGTGCAGGCCGTTAGTTTTGATAATGGAGCCGTTTTTCTCGATGGCCAGCTGGTGCAGAAACTAGTGGAGCAGAAAAACGGGTGTCATGGCAGTGTGATTGGATTTCCAGCCCCAGTCTACCAGCTCGGGCAATCCCAAAACTATCTGAGGCAGTTGAGGTCCATCTACAGCCCACCAGCTGTCAGCATATCCCCGGCTCTGAGCTCTTCACAGAACTTCCTCCCTCCAACATGGGTGGTTTATTCTCACCCCACGCGCTCGAACGCCCGCCGAGACCTGGGAGTTTACCTCAGTCTTCTGCCACGAGACCCAGACAGTTGGTCAGGACCGTGGATCATATACGATGGCCCTAGTGCATACTCAGACTTGGCTTATGTTGAGCTGATGTCTGCTGATGCCCCAGCGGTTGCCGTCTTTGCCTGCCTGTTTGAGAGCGGCACAAGGACGGCTTATGATGAGATTTCCTTCTGCATCTTCACACTGTATGAGCTAATCGACCACCTTCCACACAACAACCAACAAAGAAGAGGGTTCAAGAAGAGGAGCGGGATCTGGAAGCGCTGCTTTGTCTGCTGATTCCATGCATAACAGAGTAAAACTCTGAAGAATTGAAAAGCTGGCTCCCTTTCAAATTATGGGTGTGAATTTTAATCTATCTATCTATCTATCTATCTATCTATCTATCTATCTATGGTAGGGGCCGCTGTTCCGCATCTTTTAGTACAGAATCTCCTGATGAAAACACAGGTGAAGAAGCAGTGATAGAAGCATTGCTTATGCACATTGTAGTCTTTGAAAAACAACAACAGCATTTTGTTACAAAAATTGCTTTTTTTATATTAAACTTAACCATATTCAAGTGTTGATAAAAAAAACAATGCATTAAGCTAGAATAAAATGTTTTCTTTGTTTAAAAGCAGAGGCTCTGTTTGTTTGTTTTTTTGTCATTATTGTATGTTCAGATATTCATACAAAAGAATATTCTGTTAGAAAGAGTTAAAGGATAGGTTCATTAAAAAATTCTGTCATTAATTAATCCCCCTCAGTGGCGGATCTAGAGATTTTTTCCTGGGGTGGCAAAGGGGTGGCATGAGGTTTCAGGAGGGGGGCCATGGACATTATTCATAATTTAAAATGCTACGGTTTTCATTGAATGTGTTTTGTTCTCACTACATTACACAGAGTGGGAGTCAAATCAGAGATGTAGCTGGGTTTTTGGATGGTGTGGGTCTTAATTTGTGAATTGTGGACCCTTTCTCTGTGTAATCACTATCAACAGTCTGTCTCAAAACATTAGGTTCAGACTTCAGACATAAATAGTGATAGATTCTAGGGCTGTCAATCTTCCTCTATAATACTATTCGAATTGCATTCCTTATTTTATTTAATATTCAAATATTAAATGCTCAAATTCATCCTATTCTTAATATTTACGACATTACACTGGTTTATGGATCGCCAATGCCACTATAGCATGTGGTTGTTACACGTTCTGTCCACTAGAGGGACATCTAATAAAAATTGTATTCGTGCTAAATATGGTTGAATATGGTTGAATATGGCTCCCGATCGTTTTCAGCTAATATCTTCGCGAAAACACCACCAAAAATTCTGAAAATTATATCGTTCTTTTCGGTTCGACTAGATGGTTCCAACGAGATTGCCGAATCCGCTGAGTTTTTTTTTTGCGTTTTTCGCTTAACGGGCGCTTTTTACGTCGTTAAACATTTACCATTTTTGACTGTATTGTTATGATGTTACAACGTGGATTGGAACCGAGAGTTGTCATCCAGTCTCTTTGGTAGAGAGAGACGAGGAAAACAAACAAGCATGTAAATGGAAATTATCGTGGCTGGAAAAATGGTCGAGCTCATTTTTTTTATCGTGCGATTCATTTAATTGACTATCGCGACAGGCCTAAGCAGTAGTTTAAACACACACAAAGAGCTGCTAGACTAACGTTAGACCCTTAGCCTATCTGACCTGACGATCATAGAAAAATTCAATGAGACAACAAAGTATTGCGGATGTAAATAACGTAACAATGTGGTTGTTGCAGGGTTAACTGTCTGCTATTGACTTTTTTAAACGAATTACCTCTAAACTCACTGCTAACTGCTTATCAGCCTCTCTTCTCCGAGACACTGCGTACAGCAGACAGATGCACTGTGCAGCCCTGCTGTCGTGACTGACTGGTGAAATTTCGCCGGGGTCGCTACCGTGCTGGTGATGGGTGAAACCATTGTGAGGGGGAGGGGATTCTAAATCGGCGATTTCTGTTTTAGAGGAGTTTGGTGCGGGTCTCCTTGGCCTTCAACGTGTAGGCTATGAACATAAAATATACTTAAAAAAGATTATCTGATTTATAAATGGGGTGGCAACAGGGGTGGCAAGACTGTATCCCAGGGGTGGCAGCTGCCACCCTTTGCCACCCCGTAGATCCGCCACTGATCCCCCTCATGTCGTTTCAAACCCATAAGACCTTCGTTCATATTTGGAACAGAAATGAAATGAACAGAGCTTTCTGACCCTCTCATAGACTGCAATGTGATTACCACTTCAAGCCCCGAAAGGTAGTAAAGACGTTGTTAAAATAGTCCATGTGATTACAGAGGTTCAACCTTAATGTCATGAAGCGACAATAATACTTTTTGTGAGCGAACACCGACCCAGGTTAGGAATGACATTAAGGTGAAGAAGTGATGACAGACCTGTCATATTTGGGTGGGCTATCACTTTCATGTTTACCTGATATTATAGCATACTATCACTGAATGAACTCCACAGTAGTGGCTGCTTCCACTTGGTACTCAATTGTTAAGCACATAATAGCAGACGAAGAGAACAGCAAATGCAGAGGACATATCTGGTAGGAAAGAGGACTCTGCCTTCAATTGCCAGCATCCATTTTTTGCTGTGTAGATCTGAATCCCCTACAAAAAAAAAAAAATCACATTTGATTTTGGTGTCAGTGACTAAATGTAGATGGGGCTCTTCTCATTAGTTTAAAAGGATAGTTTACCCAAAAATTACAATCATCATTTATTTACCTGCGTTATTCAAAAATGACAATCACTTAGTTACCCTTGTTATTCAAAACTTGTTTGAGGAGATGTTAAGCAGAATGCGTTGAAATATTTTATCTATTATGTAGAAAACAATTGTAGAACCAGTTTAAATACTATAAAATCCAGATGTGTTTTAAGGCCTTATGGCCTATGTGACTGATGACAAAGGTCAAGATGAAAAGTTTGTGCAGCCACTGAGCAGTTTTTGCTTTTCAAGTAAACAACAAGTAATGGTGAAAGAATAAGACCATTATGAAGAGGTGTCACGTTGAAGTTCCTTGCTTCTGGGAAGAGTTGATTGGAGATTCCTTGGAGAATGTTACATTTTGCTATGAGAAAGAGTTGACCATCAATTGGCAGAATGCCACAATTAGAGAGAAAGGCAGAAAACTAGGAACGTAATGGCGGGAAAACAGGAGGGGTGAATCTTACCAGACGTTATGTCACTTGGTTATTGCGAAATTATAGATTTCTGGTCTTTCTGATTCTGGAAATCCGAAACTCTTGAGCTTCATTTGCAAGAAAGAGATGACTTTTCTCCACAACATAAAATTGGTGAGCGACAGCCAGGAGTGGTCTGAGGCCGATGTCGACGAGAGCCGTGGCTGGTGGGACTTGGCAGATCACGCAAACAAAGCCACCTATAAGGTAAGAGTAATATTTTCTTATTTCCGTGGTCTGCTGAGTCAAACCTGTGGTGGTGATAGGAGAAAGGGCCCCACCAAAACTAATCTACAAAAACGAATAATAGAATAGAGGATAAGGAGTTCCAGGTTTCAAAAGATGGGCTTGCGTAGTGTAGATTAGGAGTGCTCTTGCGTGGGGGCAGCCAAGGTATAGAAAGAAGCCCCTTGGTAGGAGATAAGGGTGGCTTACTGGTGTAGCTGAAGGGGCAGATTTTGGAAAAAACTGTGCTTCAATGAATACCTAATGAGTGATTATAATCAAGGTATTAATATTTTTCCTTCTAAACATCACATGAGTTGAATGACTTCTTTAGGCTTATGAGATTTTACTTTGTTATAGATGTTACCAGCATGATTACAGAAATGTTTTTTTCATGTATTCTCTAAGGTCTGTATTTGATCTGAATGCAGTAACAGTGCTTGCTCATTTAGCCCGGCTTCCAGACATGAAATATAGACTCGTTTTGTTTGAGAAATGTCTTCAACATGTGTCAATACATACATCTGCTTTTCTAGGGTACCCTGACAGCTATGGTCATTGAAGTCTATAGTTGAGGGATCATTTCTTTATTAAAGCCTTACTTCCCATTTAGATTGAAGGTGTCCTCTCCTTGAGCAAAAGAACATATTATCTTGATGTTTTGAGAATACTCTCCAGTTTATAGTTAGAGCCAGGCCAAATCCAACCTTGGATAAGCTGTGTGTCGGTGTGTGTGTTAGTCTTCTGGGTTGCAGGTTAAGGAACCACTGGCATTATTGGAGATTGACTGAGTTGTTGTTCTGGGCATGTTGGCGCCCAGCAACCCAAATCTGTGACCTGGAAGGTTACAACATGCCCAACTTCAGGGTCCGAGTGTCAGCTGCATAAGCGATGGAGATATGCTTCAGTCTATCTGAATATGTGTGGAAAGTTACTATTTTATCTATTTCTTAGCCAATGAGAATCATTCAACCTGAAGTAAGGACGTATCTTAGATCTCGGTGAAGGGTATAACTGCTGTGATCTGTGTAACTGTAAGGGGGGTGGGCCTACAAACTTTGTCTACAAACTCCTTATGAGTCTTGAAGCTGACTTCTGCTGATGAAACGGGAAACTATCTTCAGTAAAACTTTTCTTTAATTCATTATAATTCTGACTCTGGGTCTTCATTCATCATATCTAGTTCTGGGTCTTTGAATGTGAATCCCCTTACATAGCCCTCTCACCAATAAATATGACTCAAATGTAAAAATGATGTCATGGGGAACTTCCTAATTAACAAAAACCTGGTAAGAGTCACATTTCTAAATGTACTTAATTTCCACTGATCACAAAACCCAGATATTCAGAGACCACCCAATAGTGTCAGATTTATGTTTTCTACTTGGAAATAAAAATACACTACTGTGTTTTGCCTTTAAATTGGAAAAATACAAAGGGGAAAATAAATAAATGCCATGTTAACAATAAACAGTTATTTCCACAGGAAATCACACACAATTATGGTATATCAATAAGCATGTATTTATTCTCCTCAGAGCTCTTTTGTCTTTGTGTATTTTCCCCTTTAATGACCAAATAATTACATTTACAAAGTCACAAACACAGCAATAAATCCCATTAATCCCCATAAAACAAAAAACAAAACAAAACAAATGTCATTGTAATACTCCAATATTCCAAATTATCCAGTGGGGATTTCCAGTACACAGATGGTGCTAGCTGGAGCTTTTTTGATACAAAACCAGTATACTCATGAATCCAGGAAAAAATAAGATTACAATTGCAGAATAGCAATCTGTAATCCTCACTCCCCGATGAGATGATGAACCGCATCCGTGACGGATCCCACAATGACGTTGAGTGGATCCCAATAAACTCCTCCCTCCTCAAACTAGTTAGATCCAGTGTGGGCAAGGGCAAAGGAAGTGAGGAGCCCCTTTGGTAGGCGATAAGGGTGGCCTCACGGTATGACCCACGCATGGAAGGTCTACGGGCAGGTATCCATGATCTGAGAAGTGAACTGTTAGTCTACGGGCCCGAGTTTGTCTAGTGTTTGTTTAAATGTTGAGAATATGTGTGGCAGTGCATGCGTTTGGGTGCTCGAGCCCCTGTCCTTTTTCAAAATTAATCAAAAGTGCCCCTCTCAAAAAAATATCAATGTTAATATTGTGGTTAATAAAACAAAATGCATTTGATTATAATTAAGATGACAATGCGTACAAAACTAAAGTAGCCTAAATTCACGTTTATTTTTACGTATCTGTCAGTCTGAGGCGCCACTTGCTCGTCTTCCGTTTTCAAGGGTCTAAACTCTGGAGTAGTGTGTGTGGTCAACAGGCATAACTAGCAAAGGGTATGGGTTTTAAAACGAAAATGCACTAGTGTAAACGTAGGTATTCCACAGTCTGCTCGGGAGCCGATGCTCTTGAGCCAATTATGGTTCTTTCATTGAGTATGTTAGCCTACCTATGGCTTGACGGCAGGAGGAAATAAATAAATAAATAATTTTTTTACAATAATCAAAGGTAGTGTGATGATTCAGGCCTTGTCCACACAAACCGGAGTTTTTGCGCCGCTGACGGCTTCTGATTGGCCAACGTGGCTTTACGGTTAGGTTAGGGTTATATTGCCACCTGCTGGTGTTGTATGCTCTTGACAGCGCTTGATAGCGTGTTTTTGCGTTTTCATCTGGACGGAGTTTTTTTAAAAATGCAGGAAGGAAAAACTCTGGTTATAAAAATACCCGTGTCCGTGTGGACAAGGCCTCAATTAATATGTTAAAATATTACATAATTCATTGATGCCTGTTTGTCATGTGCATCGACCAATCGTCATTGGCACAAAAAGTTCAAATTTCATTGGACAATGTGACTTGGAGCGCCAGGAGCGGTAATTTTTCGGTCGTTCATAAATCGTTTGAAAATGACATGGACAGACGAATACATTTATGAAGCAATCTGATTCTGCATCGTTGAAACAATGAATGTTAATTGACTACAAAGCACTGCACAAAACCAGCACCAAAAGTAATGGTAAGTAGTATCCAAAGTCTCTTACATTTTGCCTATGTATATTTATACAACGTTTACTATATTACTATATTATAAAAACAAAAAAAAGTTTTATCTGCTGAAGCTCGTCAGCCAAACGTGACACGGATCAACTACACTACCACTGTCCCTGCTTTCAGTGAGTGGAGGTTCATAATTGTCTGAATCGGAATCCTGAAATGAAAACAATGCAATGGGTATTTTTATTGTGATAAATAACAGGTTTTCAGATATTCTGAAATAAATAATGGTAAACTGTAATGAAATAGCAAGATAAACTACAACATACATGAGACATGAAATGAATACAAAAGACTGTTCCAAGATAACAAAAAGTAGGTGCTTTAGGATGTAACTTTTATTTTATGTACTAGATCTACTGTAACGTTACTCGTCCCACTACTATCATATTGTTTATAATACACATTTCCAGACAGGTTCAGTACAGTAATGTTACTTCCTACTGTCATGATCCTGGTATCCTTCTCCTTTACTCTGTCTCCCTCTGTTGGTCATATTAGTTATTGCATCCTCGTACACACACTCATTCACACTCATTATCTCATTCATCTCCAGCCGTTTCTCATTATCCCATCTGTTCCTCCTCTTCTCCGCACCTGTTTCCCACTTTCTCTGATTCTACTCCCTATTTCTAGGCTTCCCCTTTCCTTTGTTCTTTGTCAGATTATTGTCAAATGCTGTGTATCTGCCTGCTCATTGATCCACTGGTTTTGTACTCTGTCCTGTTCTGTCTTGTCCCGTCTGCTGTCAGAATTATTCAGATGACACTGTGCTCCGCCGCTGCTTGTCCAAAGCCTCAGTAAACGTGAGTGGTCTCCGGTTTGGCGTTCCCGCACTCTCTCTCTACGGACCCAGCCTGTCTCATTCGTCTGGGATTCCTGTTTCGGCTGTTGCCAAGAATTTCTGTTGCATTATTCAAGAGACTTTTTGTTACCTTTACCAAGGACTATCTTCTGTTCAAGTTTTGCCAAGCGGCCACCTGTGTTGTTTCTCCTGAACTGAGATTAAAGAATATCAGCTGACCTTTTGCGTTTGGGTTCTCTGTTCACTCACCTGACACCTACGGTCTTACTGTTACACTGAAATTGTTCAGTCTAGTTCACTAACTGTTTTCGTTATCATATCATACATTCACCTATGTTGACATTGCTGATTGTGAAAGATACACAAAGTTAGTGAAATGCCTTATGCTAGATAACACCACATGTCGGCTAAACGCAGTCAATGTAACGCTATCATGGTACGAGCATAGACCATTAGTTCAACGTCAAGCTGATCAAAGTAACCTATTATTGTAACGTTGCAGTGGGAGTTTACTTGAGTTTCCAGCATGTCGTGTTGATGCTTTCTCCGGTGTGTTGGAAGTCTCAATGTGGCCGGTACCCTGAGTGTCGCTCTTGAGTTCGAGCACGCGCAAGAGTGCTCTTGTAAAAATTGGTTGCAATCTGAAACATCACCACTAGAGGCCGCTAAAAACTACATATAGCTCCTTTAGTACACAAAAAATGTACATAGCATAGCCTACTCTAGCTTAATACATATCTAGGCTACCTCCTTTGGGTTCAATCCATAATACAAATCAGCTGCCTGCATCAGGTAGTCTCTTAAGAGGAGCTCCTGCTCTAGCGTGAAAACCCTTTACGGAGTCCAGTATCCAACTCTGGGAAGTGTCTTTGATCCCAGGCTCCTCTTGTTGTGGAATCGGTGCAGGGTCACATGACATAATGCCATATGACTCCCCTGATGGAGTTTTTCGGTTCTTTGCCACTGTTGCCTTTGGCTTGCTCAGTTGGGGATATTCAAATTAATTAACCAATCATACCATTGATCAGCCCTACCAAACGTGGATATTTTTCCACTAAGAAACGAACATTGTTATGTTGTTTTGATTGATACTGTGAAGCTGGTTTGATGCAATCTATATTGTGAAAAGCGCTATATAAATATACTTGACTTGACAAGTGTCAAGTGCTGGATTACTCACACAGGGCAGTTTATTAGACGAATTAAAGTACTTGTGAGGTAACGCAGCGCTGTTTCACTTGGTATAACGTTACACTATCACACTAAACGGCATTTAAATGTGTGTTGAAAGTTATGTTATTCTACGTGTTAGTTCGTTTGCTATTCGAAACTAGCAGCTAGATCAACATTAGAATAACATACTGACCATATTCTAACATTTCACCATGTCAAGCTAAAGTTATAACATTGATTTGTTTTATATACATTTGCTCACCTGTTTAATAAAGCTGTCAAGTCGTGACTCGTGAAGCTCTGTCAAGTCCAAATTAGTCACGGATGCTAGCTCTCTGTCGAGTGGAAGTCAGTCTCGGACGCTAGCTCTCGGCATCTCGAAAATGCCACGCTGATATTAATCCTCATTTTAGTTTTCCTTGTTTGTCCCAAAGTCTGCTTGCCATGGTCTGTGTTTGAACGAAACAAGAACTGCGTGCCGTTAAACGTTACGCACTACGCAGTTGTCCACACGTCTGTCGCAATGGTTACGTCATGGCTATGGCAGTACAAGTGCAAACCAAGGATAGCGCGGATATTGCGTCATTGACAGGCGACATTTTTTTCCGGGACGGCCACTTATTTAAAATTGGAATTTCTCTGAAATAAAAAAACCTTTGGAGACTTTTGGGATATTGTAAGTACACAACTGCAGGAAATATATCACACTGTGCAAGTGATTTTTGGATATTTTATTACAAAATTCCTACATATTGTGTCTTTAAAGGGAAACTGTGCAGTTTTTTTTTAGCTTGATCAGTTTTTAAAATATAAATGAAACTTGGTTGGTGATACTGGGACAGTTGTAACAGGGCGTTCCAGTATCACCGACCATGTTTTCATCTCATGCGAGCTAACTTGACTGCTAGTTTGACACTTCTATTTTAACCTTACAAAACAGTGATTCTAATAATACTTGTTTGAATTCATAGACATTTGATCTTATAACAGCATCCAAAAACTACATCAGAAAGAAAAGTAAAATTTTTTTACCTCAAAAACAACCTGTAGATAACTCCGTCAGGAAGTTTCAAAATAGGCTCCCTTTTTGAGATGGTCCTAACTGCAGAACATGAAATCCAGATCCAACTCCTCCCACCTTACATATACTTAAACCTACCCAGCTCCGCCCCCTGATCCCTAAACCCACCCCTAAACCTACCCAGCTCCACCCCCTGATCCCTAAGCCCACCCCTAAACCTACCCAGCTCCACCCCCTGATCCCTAAGCCCACCCCTAAACCTACCCAGCTCCACCCCCAATCCCTAAACCTACCCAATTCCACCCCTTAGATCTGGATCCAACTCCGCCCCCTGGATCTCGTGTACTGCAATGAGATGCTACTGCCTTTTTTTGCAAGAATGGAGGGAAACTAACTGAGCATGAGCACAGTGAGTGTCATCACTTCTTATGATGTAATGAGTACATCAGGATTTAAGGGAAGTGTTCCCAGTTCCGGCTGACCTAATCTATGCAGCCTAACATTGAATTATAGAAATCTATAATGTATTATGTGAATGCTAGGGCAAAGAGATGTGTCTTTAATCAAGCTTTGAACTGACAGAGTGTGTCTGCTTCCCGGACAATGGTAGGAAGACTGTTCCAAAGTTTTGGTGCTAAATAGGAAAAGGATCTACCGCCAGCAGTCGATTTTGATATTCTAGGTATTATTAACTGGCCGGAATTTTGAGATCGCAATAGACGTGAAGGACTATAATGCGTTAAGAGCTCGCTCAAGTACTGCGGAGCTAAACCATTTAGTGCTTTGTAAGTAATCAACAATATTTTAAAATTTATACGATGTTTAATAGGCAGCCAATGCAGTGTTGACAGAACCGGGCTAATATGGTCATATGTAATCAGTACATTAATTTGGGTCACTAGGATTTATAATTAGTATTGGTTTATTCATATCGCTATGAAAATAATAGTAAGTGAAGAATAAGAAATAAAATGTATTTATTTTATTATAAATAATTCAACGAATAGAAAAAAAGTTTCTTAATTTCTGATTGGTGAGGTGAAAGGTTAGCTCCGCCCACGGTTGAAAAAAGTTTTCCAGAAAGATGGGTATCAAGCTGAGACGAGACCAGAGATAAGAGAGATTGTGAACGACACGAGAGTGATAGTAATCGATTGAATGAGCTAAGATTGAACAGTGATAATTTAGTGATAAATTATTAACAAGCACAGTAGATTTATGAGGTATTAGTTCTTTAGAGAGGTCGCGTGTGAGAAGTGCCTCGTGAAAACTGAACGCTCCGTGCAGAAACACTATACTAAGGAGATAGGAGCAATTTTTTAATCTTTCCTTTTTTTTTCTTTTTTTTTTTCTGTTGAGAGTTTCCTGAATTGCTGCCGAGCTTCTGATTTCTGTCCTGCTGTGGATTTCCTATCCCTGGTTGGACTGGCAAGCCATCCCATCATTTCGTCCCTGGAAACCTGTAAAAATAGAGTTGTGAGAAACAAAGTTTCTGAGTGGGTAGGACAGAACTACACACATTGCATATTTTTCCAATTCATTTGGATTTTCCTGAAGACAAGAATTCAAGTTTTTTTTGTTTTCTCCTCTTCATGGACTGAACTGTTTCCATTTTGATGAATATTGTTATTTCTTATTTTTGAAATTGAGAACACAACTGCTGAATTTGAAATTGAAATATTGAGGTTGAGATTTAGAAAAGTGACAGGATCAAGTGACAAAAGTGACTCTGGTATATGTCATTTAATTGAAATACTTTGAAATACAATTGAATACAATTGTATATTTCTGTCTTTTAATTGTTTTTTATTTCATTTCTATAATTATTCCAACAACCAACAAAAAGAGAAAATATACTTACCTTTTATTTAATCAATTGGAGTCCAGTAGTCTGAGTGATTTACTCATTTGAATTTATTATTATTATCATCATAAATTTTGCTAGTTTTGCTTCAGAGAGTCGATCCGGAAATCTTCTGAGTCTGGTTCATAGTCTGAAATTGTAAGATCTAGAATCCGAGCCAAGCGCTGAACATATTTTCTGGTTCTGGTAAGAACTCGAGCTGCTGTGTTTTGAACTAGCTGTAGTTTGTTTATTAAGCGTGCAGGGCAACCACCTAGTAGAGCATTACAATAATCTAGCCTTGATGTCATGAATGAATGAACTAATTGTTCCGCATTTGTCAATGAGAGCATATGACGTAATTTAGATATATTTTTAAGATGGAAAAATGCGGTTTGACAGATACTAGACACGTGACTTTCAAATGAAAGATTGGTATCAAAGAGCACACCCAGGTTCCTAACTGACGACGAAGACTTTACAGAGCAGCCATCAAGTGTTAGACAGTATTCTAGGTTATTACATGTGGAAGTTTTTTGTCCAATAATTAGAGTCTCTTTTTCAGAATTTAGTAGTAGGAAATTACCATTCATCCAATTTTTTATATCAGCTATGCATTCTGTTAATTTTGTGAATTGGTAAGTTTCGTTAGGTTTTGAAGAAATATAGAGCTGAGTATCATCGGCATAACAGTGAAAGCTAATTCCATGTTTCCTAATGATATCTCCTAATGGCAGCATGTGCAGAGTGTACAGCAGCGGTCCTAGTACTGAGCCTTGTGGTACGCCATACTGAAGTGACCGATAAGACATCTCTTCATTTACTGCTACAAACTGATAGCGGTCAGATAAGTATGATTTAAACCATGCTTGTGCAATTCCACTAATGCCAACATAGTGTTCTAGTCTGTTTAAAAGAATGTTGTGGTCAATTGTGTCAAATGCAGCACTAAGATCAAGTAACACTAATAGGGAGATACAACCACGATCGGATGATAAAACCAAATCATTTGTGACTCTAATGAGAGCTGTCTCGGTACTATGGTACGGTCTAAATCTGGACTGAAAATCCTCGCAGATATCATTTCTTTCAAGAAAGGAACACAGTTGTGAGGATACTGCTTTTTCTAATATCTTTGACAGAAAAGGAAGATTCGAGATTGGCCTGTAATTGGCTAATTTTGTATGATCAAGGTGGTTTTTTTTAACAAGCGGTCTAAAAGGTTTTTGGTACGTATCCTAGAGACAAAAGATGAATTAATGATATTAAGAAGAGGATCTATGACATCTGGAAGCATCTCTTTCAGTAGCTTAGTTGGTATAGGGTCTAATATACAAGTTGTCGATTTAGATGAATTAACGAGTTTGCACAATTCTTCCTCTCTTATAGCAACAAATGAATCAAATTTTTCCTCAGGGAGCCTACAATGCACTCCCTGATCCGATACTGTAGTAGACGATTGCATAGTTATCATTTTGTCCCTGATATTATCAATCTTATAAGTGAAGAAGTTCATAAAGTCATTACTGCTGTGTTACTTGGACACTTGAAACTTTCTTTTTCGTTACTTTAGCCACTGTTTCAAATAAATACCTAGGATTATGTTTATTTTCTTCTAATAGGGTTGAAAAATAAGCAGATCTAGCAGCTTTTAAAGCCTCTCTGTGTATATAAGCAATCAAGCTCTCTTTCCATGAAATCCGAAATACCTCTTGTTTTGTTTTCTTCCAGTTTCGCTGCATTTTTCTGGCTGCTCTCTTAAGGGCCTGAGTGTGCTCTTTGTACAATGCCAATGGACTATATTCTTTAATCTTCTTTAAGCGCAATGGAGCAACTGTGTCTAAAGTACTGGAAAAAAAAGAGTTAAAAGTCTCTGTTGCAATATCAAGTTCTTCTAAGCTATCCTCTTAGCTTCTCCTCTTAGTTTTACCAGCAGGTAAATTCTCCTATTAGTAATTTGAAATGAAAACGTTTGTAGTGATTATCAACAAATGTACAATGCGTTGGATCGGTTTATATGTCCTAGGAAACTTTGTTGAGTAATCATCGTTGTGCCTCGTGTCTCATATAGTGAAATTAACCTGTTGCTGCTAATGAAGCCTCAGGTGACTAAGTGGAAAACACAGTAACCTTTAATGAGAGTGAGTTTGTTCATGTTATGTTTTTCTAATTTCAGTTATTTATGTCTATAGTGTGGTGTATTAATTCATGTTTATGTATTCCATAGACACCATCATCTTTGCTGCGGAGAATTAAAAAACAACAGGTAACCAGTCTATGTGTGCGTCATCAATTTGGAGTTTGTGACGGTTGTGTTGCTAAAGTATTATATTATTATATATATAAAAAAATGTTTTATATATATATATATTTTTTTTTAAAGTGTTATATTGTTATGGAAATGTTACTACAATTTATTTCATGGAGCAAGGGAAACAGCACTTGTGAAAAATCCTGCAAGAAATGATAAGTATAAATCAATCACTGAATCATCTAAAGCTCACATTATCAAAACACTTTTAAGTGAATCTGTCTGGCCACAGGAGGGCTGATCTACACTCTGACCACACTGAGGCACAAAGGCATTTAAAAAGATGTTTATGAAAATATCACACAACCTATAAGACTACTGCTGCTACTCCGTCACTTGGTCTGTACATGGTTAGTACTGCACTTGGTTACACCTGGTGGAGTTTGGGTTCTTTGCCACTGTCGCCTCTGGCTTGCTCAGTCTGGAACACTTAATATTCAACATTACTGATCTGCCTGCATTAGCACCATTGTTAGAGACCTGAACTGAGCTGGACGGCGACATTACTGTTTTCTCCAGAGCTGCTGTATAGATAAATTAACTCCCTTAATAGGTAACTTTATAATAACTGTATGCTATTTAGCATTAGTTAAGAATTAGTAAACCGTTAATTCATAATTTACAAATCATTAATAAATATTAGTAAGCAGTTTATAAATATAGCTATAAATGCTTTGTTCTTGATTTATAAGCATATCTATAATGTGTTTAATAATTGTATTTTCATACTTTATTAATGATCAATTTATTATTTCTAAATGAAGTATTGCATTAATTACAAACCAGTTATTTAGGAGTTGTCAGTGATTCATAAGATCACTTAGAAAGTGTAAGTAAATGATTAATAAACAATTTAAATGTAAGTTCATACATATTATTCAGACATATAGGGATAGTTACTTTGTATGTTAATAAATTATTTATTTATATGTATTTCTACTGTAATTCATGATTAATTCAGGTAGTTATAAAGCATTTAGTAGTGGTCAGGTGAGCTCATCTAAAGTGAGGACCAGTTATGCCTTGTAAAGCATTTATAAAGGAGATTTAAAGTCCCCATGAAATCAAAATTGACCATACTTACTTTGTTTGCCTAAATTGATCGTTTTGTGGTGAACAATTCATCCGTGCAAGTCAATCCACACAAAAACATTTTCTGGCTTCGTAATCTTTAATCAAAGTCTGAAAATGCCCCTCCCCTCTGCTTTGGAGGACCTTCCCTGATGACGTAGGTTTGACGGTTTAGGTGTCTGCTTAACATCCGTAACCACGCCCCTCCAACTGACAGTAGACAGGCTACTAGAAACACCTACTTTTCTAGATCCAATCAGGTTCTAGTTGGAAAAAAAAGCCATGCCCACTATTTTGCCTCATTTAGTATTCCGTTTCTCTCGGAAATACGTCACAACACTGGAGAAAAGTAGGTTGCAACTTCCGGTTCATGGGGACTTTAAAGGCACGGTTATCTTCTAAACAGAAAAAGGAAACAAATACAACACAGTGATACAGAACATAGAAATATTTATTTCATGATGCAAAAAAATAAATAGAACTGTACACTTGACATAAAATGAAAAATAAATCTCTGCTATGTTATAGAAAATAAAACTTACTGTACATCCAGTAAACATAACTGTGTAGTAAAATGAAACTAAGACTGCAGTCTGATATAAGATATAGTGTAAGCAATTTAGTGTAAATAAAAATGTACCAGTGCCAAAATAAAACAAATATATTTTTTTATAAAACAATAATAATATATACAAATATTTCAGTATAACTACCTCAGTACTAACTTTAAAACATTCGAGAACAGCAGTCCAAATCGTGTAAAACTTTAGCGTGAAAACTTCCCCGGTCAGTTCATTTTAGTTTTTGTTGCAGTGGCACATTGTGTGGCAAACACACTAAGTTTAACCTGACTACTGTGGTTTTTAAGGAGTTCTTTAAAGATGCTAGGTGCAGTGATGTACAGCTCTGCGATTGGAGCATTGACCACCGCTGTGTTTCTTAAAAGAATAAAAAAAGTATTTTGGTATCAGGCCAACACCTGCTGTGGTGTTTGAGCTGTAATTCAGAGAACATAGAATCAGTGTTAGTATTTTTGGTTTTATTCTTATTGCGCACACTTTCTCTCTCTCACACACACACACACACACACACACACTTCAGTATAGAACATAGCAGACCACTCCAGTTACACCCAGACAATCAGTTCAGTCCAATGTTAAATTAAAACCATATAAAAGTCATATATGCAGTTTGTTGCCTCTGAATTCAGAGTTGTTTATTATACAGTCGTGTGCAAATAGTTTTTTTCATTTGATATATTATATTATATATATATATATATTTGGCGCCTTGCCAAATCAGGATCTTCAGCTGTCTTGCACTGCTGGCATTCAGTCAGTGTGGCCAGTTTCCCTTTGGTTACATGCGCCTTAAAATGTTTCATTACAGCGCTGACCGCATTCCGCATTCGACAAGCACACTTTTTGTCCTCTCCGTGGGTTTTCAATTTCAGCCTCACTCTCATTCACTGTACAGAATAATTAATACGTTAGTAAGCTCTAACTATATGAGAGCTCATGTACTTACAATGATGGTTGTGTTCCAAATTTAACCTCAGGTACCTTGCGAAACTTCAGTGGTTTCCTCAATGGGCATCTTCTGAACATCTGCAAGAAATCAGTTGTAACTTAAACTTACAGAACTCAATGTTAACTGGTTATAAACCGGATATCTTGATGATGTTTAATCTCTGGTACAATATTTTGTTTGTAATGTCATCAGCCTGTTAAACAGCTGCTTTTTAAAACTTGTGTTCATCTGTCATTTATTTGTTTTTGGCGAATATTAAAATGATCAACTTATTGGTTAATCCTTAATTTCAATAATATTATTTTAGAAAAGTTGCAATATATGCACAATATACAGTATAATTGTATCTATGCATTTTATTAATGCCAATAATCTAATGAAAATGATGGGTTAAAAAATAATAAACAAACATGTTCATAAACTTGACACATACCAAAATCACTGGAGACGCCTGCAGCTCCAGCAGGAACATCATCCTCAGACTCGCTCTCATCAGGATCACTGGCATCAGAATCCGTCATACTGATCTCATCTTGAAGAAAAAGTGAAATTTAGCACATGAGAAACATCTACATGTTTAACATGTACTCAAAAGTCATTTGTGAAAAATTACAATTAGACTACACCCTACAGTGTACTCAATGGATGCATGGTACATCACATGATTTAAGTTTCCTTAAAGGGGTCATGACATGGCTTTTGTTTTATTATGTTCCCTTAGGTGCAATTATAGTATTACTATAGTTTTTTGGACAAAAACCTTTTAAAATGTAGTGTTTTATGACCTTTTCCCACCCTCTTTCTCATCCTCTGATTCAAACAGTCTGTTTTGGAGGTGTTTCCCCTTTAAGAGTTCAGTGTTAACGCCTACTGTTATGATTGGCTAACGTCAGTGCTGCTTATGCATAAAAAGTAGTTTTAAGATGAAATACATTACTGACAGTTTGCGGCATCATTGTTAGCGTATTCAAACATGTTGTTTGTCCACAGCCAGGAACAGCACATCTACGTGGCATCGCAATCTTCTTGTAAACAGACCCACTCGCTGCACGTCGACTGAACACGTGGGCGTGAGCCGTGCGACATCATGCGATGATGCGAAATGAGGCGTAGTTGTCCTGCGCTGGAGGCGGTTATATGCAAACGACTGGTACGTCACTTCATACCATGGATCCACAACGAGCTGTATTTAGAGCTTGATTAAATAAATTGTTCGTTTATAATGGGGAGGACGTCTTAAGCTATGAAACTTGCAGGAAGTTTTAATGGTACAAAGACCTCTTAAATACCAAAAGATCAAATTAAATTTGGTTTCTCATGTCATTACCCCTTTAAAGGGCACCTATTATGGAATTTTGTAAATTACCTCTCATGTAGTGTGTAACCATAGACAGTATAAGAAGTGGACAGAGCCATCTCATTGAGAGAGCAGGAGTAAGTAATTTGCATAGTATTTATTTTAAAATGTAACGCCAGTACGCCATATTAAGTTAATGCATTGATTGCCTGTGAGCTTCTCCTACTGTCTGTACGGTAATTTCTCTACTGTGCGACAGAGCGTTGAGTGGTTATGACGCAATCATTAGCCTATTTTTACAAAAACTGTTTCTACGAGGCCATAATGTAACATAGAAGGTAATGGAGCCCTTTATACATTGTCGTGTTTCTTTAGAAATAAATAATGGACAAATGGAGTCTTTAAATGCCTCAAATGTAAAGTTATTCGCTGTCAAAGTGACGCGAAAATGAATGGGAGTCAATGGGAATGCTAACGCAAGTGAAGTTCTGCTACAAGATGGCGGCTGAAGAAAACTGATGATTCTCAATCAGTTTGGGTTTGCCAGTGGGGGACTAGTTCACCACAGATGTCCGGTTAGAGACATGAAGAAGCAGCAGAAAGTGTTCTATTTGTAGCTTTATTTTCTCCACAACAAGTCCATAAAGCTTCAACAAAGTCTTAGCCCATAAGTGCAGATGAATACAGTCAAGTTGCCATGATTTGGGTGTGGTCTAAAACAAAGCATATAATATATAATCAATATAACAAACAATTCAATGACAAGACAAATACATACAATGAGATGTAGCAGAAATGCTTCCATGAAACATAAGTAACATCATGTGAATACATGAACACAAATCACATCCCTACTTCTATGTGAAGTACCCTTAAACAAGTAGACAAATAATATCAAACAAACAAATGCATTTTATCAAACAGTTAACATGAGTTGAAATACAACCTACTTACTTGTATAATACGCACACATCAAATGGCAAGAAAGCACAGAGTCTGTTTGCTACATTCACACCATGCAGAGCTATTAACTACAAATACTAATCAATGCCACCTGTTGGAGATGGGCGGAGCCTAGTGTCTCCACGTTCCTGCTTTGGCAATCAGCCATTGTCAGAGCATGTTGTCAGAGCAAGTCTCACAGACTCAAATACAAATTCAATGGGCCTTTTTAACAGCGGCTCCCGCGAGGCTTCAACTTCCGGTCGATGGATTACCCCCTTGTGTGTAACATAGATCTAAGTGAACGAAAACATCCTGCAAAGTTTTAAATATGAAAGTTCACCGTATACAAAGTTATTGTCTCTCAAAAGTAAGAGTCGACTCTGAGTCACTGATATGAATCGATAGACGAACGATGCTTTTTCTCTATCTATATGACGTCACTTCGACAAGTTATTTGAATAAGATACGCCCACTCATTGCGCACGCCGCGCAGACGCCAGGTAAACTTGAAAACATCATGTCGACAACAAGACGCTGTGTTCTGAAGTGCGAATCAAAAGCGACATTTTTTTCACTGCCCAGGGACGAGCATGTGAAGAATCAGTGGCTAGAGTTTATATTTACAACTATAGGCTACCACACAAGTATAGCCGAACCTTGTGCTGTGTAACAAAGTGTGTTCGCGTCATTTTAATGAAGATCGCTTTACAAACATAAATGCTTTCAAGTGTGGATTCGCGAGCTGGTTGATACTGAAGGAAGGTTCAGTACCAGTTTATTTGGATCAGCTTCCTCCTCCGAATCGCAACCTGTAAGTATTATTAATAATTGTTGCTTTTATGGGTTTTGTAGCATGCTCAATAAGTATGTGTGTGTGTTGTGTAAGTTACGCTCAGCGCAGCTTCTAGGTCTCCAATGTCTTTTTTTTTTTTTGAAATATGTGAAATGTTTGTCGTTGTTATTGGAGTTGTCATAAAGAATAGAGCATATTGTAGTACTGCAGTGCTTTATCAATATGTTTAACCTTTGGGCTAACGCAAAAAATAACTGACTGGGCCATCTGACCAATCACCACCGATTAGCGTCACGCAAAGGAGGGGTTTGGAAAAATGAGTCGTTGAACGAATCATTAGGGAGTCGGTGAGCAAATCAGGTAAAAATAAATGCATATTATAAGTCAACAAAAGTGTTTTTTGTCATTGCATGCACGTAAAACTGTTGTTGGGGACTCCCAGAACAATATTAGGAACATTTTAAATGCCATAATAGGTGCCCTTTAAATCTCCCTATGAGTGTAAAATATCCACTGTACTGCCTACACTAGGATGGACATGTCAAGTCATCTTCATTTATATAGCACTTTTAACAATGTAGATTGTTTTTAAGCGGCTTCACAGTGATAAACGGATAATTTAAGGTAACCAGTCAGTGGATGTACACCAGGATGGACATACCTTCAATCTCAATGCCATCAAGCGATTTGCCTTGAATATTAGGAAGATGGCCCTTTTCCATGGCTAGCAGTAACTTGGATATTTTAGCCAGCTGAGTAGTGGCTTCAGACAGCCTGTAATAGTTGCGATGGACGCGGATATCATGTCCTAAGAAATCAGCGACCTGATCCAATTCGTTGTTTTTCAGGTTAAGGATTTGGGAGAGAGTAGCTGCATGTTTACGCAGATGAGTTGATCGGAGAAACTCTGGATTTTGAGCTCCACATTCACTTGCATAGACCCTAAGAGAATCTGGGCCTCTGTAGTGACTCTGGCACTTGGGTCTGGCAAACAAGAAATCATTAGTGTCCAGCACTCCACATTCACTTCTCTTGCTGACCAGCAGAGTCAGACCTAGGTAAAGTTGGTTTCATATTCGCATATTCGCACATTCGCGTTCGATAACTCGTGAACTAAACGTTGTTGCTACACACAACACCTATCACATATAACTACAGATAAAACACCAGCAGCTACAACCTAATTTTCCTCAAAACGAGCTTTCCTTCGCAGTGGATAAAATACATTGATCTCTATGCGCAGGCTGCTGAGAAGGGACCGTGTGCAAAGTGCAAAACCCGAAAAGTCCCGCTGGTTATAAAAACACTTTGTTTTGGATAAATGCAATATCATTGTATAACAAAGTATGATCTGAATTTGGCAACAGTACAGAGAATTATAGTGAAGTTTTTGAATATTCTTCATAATAAGAAATAATAAAAATAATGGGAAAAGACAATTTTCCCCAAAGTAAGTGTTGTTGTATAACCATCAGGACAGCAGTGATGTGTGAACTGAATTTAGTGTGTTTTTGACTGTTACTGACTGGTCCTTTCGGATCTGTCTCTAAGCCGCCTGCGCATAAAGAGATCAATGTATTTTGTCCACTGCGAAGGAAAGCTCGTTTTGAGGAAAATTATTAAACATTAATAAAACGATTATGATTAGCTCACGAGTTATTGATCCGTGAAGTTGGAATGTGTGAATGTATTGCCAACTTTACTCAAGTACTTCATGCACTTTTAACAAGTTTTGGAGCTGTTTGTTGCACTATAAGATTTTTCTGCTGTATATATTTCTGCATTTCACAGTCAACTAAATGCAATAAATATGCCAATCCCCATGGTGTAGTGTGTTCTTTGGAGAGTGCTTAATAACATTCAAGTGTTTAACTTGGGTAACCACTTCACTGAAAAGTTATTGAAAGTTATTGAAATGTTAAGGTAGGTAGGATCATGTAGGACCTTCAGTACCACATGGACAGCGCCATGTTACACGAACATAGTCGAGTTTTCCTAAAAAGTAAATTTGCCAAGTGGGGTAAAGTTAGTTTTAGGTTTGATATAGTTGCTAAATATTCACCTAGGCTGCTTTAGGGAAGTATTTTTTTTATTTAAAACTTACAGTAATTCGCCAAAGGGATGTTCCAAATGTTGTAGAATGTTCTGAGTGACCAGAAAGAACTTACTACAGGTGATATTTTGCCAACATCTCCCTTACTGTATTTACAGTGAACAAATATTTTTAATGAAAAATGAAAATGAATTTACCAAAAAGGGGTTTTCTTTCTTCTAAATGTTTTGATTATGTTCATAGTGACCAGACTGACTTACTACAGGTGACATTTTGACAATAACTCGCATACTGTACGTGCAATTATCAAATATGTTTATGAAAAATTAACTGTAAATGACCTTAACTTTTTTTAAACGTTCCAAATGCTGTAGTACTTTCCTAATGACCAGTCTGACTTACTACAGGTGAAATGTTGACAATATCTCCCTTACTGTACGTACTATTGTTAATTATGTTTATGAAAAAATTACTGTAATTCACCTAAAGTATTTTTTCGTGTTCCAAAGGCTGTAGTGCTTTCCTAATGACCAGTGTGACTTACTACAGGTGAAATGTTGACAATATCTCCCTTACTGTACGTACTATTAATTATGTTTATGAAAAAATTACTGTAATTCACCTAAAGTATTTTTTCGTGTTCCAAAGGCTGTAGTGCTTTCCTAATGACCAGTGTGACTTACTACAGGTGAAATTTTGACAATATCTCCCTTACTGTACGTACTATTGTCAATTATGTTTATGAAAAAATTACTGTAATTCACCTAAAGTATTTTTTCGTGTTCCAAAGGCTGTATTGCTTTCATAATGACCTGACTGACTTACTACAGGTGAAATTTTGACAATATCTCCCTTACTGTACGTACTATTGTCAATTATGTTTATGAAAAAATTACTGTAATTCACCTAAAGTATTTTTTCGTGTTCCAAATGCTGTAGTGCTTTCCTAATGACCTGTGTGACTTACTACAGGTGAAATGTTGACAATATCTCCCTTACTGTACGTACTATTAATTATGTTTATGAAAAAATTACTGTAATTCACCTAAAGTATTTTTTCGTGTTCCAAAGGCTGTAGTGCTTTCCTAATGACCAGTGTGACTTACTACAGGTGAAATTTTGACAATATCTCCCTTACTGTACGTACTATTGTCAATTATGTTTATGAAAAAATTACTGTAATTCACCTAAAGTATTTTTTCGTGTTCCAAAGGCTGTAGTGCTTTCCTAATGACCAGTGTGACTTACTACAGGTGAAATTTTGACAATATCTCCCTTACTGTACGTACTATTGTCAATTATGTTTATGAAAAAATTACTGTAATTCACCTAAAGTATTTTTTCGTGTTCCAAAGGCTGTATTGCTTTCATAATGACCTGACTGACTTACTACAGGTGAAATTTTGACAATATCTCCCTTACTGTACGTACTATTGTCAATTATGTTTATGAAAAAATTACTGTAATTCACCTAAAGTATTTTTTCGTGTTCCAAATGCTGTAGTGCTTTCCTAATGACCTGTGTGACTTACTACAGGTGAAATGTTGACAATATCTCCCTTACTGTACGTACTATTGTCAATTATGTTTATGAAAAAATTACTGTAATTCACCTAAAGTATTTTTTCGTGTTCCAAAGGCTGTAGTGCTTTCCTAATGACCAGTGTGACTTACTACAGGTGAAATTTTGACAATATCTCCCTTACTGTACGTACTATTGTCAATTATGTTTATGAAAAAATTACTGTAATTCACCTAAAGTATTTTTTCGTCTTCCAAAGGCTGTAGTGCTTTCCTAATGACCTGTGTGACTTACTACAGGTGAAATGTTGACAATATCTCCCTTACTGTACGTACTATTGTTAATTATGTTTATGAAAAAATTACTGTAATTCACCTAAAGTATTTTTTCGTGTTCCAAAGGCTGTAGTGCTTTCCTAATGACCAGTGTGACTTACTACAGGTGAAATTTTGACAATATCTCCCTTACTGTACGTACTATTGTCAATTATGTTTATGAAAAAATTACTGTAATTCACCTAAAGTATTTTTTCGTGTTCCAAAGGCTGTAGTGCTTTCCTAATGACCAGTGTGACTTACTACAGGTGAAATTTTGACAATATCTCCCTTACTGTACGTACTATTGTCAATTATGTTTATGAAAAAATTACTGTAATTCACCTAAAGTATTTTTTCGTGTTCCAAAGGCTGTAGTGCTTTCCTAATGACCAGTGTGACTTACTACAGGTGAAATTTTGACAATATCTCCCTTACTGTACGTACTATTGTCAATTATGTTTATGAAAAAATTACTGTAATTCACCTAAAGTATTTTTTCGTGTTCCAAAGGCTGTAGTGCTTTCCTAATGACCAGTGTGACTTACTACAGGTGAAATTTTGACAATATCTCCCTTACTGTACGTACTATTGTCAATTATGTTTATGAAAAAATTACTGTAATTCACCTAAAGTATTTTTTCGTGTTCCAAAGGCTGTAGTGCTTTCCTAATGACCAGTGTGACTTACTACAGGTGAAATTTTGACAATATCTCCCTTACTGTACGTACTATTGTCAATTATGGTTATGAAAAAATTACTGTAATTCACCTAAAATATTTTTTCGTGTTCCAAAGGCTGTAGTGCTTTCCTAATGACCAGTGTGACTTACTACAGGTGAAAGTTTGACAATATCTCCCTTACTGTACGTACTATTGTCAATTATGTTTATGAAAAAATTACTGTAATTCACCGTAAGTATTTTTTCATGTTTCAAAGGCTGTAGTGCTTTCCTAGTTACCAGACTGGTTTACTACAAGTGAAATTCATCACTGGTGTTCATCACTAATGCTCAATCATCACTTAATTAATCGCTTAACTTCTTGACTGCAATGTATATCTTCTTTTAGTTTTTAAAATTAAATTAAGGTAATTGGTTGTCCTCAAATGTAATGAGTTAACTTAACTTGTTGGGTTTTACAGTGCACATCTCAGATATTCAAAACAGACATTAGAGAATACATGAAATAACATTTTCGATAATCACACTGGTAATTTCTATAACAAAGTACAATCTCATAAGCCTAGAGAAGTCATTCAACAAAATATTGATTAATACCTTGATTATAATCACTCATTAGATATACATTGAAGCAGCAATGGATTCCAGATTTAAATCATTACAATAAGATTGTTGCTTATTTATAACGTTAAAAATATGATTAAGCTAAAATCTTTACAGTTTTTAATCAATGACCGAAATGTGTTGTACCAGGAACACCCGTTCTAATACCTACTTTTACCTAATACATTTATCAATGTACATTTATATTTATAATATACATTTATTATCATACCTTAACATTGATCACTAGGAACATACTATAACCTTTGGAACATGAAGAAACACTTAAGGTGAATTACAGTATTTTTTTTAATAAACATATTTGATAAGGGAGGTATTGTAAAAATTTCACCTGGAGTGTATATATATATATATATATATATATATGCAACATTTTTTATGGTGAAAACAGTGGTGTCATTGTCCAGCTCAGTTCAGTCCTCATATAATGGTGTCAATGAAGATCAATATTATTTTTAAATATTAAGTGACAAATAAGGGCAAACAAACTACATCTACAGGTTTTAGAAAAACTAAAAAGATGAGAAAAAAATCATACACTGTCTGCAACATAATCATTTCTTAATATTTCATTGTCCTCTCTTGTTTTTTCACCTGTTCATAATTTATTTGTATGACAGCCTGGCTGTACAATTTGCAATGTTTCATTGTGTTATCACAAATAAACAATTGACTCCAGGCACAACTACACAATACGCTTAAAATATTTAACATATTTTTAATACTATTTGAATAAAGGGTGAATCTGACAATTTTCCTTCAATACTAATTTGTGATAATTTTTCACAATACAAAGCAATAAAAAAATACATTTAAATATTAAAGTTTCAGTGTCTTAATTAAATAATTTTATTATAATTACATTAAATAATTGGTGTCATGCTGCTGTGACCTCACCCTTGCAGGCTCACTATTGGCTGATTCAGAGGTTGACTTCACTTCAGTCAGCACTTAAGAATCAGTCTTATACTTTACTGAAAGTTGCTTTTAGCTGCTTTATAAAAGTCTCCTACTCTTAGAGAAGTCCTACTTTTTACTAAGTATTTTTTGACACCTAAGTCAAAGCTTAAGACTATTCTTAAGAGCATTTCTTAGAAGTTTTATATATACGGGCCCTGTACTTACACATGTTTGAGTTCGCAGATGCTGACGCTTTCATTCACCTCCATCCTCCCCACCACCACCAAGATGGTCCCTTCCTATACCTCACAGGGGGTCGGCTGCGCCCCTGCCTTCGTCTTCAGGCAGGAAATGCAGAGTCTGGACCCTCGGATTGCGAGCTATGGACGGTGCCTATACGCCAAATAACTTTATTGCTTGCTGGGCTATCAATAAATGTATTTATTGTTACAGTATTTATTCTCCCGAGTCTTTCTGGTAGAACTACTAAATACACCCGTGTGTGACGGCAAGTCTTAATATATTAATTAACTGATCGCTTTACTACACCGTCGCTGTCCACATTTATGGTGCTGAACGCGCAAGGTATCACTGAGCACCAATCTATTAAAATAATTTTAAAGTGTTTTGATTGATTGGTTTTTTTTAATTTTTTTATCCATTTAGGGTCCATTTAGCTTTTATATAGATTTCTTAAAAACAAATTGAAATCGTTTTTTGCTAAATTTCTAAACTGCACTACCTCACCATTTTGGTATATTTTATGTACATGCACATATGGGCCCAAAATGACTCTATCATTATTAAGCACCTTCTTTATTATAAATTATATTATATTATATTATATTATATTATATTATATTACTATTAATTATAAACACTGGTCTGCTTTATACGCCACTGTCGCTGTCCCGGTGCGTGGTGCTGAATACTTGTGGTTCCACTGCCCACCAATTTACATTCTGCAGCATATAGCTACACAGAATTAAATGTGAACCGTCATATACACTACAACTTAAATATGTTTAAAAGTTGTACATGAGATGAGATTACGCGGCGTTCAACTTAATCACTGCGGCTCAGTGGATAAAACTGTGACTAACAACAAGAAGGACGCCGGTTCGAGTTCAGGCTGAGCTTAGATATGCATCTTTGTGCTGAGATAGGATGCTTTCCCCGTGTTGGCATGCAAAAGACATAAACATAAACTGCAGCACCCCTACAAGAACCTCGGAGAATGTCTGAATGTTGATGCTGCACTGATGCATTCCAATGTGTGAGGTGTTGGATTTTAAGATCTTAAAAAAACATGCCATTAATATATATATATATATATATATATACATATACGTTAACGTTAAGTTGTATATTTTCATATTTAATCTATAAAAATTACATTATAAATGCAATGTGCATTTTTGTTTGAATATTTAAATTATTTGGTCAAAACAACAACTTATAAGACAAGGAAAAGGAATGTATATTTAATATAGCCTAGTTCAAGTGCCTGAAATACCAAAAATTTGGCCCATTTTAAATTGATCAATGTAAGCGCAATCTCCTAAACTATTTCTACAATCTGCACCTGGGTAGAATTCGTAATTTTCACATTTTGGAAACATTAACTAATCTGGCACGACCTGTTCTTGATTTCACCAATGTCCTTGTGAATTGTAAGACAGGTGTGTTAGTTTACAAACCTTATAAAAGAGTGCCCAGACAGAAGAAACATGCGCATATCATCATGGGGAGATTTAAAAAAGGACACAAACAGACAAGGAAAGATGTCTGGGCACAGGCAGGGGGAATAGAACTTATTGTGCAAGAGCTACTAAAAGCTGAAATTCTAAAAAGTTCTCAAAAGTATTCATCGCCAATTTGGTCGCAACTCTGCATTACTTTGTTTGGAGAGGATACCCCCCAAAACCGTCACTGGCTATGGGTCATTTGGACATACAATAGAAAAGGTGTGAGGGACCAATTACATCGGGCCATGGCTTCCAGTACACTTTCAGCCACATCTGAACCAAAGCTACTGGAGTCGGGTGATAAAATGGAAAATGATGGTAAGTTTTGTCCACACTAATGATCATTTTTATTAAAAGAAATAAATAAACATAAAAATGGCAATCATAGACGTCAGGGTTCATCAATGCCGCATTAACTGGGAATGAATTAATGAATAAGCCTATCTAAAAACATATTAAAATTAAATAAAATCATTAACACACTTGCTGATACAAAAGTATTTAGCCTAATTGAATCTTTCAAAACACCGTCAAACGCATGTAGCCTATCAGATAAGCCTTTACGCGAACTTGAGTTTAACAGACACTGTGAATTGTCTTACAATTCATTTGTTAATTTAATGACATAAACTGCAAATAGACTGTTAGGGTGACCATATTTTGATGACCAAAAATCAGGACACTCGGCCCGGCAAACATACTCAAATGATACTCGAAGTTTACTCAAAGATGCCTCATTAATTTCAATATATTTTAAGTAAGCTATGCCTCCTCTGTATGGATTGAAAATGGTTATCTTACAAGACACAAATTCAGATAGGCTTCTCCGAGGTTACTCCACATGTTTTATTATGACAGGTTTCAAAAATAATGAATGAAATAATGATAGAAATAATGTCTCTTCTGTATTAGAAAAATAAATATATAAATAATAAATAACTAAAAGAAATACCTCCAAATTGAACAAAAATAGCTCTCACAAACTTACAAAAACGAACTAACAAAATATAGTTATATCTTTAGTTTTCTTCCTCTTTATCCTGTTTTTCTTCCTCATCCTCCTTGTTTGCCCATCTATATTTTGCTGTAGAGCTGATCTTTCCCAGCAGTTTTTTGAAAACCAGGACATTTTCATCATTTTATAAAAAACAGCCAGGACGGCCAGGACAGGACGTGAAAACAGGACATGTCCTGGGAAAACAGGACTGTTGGTCACCCTATAGACTGTATATAAATCTCTAACTAAGGCACATCTTGTGAAAAGGGCTATGCAAATAAATGTGACTTTACTTGACTTAAGGTAGGGGTGAATTCAGGTTGATTGTGACACTTTTTCCTAGTCATCTCAATGGCAAAATGTGTCCCAACCAACCTGAATTCACCCCTATGTATCCACTTGTAACTCAATGTCCTGTGCGTAGTAGCACACTGTCGCAAAACACGTGCTAACTAACCCCTGTGTTCAGTGATACACCAATCACACACAAGTAGGCTACTTTGTGTGTGTGTGTGTGTGTGTGTGTGCGGGTTTCTGTTGTGCACTAAATACCTGAAAGATAAATTAGCCACAAAAACGCAAAGCTTCAAAGGCATGGCACAGGCACCTCAAAAGAAGGCATTGTTTCACACTAGCAGCGTTTGTGGCGCGCATTTGAACCGCGGCTTGTGTAGCTAGCTAACTACTACTAGCTACTACTGCATATAGCCTACAAACCAGTATCTTACGCAGGTAGGCCTACGCAGGTGCGTCGGGGGCGTTACATCATTGACAGGGGGTGCTGCGTGCGCAATTATATATATATATATATATATATATATATATATATATATATATATTCTATTATTTAAATGATGAGGATTAAAGTTTTAATTTTATTAAATTGAACAAGCACAACATCCAGCATTCAATCAAATATTTTTTAGAGATGTATTATTATTATTAATAATGTTATTTCAACATAATATCTCGTTATTTGTGTGAGTGCAACAAGCAAGATGTGTATTTGTAAATCCAGTGACACTGCATAAAAATAAGTGTCGGCTGCAAAAATAAAGTTAAAGATCGCCATCTCCGTATAGTGAACGCGCCTATAGAGAGAAATGCACAATTCACTTTTAAAGAAAGGCTTTCTACAAAACAAAACTGAAGTGGTCAAAATCATGTCTAACCCTTCGTCTCCTTGATATATTGGTCATCTTATTCATGCTGTTGTTCACTTTTCATGGAAAAAAAAATAACATTATAATATTTTAACAAATATGAAACTAAATGTTTTTATTTAATGCCTACAACATATATAGTAGGCAGACTCTCTATTTGTACAAATTGCTGCACATTCATTTAATTCTGAATTTTGCACATATAAGTTGAAAGACATTTGTTTGCGGACAGTAAAACATATCTGCAACATTTTTCATCTGCTTATTTACACTAGACAGTTGGTCAGGAGGCAATTTTACCAGTAAAAATGGGAATAAAAAACGAACAAAAAAAATGAATAAAAAAGGGACCTTCTCATGGTTAATGAAAATGTTCAGTAAAGACGCACTTTTGAGTGCAATCACCTGAAATATTGCTTTAAGGCAATTCTTCCATTAGCCTACAACTATTTTATGCTTATCTGTTTCAATTTATTAGATGACAACTGTAGGTCATAAATGAAGCATGCAGTGATTATTGAAGTTGCTTTCCCACAGGTAATGCTGTGTGTGAGAAAGAGGACATGGAGAAAAGTGTGGACTCAGAAGACATGGAACCACTCAGTGCAACAGAGACTGAGGAACCTGACCATGTCTCCCAGGAGACAGGAGAATGGAGAAAAACATCAAATGTTTTTCGACCATTTATAATCACTCTGGATAGAAAAAAATGGAATAAAATATGTCCAATGCTTGGTTCCACAAAGCTAAGAAAGCCATGGAGTCACTACCTATACGGAAGCTTTAAGCAAAAAAATGCTTGCTGCACACTTTCGTTCAAGTATCAGCACATCAAACCTTTACTGAGCAGAAAAAATAAATCTCCATACTTGCACATTGTGGCTGTATGCACATTTAAATCATGTTCTGCCAAATATATCTTCAAACTAAAAAACAAACCAGACAAATCTGTGACTAAAGTGAAAATCTGGGTCACCCAGAAAGGTAAAATCCGACATAAAATAGGTGAAAAAAAGTTTAGGCCAGCAACTTACATAAAACGAGGAAAAATTGCACGATCACTGACCCATGGACCCAGTCAGTTTTTTTACAGCAAGCTTGCATCAACACCCACGGAAGAGCTACTGGCTGGGAATATGAGCAGCTGCCTCAACAAAAATGTGCTTAAGGTAATAGGATCAGAGGTAAGAAGAAGCCAGACCTTCCACAGAGACATGCTGATCGATGTGCACCTCACACAGACAATTTTAAGAGACTGTGACGCATCACATTTCAAAATGCCAGGATACATACAACATTTCAGCATGGACCCGTTTGGGGTCCATTTGTTTACTGAAATGGGCTTCAGCATTCTCGTTGAACACCTCAGGAGTAAGAGTTCTGTGACCCTCTACCTTGACGCCACGGGGGGACTCGTTTCAAAAATCCCGAATCAAGAGAAAAAAGTGCTGTACTACTCCCTTACACTTCCAGGAGGGGGTCGGGATGCACCACCTCTTCCAGTCTCTGAAATGCTTTCCAATGAACATTCAGTTCCCCCCATTACGTTTTGGCTCATGCAGTTTACATTTCATTTGTCAAGATATACACAAATACACATCACGCAGGTGGAAACCGATTATAGCTGGGCTCTGATGCACAGTGTTTTACTTGCATTCAATAAAGAGAATGTAAACTCTTATCTTAACAGAGCATATGACATTTGTCAGGGGAAAAGTTTGCCAGCTGATTTAAAACCATTCACTGTTCTGCATATGTGCTCTGCCCATGTTTTAAAAGCAGTCCGTCAGGCAATGTTCAGGCAGACAGAAGACAAGGGCCTGGTAGACTTTGCCACATTTTGCTTTGCCAGACTGCAAAATTCAAGCACCATGCCTGAAGCCACACAGATCTTCAGGGCATTATGTACCACCCTCACAACTCCAAAATACACAAAAAGTGTTGAGGAAAGTGTTTGTGCATTGGACTGCACCATCAAAAAATCCACAGACAAACCCTCTGAAGAAACTGAACTGGAGGAAAACAAGTGGGACTTTGAAGAAAAAAAACAAGCAAAAACAATAATGGGCAGTTCACGTTTCACTGCGTGTTTTCAGAAGGTGTTGGAAGAGGCTAGAAAGCAGGAGACACATGACATATATGAAGATAACCCATACTTCTGTCCGGGGATCATCAGCATGCTTTTCGACACATATATTGGAATTTTTCCAATGTGGAGTGGCTTGCTATTAGGGGATCTCAAAAGACATGCCTCAAGTCTACCTCATGCAGTGACAGAAAAGACAAGGGACACCAACTGTCATGTGGAGAAATGGTTTGGAATTGTTAAACACTCCATCATGGGTAAAATGAAAAAAATGACACCAGGAACATTCATCAGGAAAATGTACCCATCATTGCAGGCCAGATACAAAGAGCATGTGATCCAATATAACTTGCCCCAAGGTTTATTGCTCAAGCCTGTGCCACCAGTGGATGTTGGGGAACCCCATGAGACGTGGAAGAGGAAAGAGGCAAGGTTCCCAGTTAGAAAATCTAAATTCTACTCTGCTCCACACACAGTGCCAGTCCCCCACAAAAAGAAAAGAAAAAAAAGCCACACAATTTCTGTTCCTCAAACTACGAAGGAAGAGGAACAAGGGTCAGCACATTATCCCTGTAATGTTCCAGCAGAAGTCCTCCTTTCAGAGAAAGAAGTAAGAATAATAATAACATAGAATAAAAAGTGATAGTTAGACAATTGTGCTGTTATAAAAGCAGCAAGAAATCGTGCATTTTAATTTAAATTGTAATATAAAATTTAAGACAAATTATTCATGTTTATGTCATTGCAGGTTGACGTGCTGTGGACAAATAAACCAACAGAGCTACTTGTAGCTATTATGCAGGACACAGAAGAAAAAAACGAGTACCTGCTCCATCATAAAACATTCCAGACATTAAAGCCCCGTGAATGGGTCTTTGGAGAGGTAAGCTCATTATGACAAGTTATTTTATTTACAAGTAAGACAGTATAGCATTTGGGACAGAATATGGGTAATTTCAGTGTCAATATTGAATTTTTTTTCTACTTGCTGATGGATTCAGGCAATAGAGAGTTACATTCGGGCCATTCTCAACACAAAGGGTTCAACTACTCCCCTATACCAGTTGAGTCATTACACCACATATGTAATTCTGCATGGTACGAAGCAGCAACTGGCACGACAAGGTTTACGAAAAGTAAGTAATTCCAGAATGTTTTTAAATCTTTACATTTACGCAAAAATAACAGTTGAATTTTCTATCCTATAGGTAAACTTTGAGAAATATGATGGGGCAATTACTTTTGTAAATCTAAACAATGTGCACTGGAAGTTTGTGGTAGGTAAAAGCGTATTGTGTACTACTGTACTCCATTACTCGTACTGATGCATTCAGATACGAATGTTAGAAGGATACTGTAGTATTATTATTATTGTGAACATAAATAAGAAGAAGAAGAAGAAGATGATGATGAATGTATTATTTATTTATTTATCCTAGTACCTGGATGCTAAATCTGAAACGATCTTTGTGCTTGACCCACAAAGTGGTGCCATGGAAATGGATGATGCCTCACATGCATGTTGCAGATTTGGGTACATTACCTTGTTTTTTTTCCATCAACCTGTATATATTCAGATTTATCATAACACTTTGACAAACTATCCCAAAACTGATTCCATGTATTTGTCCAACTTTAGTGAATACTTCATTGAGAGAAAAAATCAACATGGAAGAGAGGATTGGACCAACATCAAATGGAAGCCTGGCACAATACCTCACACATTTCAGAGAGATGGTGTTAGCTGTGGTGTCTTTGTGATGCAGGTAATGGAAGAAAAAAAAGGTGTACATTAATGTGTCACAACTGTGTGTTTTTCATTGTACTGTTCACTGCTGTCTCTCTAGATGGCAAAACAGGTGGTGGAGAACTTCCCTAACATCCCTGAGAGCATCACTATCAATCCATCAGATGAGTGGATGCACCACTGTAGAAAGCAGATGGCAAAAGAAATTTTGCTTGGATCAGGTATCATTTTCAAAAGAATTATGAAAGTACTGTTGTATCTGAATACCCCGAATTACAGTATACTTAGATCAACTTTAAAATAATTACAGTGTCAAGGGAAGAGTACTGTTCCATTTGTGGACAAAAAGAAGGAGTCCAAACAGAAGAGCACTGCATTTGGGTAATTATTACGTTAAATCTCATGGTAATCACTAAACACTGCCAATGTTATATATAATATATATATATATATATATATAAACTACACTAACATTTTATATATATAAAACAATTTGCATATATTTCCAATTTTCTTCTTAGATACAGTGTGAATTATGCAGAAGGTGGTTTCACACTAAATGCCTGAACATAATGGTCCCACCTGAAGATGAATCATGGTCCTGTGTTTTGTGCTTGTAATTTTTTTTCATTCTTTGTTTTGTAGCAGATGTAATGTTTTGTTTTTATTTGTTACCATGTGTGTGTTTACTTTGTTACCATGTACAGTGTACATATATAAATATATAAACTATATAAACTTTCAAAGTGTTTTGAAACTGCCTTTTTGTATTTTACTGAATACAACACTGTTTTTAATATTTTACTGTTTTATTTCTTATCTGAAAACAGATAACATAAATTACAAACTCTAACACAGCAAAGTAGAAGTCCCCACAGTAGAGAGCATGTCCAGAATTTAACAAAATCCAGCTAAGATTAATGAAAATATCAAATCTGTAGTCTATAGTTGAGTTCACACATATATATGACTCATTCCAGAATTGCAGGTTCATTTCAAGTAGAGAAAGAAAACAAAAAATTGTTTTTTTTCCTGTTAAACTTTTTTATTTTTATAGAATGCACTTTAAATTCAACATTTTCAATATTTGCTGATCTTAAACTTGTAAGATTTAAAATATTAAGACTGAATCACTGAACATCAATGTACAATGTACAGAAAAATCAGTCAACTCTGTTATAGACAAATTGGGTTGACGACAACAGAGTTGAAATTTTCCACCATTTTGTGCTTTAGCTCAAAATGCTAACCTCAAACCAGATACCACATGGCATGTCTAAAAACATAATTTTATGGGGTTTCACCATATTATTGTTTTTTAAAAAGTGAATAAGAGATTCACTGCAATATCACAATAATAGATTTGACAAATACTTAATCTACTATTGGTGTATCCTAAACATTTTGTGCAAATCAATGAGAGAAGGATAATGACATACTTCACTGCTTTCCAGAATTTCCCACCAGAGGAAGTGACATCCCTTGGTGAAATTCACATGCTTTTTCTACAAATGCTTTGGAGTTTTTTGTTTGTTTTATAACAGAGGTAACAGAGTTGACCAGAACGTAGGGACAGACACAAAATCTATTTTTTTATAATAATACAGAAAATATATATTCTATGCAATTGTTTATATAACTAAATAGAGTAAACACAAAAAATATTTGAAAATTAGACTTAATTGTTTCATGATAATTCAAGTTGAATGTATGAATCAGGAGGCAGAGACAGTCAATAATAGGTGGAGTGGGAGTCATTTAGTTAATATTTCCAAATAATTTTTTCCCTAAATATACATAAAGCATTATTGTTAGAGATAGTTTAATATAATTTGTATTATAATTCAAAACTAATTCAAAAAAAGTATTTTTTTGTTAATAAAGGTTTATCTGGGAGACTCGAAATGTACCCCCAATTCTAGAATGACTCTATATATATATATAGTTAACTTGATTTTGTTCCACAACCTGAAAAATAATAAAAAATATATATATATTGAATTTGCAAGTTAAATACATGTCAGATGTGGCCATGTCTTTATAAAAATTATCATCTCAAATCTTAATTTGAGGTGAAACTTCATTAAGATGTAGTATGTTTAGTAGGCTACAAGGAAAAAAATCATGCATGTTCTGAATATTTCTGTTCCATATTGTAAAATCTATTTAGTGCAAAATTCTACTGTATATCAAAGTTACTATAATTCTACAGATATGACAGTACCCAAACTACAAGGTGTAGTATTTTCTTTTGAGGTTTCTATTGAAACTTCAAGACAGAGTTAGTGCAACTTAAGAATGTTACATGTTACAAGTTACACATAAGGGCTGCAATGTTGGATTTAAGAAATATTTATTTAAAATTTAAAACAAAGAAAGTTTAAAATACTTAAATGTTATCTCAAAACACTAGGGCATTGCAGAACTGTACACATTCAGAACCACGCGTGTGGACAGCGCCCATTTCACATTGGCTGGTCGTGTCTTGATTATAACAGGTTTGTTGTTCCCAAACTTGAGCCCGGTTGTATCGTGTTCAGTGGTCTGTAAGAAAGACATTATAGCATATTCTGAAGCTTTCAGTTCCATCAGGTGTAAAATATTGAGCTCTATATGTTACCACTTATTAAAGTCAGAAAAACTGCGTACATATGACAATGCCCAAACTGAGTTGGAGTGTGTCTTTTGGAGGGTGCTTATATGTTCAAGTTGTTTGGGGTTCATTTGTGTAACCAGTGAAAAGTTACTGACATTTCAAAGTGCGGGTAGGAGATTTTACATATCCTCTAAATTTCAATCCAGGCATAAAGTATTGAAGTATAAATGTTTACTCATTAAAAGGAAATCAAAACATTTAATAGTTATTGCAATACATTGGCGCAAAGCAGAACCGTGTGCCTTTAGCACCACACACATGGACAGCGACATGACATACAAACACTGACAAGTCATCCTAAAAATAAAAATTGCCATGTTTATTTGAGGTTAAACATTAGAATTCTGTAAGGTTAAAGAAAGACAATACAGACATTACATTTTAAAACAGCCTGTACACCCCTGTAAAATTTTGAGCTCTACATGCTATAGCATATCAAAGTCACGTGAACTCAGTAGTATGACTATACCCAAACTATGAGGTGTAGTGAGTTTTTTAAGTGTGCTTCATCATTTAAAGTTATTTAAGGGCAATATACATAACCACTAAAAAGATATGAAGGTGACACTCAAATTTGTTTTAAAGCAATTTGTTCATCTATAAATAAATAATTAAAGTATAAAATGTACTATTTTCAGGGATTACAATATTAAATCAATCAAGGTAATCTAATAAATTTTTATACTTGACTCAAGTTGTTTCCTTCTCCTGCGGCTGAGAAAAAAAAAAAAACTTTTTAGACGGTCCCTTAATTCGCCAGCGTATCGAGAAAGATATTCGGAGGAGATTCAGAGAAAATATGATATCAGATCATTAATAGTATATTTTTCTTGATGAAATTAGTTGTAGCTGATGGTCACACATGCCAATAATATTATTTAACTTACGTTTACACTTTCGCATCCACTGTTCAAAATTTATTAAAAAAAAAAGTCCGAATGTGCGAATATGAAACCAACTTTACCGGAGTCAGAGTCAGGGCATCAACCATATCAGGTGAGAGAAGAACCGCAACCTTTCTTCCCCTTTTCCCCCTGATCTCAACTCGACTAAAATGGCTGCAGTGTTTCTGTTCAAACTTGCTCAGGCCCATTGCAACATCATCATGGAGAGAAGTGCTATCCCTTTCTTTGAAGCCTTTCTTTGAATCCTTTATTTGAATCCCTTTTTTTGAACCGGCATTTTAGAGACCTCTCCTCCACGTCTGCGGTTGAAAACAATGATTTTGGCGAGTGTTGCTTTGGCTAGTCCTGCGTAGCTTTGAGGTGACTCAGTCTCATTTAGTTTCTGAAATGCCGTATATGCAATCTTCTCAAGGAACTGATGAAGGCACGGTACGTCCTGAGTGAAAGGCAGTGTTGATGGCTTGTTAAATTTCGCCTCATTCAGCGTGACTAAAGCACTGTGTGAGATCATATCGGACCACTTTGAGGAGTATAGCTTTTTAAAGGTCACTGTTGATGCGATCAGTTCCTTGTCCTCGGGCATTAATGCTCTGCAGTGAATGATTTCACAAATCTTATTCAAAGAATGCCCCAGTTTCAGTGCAAGGCTTCGACAGTGGTAGCAGTGACTCTCATCGTCATAGCCAGACACCCTCTGGACCGCTCCAATTAGTCTGTGAAAATTGGCAGGTTTCACAGCTTCTTCAAAACTGTATATAGAAAACTCTCTATGCAAAGTCAACAACAATCTTCCAATTTCTCTGAGTTTTTGACGAATGTACTCAAATTTGGTAGGGTCATGTCCATGTTTGTTAAAGAAAGCTGTGCAAGCTGAAGAAAACTCATGTCATTTTTGACAACAGCAGAAATTTCACCCTGCTGTCATCACACTTGAGAGTTTCCAAACTTCCTGAGATATCTGCTGACTGATTGAAGCCATAGTTGCCAGACACAAAACCCTGGTTCTCCCTTTGTTTTCACCGTCAGATGCTGGTTTTGTTGAACATCTTTTCAAATGACACCATAGATCTCTCCGTACAAACATCCCTTTGCAGTACATGCAATGCACAAATGCTTTTTTTGGTGCCTGTTTTATTTTAAGGGCACCCTCTCCACACTTTTTGCATTCAAAAGCTTCTCAGGACTGTCCTCTCTGTTGTGTGATTGGGGTGATGACCAGTGTTGGTCAAGTTACTTGGAAATAGTAATTAGTTACTGATTACTGATTACTTCTCCAAGAAAGTAATCCAGTTACTTTACTGATTACTCATTTTCAAAAGTAATGAGTTACTTTACTAGTTACTTTACTAAGTTACTTTTCAAAAACATGATGCACGACCTGAATACACTATAAAGCAATAGACCTTTCATTCTAATTCTATCCTTTCTGCATATTCCATCATCTAAAATTTAATCAAATGAAACATTCTCTTTTTTAAAACTTGTTTTATTAGTTTCAATATTTTAACTTTATGCACATTGCATAACTTAAGCAAAAATGTAATTAAATGCAACAGTCTCAGACTTATATTATACTTATACTAACTTAAATTTCTGCATATTCCAGCATATATATAAAAAAAAAAATTTTTTAAACCCTTCATTCGAATAGATGTAGGCCTAAATAAAATACAGCAATAAAGTAATTAAAATGAAAGTATCTCCTGACTGTATTCAAAATTAGTAACATTTACATTTTTTAATAGTGAAGTGCAGAGAAGCGAAAAATAATTTTACCAAAACAGAAAATATTGTTGCATGTCACATTTAGGCTGTTAGTCCAGACTCCAGTCTCATTTTATGGCTACCCTGACAAAGCCCTATGTTTTTTTGCTTGCTTTCGGAGTGAAACAGTGGTTATATCGCATCAGCAGAAGCTTCTCAAACCTCCTATCACACAGTCTGTTCCTTTTCGGGGAAAGCACCAATCCACCTAAACTGAACAGCCGTTCCACTGGTGCACTGGATGGAGTTGGAGTGTTGTATTTCATGTACATCTTTTTGATGTTTGGGAACTGATTCAGAATCTCAAGCTCATAGCCTGACCTTAAATAGTCAGTTACTTCATTTTCTGCTGAGAAGCTTTCTGTGGGCTGGTTCTCAAAATCAAAAAAGTCAATTTCAGCTGGGCTGGCTGCCAGTTGGGACACATTAGCATTGTCAGCTGCAGGTGCAGCTTTACGACACTCTGTTGTCAAAAGCTCCTTCAAATGATCTCTCCTACGCTCATCTCTCAGCCATCGAAGTTTGAACTTGGGACAAGTGGCCGCTGCAAGAAGTCCTTCTTGGCTATCCAGTACAGCATCAAAACGAATCTTGATGGCCTGTAAAATACAATATGATATAACTAAGAATATATTTATTTTACTATATAAATTGGCTATTTTAACTATTTTGTGGGCTCTACTGACCTAAACCATCTCATGTGCTATCAATACTGTATGAGATTTAATTTTGGTTGAGGCGGTTTTGACCTCTTTATTTCAATCTTATATTGTTGTTAAGATTAATATTCATGATTAATGATGATCAATATCCCTGATATTGAACAGGGTATAAATACATGATAATTTATTCTATTCTATCATTTTAATAATTGTACTCACTGCTTAAAACAAACAAAGTGTAAGATCTGCCCACCATGAATTGTATAATAAATTCAACAAATCCACCCAAATCAATTATCAAATAATAATCTTACCTTTACAATAACATCTGGAAGGCTGGCTGTCATTCTAGAGAGGTCATCTTTCAGGGCTAGTGTATTTGACATCAGGCTTGTGAGTGTTGGTAGTAAAGCCCCATAGGTGCATTCATCCCCTTGTAAGATGTCTAGTGCTACGGTCAGCGGCTTCATCACGGTGCAGTACTCTTATAAGAATAGGTACTCCCTTTCATTAAGGCACTTGATTCCCAGTTTTACACACAGGGGATTCAGCTCATTCATCGGAATTGTGATGATTCTGGAAATGGCCTCGTACTGGGATTTCCACCTTGTGGATGTAGGTACCATTAGTTTCCTGCGGCTGATTTCCTCCACCTGTTCAGAGGCTAATGTTGATCGACTTGCTTTAGTCTAAATAGCAGAGCATTTTGCAATACTACTCCTATATACAGCCTTGGTGTCTGCACAGGAATTTAGATGTTTGTCAACATCACTTGTTGAAATGAGATTAATTGTGTGTGATGCACACCTGTAGTGTGGAGGGAGGCTAAACTGTCCATCACCAGATGCGGTTGAAAGAGCTTCTATGACATCTGTAAAAGTCGGTTCCTCATCATCACCTTCTTCTTAATTTTCAGATTCAGACTCTAAATTACAGGGCTGATACACTCTGAATGCTTTGGCAAAATTAGATGCATTATCAGTTACAGTGGCAACAACTTTACCATGCAGTCCATATGATGAATGGATTTCTTCAATCTCTGCTCCAATTACATCGTAGGTGTGCCTGCCTCTAATTCTCTTACATGCTAGGGCGGCCTTGTTGCGCTGTAAAGTGGAATTAATCCAGTGAACTGTTACACCCATAAAACTTTTGTTATTTACCGTCCAGATGTCAGCAGTAGTGGAAACAAAGTCTACATCTCCGAGTGCAGCCTTCAAATTAGCGTCCATTATGTCATATTCTCTCTCAAGGTATCCTGCAAATGACTTTCTCTGCGGCAGCTTGACACCGTGTTTGGTCGGTATTTTTTCTACGATGCGTCGGAATGATTCAGAGTCAACAGTGGAAATTGGCAGCATGTCCTCGACAATATAGCCGGCGACGAGCTTATTCAGTTCAGCGGCACTGAGTCCTGTCACTTTTAAGTCTATTTTCACCTGTTTAGCAGGAGAGGGGCCCTCGGAGGTTCGCCCGGTGGAATTGGATGTAGCCGCAGCGGTCATGTCTGTTGGCGGTCCAGGGTTATTTTCAGAAAGTTTCACATTCCTGTGCCGGCTTGCTAGGTGCTTGCTCAGATTTGAGGTGGAATTTTTCGCGGTAGATAAAAGTTTTCTTCCCACGCAGAGTGTACAGCGGACGCTGATGTTTTTGTCACCTTTAACCGAGTCAAACTCAAAGTAATGTCGGTACTTCCAAGTATTAAACGCTGCATGGTCTTGCTCTCTCCCGCGCTCCATGTTGTCTCGTTCAACACTACACATGTCGGTGTTTACCACTGACGTCGCGGCGCTGATACGTCATTGTCACTCAGTCACGAGCTCACGACTCACGTCATGTCACGAGACAGTGTCACGAAACAAAATCACGGTCAAGTAATGCAGTAACGCAGCCTGCTTACGGGGAAGTAACTATAATCTAATTACTGTTTTTGCAACTGTAATCCCTTACTTTACTCGTTACTTGAAAAAAGTAATCGGATTACAGTAACGCATTACTTCTAACGCGTTACTGCCCAACACTGGTGATGACATAACATCTGTTGAACTGTGTACCCCAGAACCTTGCTTTCTGGGAAGGTGGCATTCATCTCCGATTCAATGTCTATCTCAACATCAGTCAACTGCTCCTCATGACATAGCAAGCCAGACTCTTCATACAGACATGCTGCTTCCCTGGCCTTTAAGATTGGTTTCCCTTTGTCCTCTGAGATCTCACGTAACTCCCCTGAATACACAGACCCTTGATTTCATTAACACTGATTGATCACTGACAACTGCCAACTGAAAACATGAAATAAAAACAAGCTCACATTATGAATGAGGTACTCAAGCAAAAGATGGCTAATGATGCCATTATTAGATGATGGCACATTTTCAACCACTGGGTAATTATAGTGGGCAAAGAAATCCATAGGTTACAGCAGTGACTTGCACATTTAAAAGAATGAAAACTCTGAATGTAAAAAACAATACCCTCTGTACATCACTGGCTTCTGACTGGGAATGAGTGTTCACTTTAAGAGTGGGCGGTTCAACCTCACGGAGAGTCTACAAAACATAAAATTAGACATTCGAAATACTGGTCTAAATATGTTGACAGCCTAGGTTGCAAAAACATCTTTGCTACATTTGCTCACATTGTCAGGGTTCTGCCCTGGCAGTCTTGTCTGTTTTGTCATTGTTTAATGTTTCCTTGTTTGTCTTGTGCTTGAGCACATGGCTTTGTCTGTTTGTGTTGGCCATGTGTTCCCGCCTCTTTGTTTCCCGTTACCACGCCTCCTTGTTTAGTCCACGTCTAATCCTCGGTTCACTAATTGTGCTCACCTGGGGGTTGTTTCATAAAAGAAGCTTAGAAAAGCGGGTATTAAGCTCCAAAACCCGACTTGAATTAACCTAACAAATCAGTTGGGGCTTAAGGCGGTTTCATAAAAGGTAATTCAAGTTCACGCAATCTCACTAACTTGAACCAGGTTTATCTAGTCTAGATAATTGCTTGTGCACGCGATTCTGAAGCAGCCCTAGAGGTCGATCGTGGATCAATCGATCCACCACCAAACAGCGTATATTTTGTGCTGTTTTATGCATTGGTGACATGTCCGCCCCCCCCCCCCCCCCCTCAGTGCAAACCTTACATTATACAGTTATATTCTCCATCTGTAAATGTTAGAAAGTCGTGCAAATGTATCCATTTTGCTGCTAATCTTCATATTGAACGAGCGCTGCTGCGCGCATGCGCGCCAAATAGGTCTGCAATAATTCTGACTAAAATATAAATTTTGCTTGGAAATTTAATATGCGATATTTTATAACACAAGGATTATCTTCTAATTATAATAATTTATCTTTAGGAAGTTGGATAAGTTGCAGTGAACTTCTAGCTCATTACACTCATATATTTCCTACTTCTAATAAAAAAAAGAAATTGAACAGAAGTAGCCTAATTCAGGGAAGAATTTTTTTAAGAAACTAAATAGGCCTATATAAAGATACAAAATATTGTTTTGGGTATAGGATCTATGCTACGTAATAAAGATGATGTATACTTATTTAGAATGCTGAGAATTACAGCTTTTAATGCAATATTTTTTTTGGAGAAAGCAAGAATCCCCAATTTTAAATGAGTGGTTAGATTGGGTTTCTAAAGTACATTATGGAGAGGATAACATTAAATTAGGAACAAATGTGTACATTTTGAAAAGATATGTGCAACTCTAAAATCAAAGAATATTCCATAAAATAAAGGAATATATATTAGCCTACATTAACTACATTTTTATGTAACCTTCCCTTTTATTTCTAGTTATTTGTTATTTTATTTATTTACTTATTTAATATTGAATATTTTATATTTGAATAATATTACTTCAATAACTATTAGGAATTATGTGTCCAAAATAAGATTTTGATATATGTCAATGTTATATTTTTATTTATGTATTGTTTTATTTATATGTATGTGTTGGTGGGTATTATCACAAAAGAAAAAAAAAAGTAGAAGGAAAAATAAGGAATATTTATTGGGGGAAAATATGATGTCTTTAAAGGAACTGTCCATTTGTATAATTGTGTTAAATGTGTTTTAATTGAAAGACATAATAAAGTACATAATATATATATATATATATATATTTGCTAAAATATTTGTAGTTGGACATTATGTCCCTTATTTAGAATTTTAAATCTACAAGTGTATTTGGGGTAAATCAAATGTAGGCTAATATACTGTCAATTACTAAGCTCAGATTAATCTTACCAGTTAAAATTTATACTGTGCTTTTGTAGTTATTTATTTTTTGATTTTGTGATTTTAACTTCTGCTTTAAAAAGATTTTTTTTAGATTGTGTTCTAATGTTCTTCTAATAATCATAAACATGTACTAAAACAAAAACCAGACAAACATGCCAAATAAAACCAGAGAGAAATGTATTCATAAATCTTTAAAACAATCTAATTAAATCTTGGGCACAAAACATTCAGCCAGTAAAAAAACAAAACCTGTAGTATGTATATTGTATTTATCTATCTATACACTCACCGGCCACTTTATTAGGTACCCCATGCTAGTAACGGGTTGGACCCCCTTTTGCCTTCAGAACTGCCTCAATTCTTCGTGGCATAGATTCAACAAGGTGCTGGAAGCATTCCTCAGGGAGTTTGGTCCATATTGACATGATGGCATCACACAGTTGCCGCAGATTTGTCGGCTACACATCCATGTTGCGAATCTCCCGTTCCACCACATCCCAAAGATGCTCTATTGGATTGAGATCTGGTGACTGTGGAGGCCATTTGAGTACAGCGAACTCATTGTCATGTTCAAGAAACCAGTCTGAGATGATTCCAGCTTTATGACATGGCGCATTATCCTGCTGAAAGTAGCCATCAGAAGTTGGGTACATTGTGGTCATAAAGGGATGGACATGGTCAGCAACAATACTCAGGTAGGCTGTGGCGTTGCAACGATGCTCAATTGGTACCAAGGGGCCCAAAGAGTGCCAAGAAAATATTCCCCACACCATGACACCACCACCACCAGCCTGAACCGTTGATACAAGGCAGGATGGATCCATGCTTTCATGTTGTAGACGCCAAATTCTGACCCTACCATCCGAATGTCGCAGCAGAAATCGAGACTCATCAGACCAGGCAACGTTTTTCCAATCTTCTATTGTCCAATTTCGATGAGCTTATGCAAATTGTAGCCTCAGTTTCCTGTTCTTAGCTGAAAGGAGTGGCACCCGGTGTGGTCTTCTGCTGCTGTAGCCCATCTGCCTCAAAGTTCGACGTACTGTGCGTTCAGAGATGCTCTTCTGCCCACCTTGGTTGTAATGGGTGGTTATTTGAGTCACTGTTGCCCTTCTATCAGCTCGAACCAGTCTGGCCATTCTCCTCTGACCTCTGGCATCAACAAGGCATTTCCGCCCACAGAACTGCCGCTCACTGGATGTTTTTTCTTTTTCGGACCATTCTCTGTAAACCATAGAGATGGTTGTGCGTGAAAATCCCAGTAGATTAGCAGTTTCTGAAATACTCAGACCAGCCCTTCTGGCACCAACAATCATGCCACGTTCAAAGTCACTCAAATCACCTTTCTTCCCCATACTGATGCTCGGTTTGAACTGCAGGAGATTGTCTTGACCATGTCTACATGCCTAAATGCACTGAGTTGCCGCCATGTGATTGGCTGCTTAGAAATTAAGTGTTAACGAGCAGTTGGACAGGTGTACCTAATAAAGTGGCCGGTGAGTGTATATCTATATCTATAAATACATTACACACATATATATATATATATATATATATATATATATATATATATCAGTGTAGAGAAAGAATTCTCTGATAACCGAGGCACTCCTTAATTAAAATGTCTTTATTACAAAAATGACATGTCCTAAACGGACAATTTAAAAACGCCTTATATATGTGTCTATATTGTAGCCTTATTTAAGTTGATTTTCTGTATACTGTGTATTTATTTTTGGACTAATAGTGGTTAATAAAGTCCAATAATGGTATTAGAGAGTGTCAGTGGTAATATCATTGTGTTCTTGTCGGTCAGTGTTGAGGATCTGTGTAACAACTGAGGCTTAGCCTGACAGTTAGCCTGCCCTGGACCAGGCTTGTTTCCCAGCATAAGTTGCCAGGGTAACTGAGTTTGAACTTTTTTAAGTTTGATTTATGAAACCAAATCTACCAAAAATAAGACTGACTAACCGAAATAAGCCTGGCTTATACTCTAATCTTGTTTTATGGAACAACCCTCTGGTCCTCATGTGCTCTAGTCCCTTTATATTGTGCCTCTTTCCCTCATGTCTTTGCTTGTTTGTCCTGTGGGTTATGCCTGTTTGTATATGGTTAAGCCTGGTCCTTGTTGTGATAGACCTTTTGAGTGCTAGTGTATCATTTTGCCTGTTTCCTTCCTGTCTTGTTCTAGGTAGTATTAGTCTTTTGTTTTGTTTTTTCTCTTTTGATTTTATTTATATTCTAGATTATTGTCTCTAGTTCCCTGTCAGTTTGTTTTTCCCTTTTGATTGCTAGTTTCAGTCATTTTATTCCTAGTTCTTTTGTTTGGCTTCACTAGTCATTGTTCTGTTTCAGTCTTTATTTTATATTTCCTATTAAATTACTTTCTTGTCTTGCTCTGTTATCTTGTGTCTTGTTTTGTTCATTGTGAGTCTTGTGTTTGTCCCTGCCCTGCATCCTGAGCCTTCCTGACCACTGACATTCACTACATGGCAGTTTGACTGGTGTTTCAGCTAACAGATCGTGTTAGAAGTGATGTAAATGTAGTGTTCCTGCCTGGTCTTCCTCACCATCATTCCTCCTGGTGCCGCCTTTCCTTCTGCTGACCTCAAGCCCGTGTCACCCAGGACTGGTTTCAGTGGTCTTCCTCTTTGTGTCGTCAGCCCGAACTGTTTCACACCTCACTCTCCTTGTTGTGCCCTGTCTATATTCTTGTTAATAAAACCCCTTGTCTGCACATTTGCATCTGGGTCCTATCTCTTGCAGTACCTGACACACATGAGTTGGGAATCAAAAACAATTCCAATTCTAAAATAGCATACTTAAGGTCAGGAATTGTATACTAGTTATAAAAGTAACAATTTCAATTCCTCTGATCTATTCCTCTACAACCCGGTTCCTCAGAGACGTCGGATTCAGCGGCCAAGAGTTGCGTCGCACAGTAAAGAACTTATCTGAAGCAGCAGAAAGGAGCAGCAACTGGCTGTGGTTGAGACGGAAAGATTCTAGCTGGCAAGGTACAGGCCGCCACGCTACGGTTTCGTAGAATTCTTGAAAAACTTGAAGAGTCTGTTGGTTTATTTGTATAGGTTGTATAGTATAGGTTGTATAGTATACTATACAATTTGTATAGGTTGTATAGTATAGAATGACGGGTGGTTGGGCAGATATTGTGTTTTGCGGTAGGTGGTATGCCATACGGAACCGTTGCCACTGTAACTGCTTTAACGCACCAGTGGGGCTCGACAGCCTTAGTCAATCGGGTTGGCGCGTATGGTTGGGTTGTAGTGAGATTGTGGTTAGGTCTCAGCAGCAGGAGGGAAGTAGAGGTCAGTAAGCTGGGCTGAGTTGAGTGGGGGACGGAGGGGGGTGACTCTGGGACGCCAGAGTCACTGTCGAGCCCTCTTGAGGTGTCGTGGGCTAGTCGACGAAACACTGAGGACGGAAGGTGCCCACTTGAAGACCCTAGAGATGTCCCCTACTCGGCTCAATCCAGACGGTTGTCGTGCTGGTCCACTAGGGAGACCACACTGTAGTTGCAGCCGTCGTGTGTGCTGACGCGCCAAGTACACTGCAGCCGTTAACGCCGGACAGAAGGGGAGTCACACCCTCATATGGAAAGAAGCGTAAATGGATGGAGAAGCATAGTTTACTGTAAAGCTACGTCTTAGTGTTGCTTATCTTGGCGAAAGCCGAGTACAAATCAGCATGAAGTTTTAACATCTACTCTCGTGTAATGGAAATCATGAAGATCTGGATACGTCCAGTGACTGCGGTGAATAGTGCTGCTGGCAACAAGGGAAAGTCCTTGTGACAGCCTGGAGAGACAGCTGACAGGAGGAAAGAGACCCCAATGGGACTGGTAAGGGTTAGCTACCCTTGTCGGCAGTATCCAGCTTTGTGTTTACAGGATGCTGGAGACACCCGCCCAAGGCTTCTAAGAAATTAAAGAGAAAAATACCCCTAGAGTCTGCGAGAGCGGGGGCGGAAGATGACTCGATGTTGGACAACATGGTTAATGACTTAGGAATGGAAACGGATATGAGTATGGAGAGTAAGGCTAGTTCAAGATCTGCAGTTAGTAAAGTCATTGAACTCCAAGTTTGTGTCTGTGGCTGGAGCAAGGCGACAACGGTCAGGGGTTTGAAGGTTCATCAAGGGAAATGAAATGCTTGAGGGAGAAGGGACAAGGGCCTCGCATTGATCAGTACTTCTTACGAAGTCAGTCAAGTCAGTCGAATGAAATCCAGCGACAGGAAGCAAACCACAGCTCGCAGGATATCAGCACCCCTGTCATAGAGGAGAGGAGGGCTTGCACAGTTAGTGATGAACATATTCATACTTGTGAAACCGGTCAGACTAACCAGCATAAGAGAGAAAAGAACCTCAACGGGCATAGGCCTGGAGTTAGATGGCCAAGAGCTTGCGAGAAAACTGCATGGGATACGGTAAACACAGATCTATGCTTTGCATTGGAAAGATTAACTGGTACAGTTGAAAAGAAGTTGGATAAATTTGGGGACATCATTTACGCATATGGAAGTAAGAGGTTTGGTGTGGAAAAAAGGAAGGAAAAAGTACAAACTGCTCCTGGAATGTCTAGACGGCAGCAGAAAATTTAAGGGTTAGTTGCACTGGAATGGAAAATGGAATGGAATGGAAAAGAGCAGAACAAAGTCAGAAGGAGGGACTCAATCTCTTACAAAGGGACATAAAAGATAAGCTGGCAACATTACGCAGAGCTGAGCGTCTACGGAAACGCTACAAAAAGAAGGAACGTGCGAGGGCTAATTTCTATAAAGACCCATTCAAATTCGTAAAGAAGTTATTCACCAGTGAGAAGAATGGCACTTTAAAAGCATCTAGAGTTGAGCTAGAGAGATATTTGGAGGAAACGCATACAGATGCAAAAAGGCATGAGCATATGTCAATTCCATCAGACATACCACCTATTAACCCACCAGAATACCAAATGGAGGTCTGTGCACCTAAGTGGAAAGAGGTAGAGCAGGCTGTGAGAAAGGCAAGGGCTTCATCATCTCCAGGGCCTAATGGAGTTCCGTACAGAGTGTACAAGAGTGCTTCAGGAGTTCTGCGAATTCTGTGGAAATTGTTAAAAGTGGCATGGGAAAAACAGGTTGTACCTAGAGCATGGCGCAGAGCAGGTGGAGTCTTTATACCTAAAGAAAAAGATGCTACAAGCATCAGTCAGTTTCGTCCTATTTCACTATTAAACGTTGAAGGTAAGATTTTCTTCAGCATTATTGCCCAGAGATTGTCCACCTACCTATTAAAGAATGGCTTCATTGACACTTCAGTTCAAAAAGCGGGCATTCCAGGGTTCTCAGGATGCTTAGAACACATCAATGTTATCTGGCAACGAATTCAGTCAGCAAAAAAGGAGAGGAAGGAGCTCCATGTGACATTCCTGGATTTGGCCAATGCATATGGTTCAGTGCCACATGAGCTTCTTTGGGCAGCATTTGATTTTTTCAGAGTACCAATGTCAATAACAAATTTAGTGAAAGCCTATTTTGGAGATTTGCAATTTAGTTTCTCAACTCCAAAATTCAGCACTGCATGGCAATGCTTAGAGGTTGGAATAATGGCAGGATGCACAATTTCTCCACTGGCTTTTACCATGGCAATGGAAGTAATCATTAGGGCATCAAGATGGGTAGTAGGAGGAGAGCGCTTGGCTTCTGGGATGCGTCTACCACCAATCAGAGCATACATGGACGACATGACAACCATGACTACAACAGTAGCCTGCACTAATCGGTTATTGGGGAAGTTAACAGATAATATTGAATGGGCACGAATGCAATTTAAGCCCTCTAAATCAAGGAGCATCTCCATAGTTAAAGGAAAGGTAGTAGATAAAACATTCTTCATTAATGGTGAGGCAATACCAACAGTTTCTGAGAAGCCAGTGAAAAGTCTTGGGAGATGGTACGATGGAGATCTAAAGGACACAGTTCGAGTCTGAGAAGTTAGACGACAAGCAGTGGAAGGGTTGAAGAGCATAAACAGCTGTGCTCTACCAGGCAAACTAAAACTCTGGTGCTTTCAGTTTGGTCTACTGCCGAGGTTGCTGTGGCCACTGACTGTGTACGAGGTTTCTTTGACAACAGTGGATAAGCTGGAAGCGTTAATAAGTTCATACATCAGGAAATGGTTGGGAGTTCCACGCTGCCTCAGCAGAGTGGGACTTTATAGTAAAGGAATATTGCAGCTGCCAGTCTCTGCTTTAACCGAGGAGTTTAAGTGTGCCAAGGTCAGACTGGAAATGACATTAGTAGAGTCACGTGACAAATGTGTAAGGGAGGCAGCCCCTGTGTTAAAAACTGGTAGAAAGTGGTCAGCAAAGAAATCTGTAGTAGAGGCAAAGGCTGACCTTCAAATAGGGGATATCGTGGGACAGGTACAGCATGGAAGAGGGGGTTTTGGGCTCAGTTTAGCTCCTCCTAAATGGCACAAGGCAGGCCCAGCTCAAAGGAGGAAGCTGGTAGTCAACGAGGTGCGAAAGCAGGAGGAGAGGATGAGGAGTATAAAGGCCATTTCCCAGGCCAAGCAGGGAGAGTGGATGAGATGGGAGAGTGTGGAACAACGCAAAATGGGCTGGCAAGACCTTTGGTCAATGGAAGAGAGTAGGATCAGTTTCCTTATTAGGTCAACATATGATGTTCTCCCATCACCGCAGAACCTAAACCTCTGGGTAGGAGAGGATCCCTCTTGTCCTTTGTGTTCATCACCTGCCACATTAAGGCACATTTTGACAGGATGTAAGGTGGCTCTTAGCCAAGGTCGGTTTACTTGGCGCCATGACCAAGTACTGAGATGTTTGGCTTTAGCATTGGAAGGCAAGCGTAGTATGACCAATAAGTTGCCGCCTGTTCTAGCAAAACATTACACGCAGAAGACAACATTCCTCCGCCCAGGCGAGCAACCACCAAGAAAAGGTGTTAACACCAATTCTCGGCCAGGACAACTGGAAGCTGCTAGGGACTGGAAGATGCTGGCTGATCTTGATCAACGGCTTATTTTTCCACCTGAGATTGCCACCACTAACCTACGACCAGACATTGTTTTGTGGTCTGGATCAGCACGCATTGTTCAACTGATAGAGTTAACAGTGCCATGGGAGGATGCTGTAGATGAGGCATATGAGAGGAAGAAACTGCGGTATGCTCATTTGGCCACTGAAGCAGAACAGCGAGGATGGAGAGTCCAGGTTTATCCAGTGGAAGTGGGTTGTCGAGGTTTTGTGGCACACTCTACAACCCGGTTCCTCAGAGACGTCGGATTCAGCGGCCAAGAGTTGCGTCGCACAGTAAAGAACTTATCTGAAGCAGCAGAAAGGAGCAGCAACTGGCTGTGGTTGAGACGGAAAGATTCTAGCTGGCAAGGTACAGGCCGCCACGCTACGGTTTCGTAGAATTCTTGAAAAACTTGAAGAGTCTGTTGGTTTATTTGTATAGGTTGTATAGTATAGGTTGTATAGTATACTATACAATTTGTATAGGTTGTATAGTATAGAATGACGGGTGGTTGGGCAGATATTGTGTTTTGCGGTAGGTGGTATGCCATACGGAACCGTTGCCACTGTAACTGCTTTAACGCACCAGTGGGGCTCGACAGCCTTAGTCAATCGGGTTGGCGCGTATGGTTGGGTTGTAGTGAGATTGTGGTTAGGTCTCAGCAGCAGGAGGGAAGTAGAGGTCAGTAAGCTGGGCTGAGTTGAGTGGGGGACGGAGGGGGGTGACTCTGGGACGCCAGAGTCACTGTCGAGCCCTCTTGAGGTGTCGTGGGCTAGTCGACGAAACACTGAGGACGGAAGGTGCCCACTTGAAGACCCTAGAGATGTCCCCTACTCGGCTCAATCCAGACGGTTGTCGTGCTGGTCCACTAGGGAGACCACACTGTAGTTGCAGCCGTCGTGTGTGCTGACGCGCCAAGTACACTGCAGCCGTTAACGCCGGACAGAAGGGGAGTCACACCCTCATATGGAAAGAAGCGTAAATGGATGGAGAAGCATAGTTTACTGTAAAGCTACGTCTTAGTGTTGCTTATCTTGGCGAAAGCCGAGTACAAATCAGCATGAAGTTTTAACATCTACTCTCGTGTAATGGAAATCATGAAGATCTGGATACGTCCAGTGACTGCGGTGAATAGTGCTGCTGGCAACAAGGGAAAGTCCTTGTGACAGCCTGGAGAGACAGCTGACAGGAGGAAAGAGACCCCAATGGGACTGGTAAGGGTTAGCTACCCTTGTCGGCAGTATCCAGCTTTGTGTTTACAGGATGCTGGAGACACCCGCCCAAGGCTTCTAAGAAATTAAAGAGAAAAATACCCCTAGAGTCTGCGAGAGCGGGGGCGGAAGATGACTCGATGTTGGACAACATGGTTAATGACTTAGGAATGGAAACGGATATGAGTATGGAGAGTAAGGCTAGTTCAAGATCTGCAGTTAGTAAAGTCATTGAACTCCAAGTTTGTGTCTGTGGCTGGAGCAAGGCGACAACGGTCAGGGGTTTGAAGGTTCATCAAGGGAAATGAAATGCTTGAGGGAGAAGGGACAAGGGCCTCGCATTGATCAGTACTTCTTACGAAGTCAGTCAAGTCAGTCGAATGAAATCCAGCGACAGGAAGCAAACCACAGCTCGCAGGATATCAGCACCCCTGTCATAGAGGAGAGGAGGGCTTGCACAGTTAGTGATGAACATATTCATACTTGTGAAACCGGTCAGACTAACCAGCATAAGAGAGAAAAGAACCTCAACGGGCATAGGCCTGGAGTTAGATGGCCAAGAGCTTGCGAGAAAACTGCATGGGATACGGTAAACACAGATCTATGCTTTGCATTGGAAAGATTAACTGGTACAGTTGAAAAGAAGTTGGATAAATTTGGGGACATCATTTACGCATATGGAAGTAAGAGGTTTGGTGTGGAAAAAAGGAAGGAAAAAGTACAAACTGCTCCTGGAATGTCTAGACGGCAGCAGAAAATTTAAGGGTTAGTTGCACTGGAATGGAAAATGGAATGGAATGGAAAAGAGCAGAACAAAGTCAGAAGGAGGGACTCAATCTCTTACAAAGGGACATAAAAGATAAGCTGGCAACATTACGCAGAGCTGAGCGTCTACGGAAACGCTACAAAAAGAAGGAACGTGCGAGGGCTAATTTCTATAAAGACCCATTCAAATTCGTAAAGAAGTTATTCACCAGTGAGAAGAATGGCACTTTAAAAGCATCTAGAGTTGAGCTAGAGAGATATTTGGAGGAAACGCATACAGATGCAAAAAGGCATGAGCATATGTCAATTCCATCAGACATACCACCTATTAACCCACCAGAATACCAAATGGAGGTCTGTGCACCTAAGTGGAAAGAGGTAGAGCAGGCTGTGAGAAAGGCAAGGGCTTCATCATCTCCAGGGCCTAATGGAGTTCCGTACAGAGTGTACAAGAGTGCTTCAGGAGTTCTGCGAATTCTGTGGAAATTGTTAAAAGTGGCATGGGAAAAACAGGTTGTACCTAGAGCATGGCGCAGAGCAGGTGGAGTCTTTATACCTAAAGAAAAAGATGCTACAAGCATCAGTCAGTTTCGTCCTATTTCACTATTAAACGTTGAAGGTAAGATTTTCTTCAGCATTATTGCCCAGAGATTGTCCACCTACCTATTAAAGAATGGCTTCATTGACACTTCAGTTCAAAAAGCGGGCATTCCAGGGTTCTCAGGATGCTTAGAACACATCAATGTTATCTGGCAACGAATTCAGTCAGCAAAAAAGGAGAGGAAGGAGCTCCATGTGACATTCCTGGATTTGGCCAATGCATATGGTTCAGTGCCACATGAGCTTCTTTGGGCAGCATTTGATTTTTTCAGAGTACCAATGTCAATAACAAATTTAGTGAAAGCCTATTTTGGAGATTTGCAATTTAGTTTCTCAACTCCAAAATTCAGCACTGCATGGCAATGCTTAGAGGTTGGAATAATGGCAGGATGCACAATTTCTCCACTGGCTTTTACCATGGCAATGGAAGTAATCATTAGGGCATCAAGATGGGTAGTAGGAGGAGAGCGCTTGGCTTCTGGGATGCGTCTACCACCAATCAGAGCATACATGGACGACATGACAACCATGACTACAACAGTAGCCTGCACTAATCGGTTATTGGGGAAGTTAACAGATAATATTGAATGGGCACGAATGCAATTTAAGCCCTCTAAATCAAGGAGCATCTCCATAGTTAAAGGAAAGGTAGTAGATAAAACATTCTTCATTAATGGTGAGGCAATACCAACAGTTTCTGAGAAGCCAGTGAAAAGTCTTGGGAGATGGTACGATGGAGATCTAAAGGACACAGTTCGAGTCTGAGAAGTTAGACGACAAGCAGTGGAAGGGTTGAAGAGCATAAACAGCTGTGCTCTACCAGGCAAACTAAAACTCTGGTGCTTTCAGTTTGGTCTACTGCCGAGGTTGCTGTGGCCACTGACTGTGTACGAGGTTTCTTTGACAACAGTGGATAAGCTGGAAGCGTTAATAAGTTCATACATCAGGAAATGGTTGGGAGTTCCACGCTGCCTCAGCAGAGTGGGACTTTATAGTAAAGGAATATTGCAGCTGCCAGTCTCTGCTTTAACCGAGGAGTTTAAGTGTGCCAAGGTCAGACTGGAAATGACATTAGTAGAGTCACGTGACAAATGTGTAAGGGAGGCAGCCCCTGTGTTAAAAACTGGTAGAAAGTGGTCAGCAAAGAAATCTGTAGTAGAGGCAAAGGCTGACCTTCAAATAGGGGATATCGTGGGACAGGTACAGCATGGAAGAGGGGGTTTTGGGCTCAGTTTAGCTCCTCCTAAATGGCACAAGGCAGGCCCAGCTCAAAGGAGGAAGCTGGTAGTCAACGAGGTGCGAAAGCAGGAGGAGAGGATGAGGAGTATAAAGGCCATTTCCCAGGCCAAGCAGGGAGAGTGGATGAGATGGGAGAGTGTGGAACAACGCAAAATGGGCTGGCAAGACCTTTGGTCAATGGAAGAGAGTAGGATCAGTTTCCTTATTAGGTCAACATATGATGTTCTCCCATCACCGCAGAACCTAAACCTCTGGGTAGGAGAGGATCCCTCTTGTCCTTTGTGTTCATCACCTGCCACATTAAGGCACATTTTGACAGGATGTAAGGTGGCTCTTAGCCAAGGTCGGTTTACTTGGCGCCATGACCAAGTACTGAGATGTTTGGCTTTAGCATTGGAAGGCAAGCGTAGTATGACCAATAAGTTGCCGCCTGTTCTAGCAAAACATTACACGCAGAAGACAACATTCCTCCGCCCAGGCGAGCAACCACCAAGAAAAGGTGTTAACACCAATTCTCGGCCAGGACAACTGGAAGCTGCTAGGGACTGGAAGATGCTGGCTGATCTTGATCAACGGCTTATTTTTCCACCTGAGATTGCCACCACTAACCTACGACCAGACATTGTTTTGTGGTCTGGATCAGCACGCATTGTTCAACTGATAGAGTTAACAGTGCCATGGGAGGATGCTGTAGATGAGGCATATGAGAGGAAGAAACTGCGGTATGCTCATTTGGCCACTGAAGCAGAACAGCGAGGATGGAGAGTCCAGGTTTATCCAGTGGAAGTGGGTTGTCGAGGTTTTGTGGCACACTCTACAACCCGGTTCCTCAGAGACGTCGGATTCAGCGGCCAAGAGTTGCGTCGCACAGTAAAGAACTTATCTGAAGCAGCAGAAAGGAGCAGCAACTGGCTGTGGTTGAGACGGAAAGATTCTAGCTGGCAAGGTACAGGCCGCCACGCTACGGTTTCGTAGAATTCTTGAAAAACTTGAAGAGTCTGTTGGTTTATTTGTATAGGTTGTATAGTATAGGTTGTATAGTATACTATACAATTTGTATAGGTTGTATAGTATAGAATGACGGGTGGTTGGGCAGATATTGTGTTTTGCGGTAGGTGGTATGCCATACGGAACCGTTGCCACTGTAACTGCTTTAACGCACCAGTGGGGCTCGACAGCCTTAGTCAATCGGGTTGGCGCGTATGGTTGGGTTGTAGTGAGATTGTGGTTAGGTCTCAGCAGCAGGAGGGAAGTAGAGGTCAGTAAGCTGGGCTGAGTTGAGTGGGGGACGGAGGGGGGTGACTCTGGGACGCCAGAGTCACTGTCGAGCCCTCTTGAGGTGTCGTGGGCTAGTCGACGAAACACTGAGGACGGAAGGTGCCCACTTGAAGACCCTAGAGATGTCCCCTACTCGGCTCAATCCAGACGGTTGTCGTGCTGGTCCACTAGGGAGACCACACTGTAGTTGCAGCCGTCGTGTGTGCTGACGCGCCAAGTACACTGCAGCCGTTAACGCCGGACAGAAGGGGAGTCACACCCTCATATGGAAAGAAGCGTAAATGGATGGAGAAGCATAGTTTACTGTAAAGCTACGTCTTAGTGTTGCTTATCTTGGCGAAAGCCGAGTACAAATCAGCATGAAGTTTTAACATCTACTCTCGTGTAATGGAAATCTTTTTGTGCATTTTAATATGAACTATTCAACCCCATCCGTTGTTTTCTGTGCTGCTCACATATCCAAAATGAGATGCTCAAAGAAATCCACTTTTTATACTGAATAGTGCGTGATACTGAAACAAGTTTTTTTCAATTATCATTCTGCGTCTTTTTGCACATGAATGGACAAATAGACACAAAAATGTGTCAAAATATCCTTGTAAACAGTAAAAAAAAAAAAAAACCTTGGGAGAACCCAGGCTCAGTCAGGGGCCAGTTCTCCTCTGGCGTTTATGAACTAGAGGCTGGATTTACAGTAACTGTAAGATAAAAATGTATGTGAATGTCTCTAAACAGACTTTAAACGCTGATGGCATGCACATGCGCATTAAGAAATGATTCTATAGTTATGTGCGCAGGTTTGTAATTCCCTACAAACCATGCCTAAACAAACTACTTGTCTTGTCTATAAATTTGATACAGAATTTTGTTTTATTTGATCACTTCGGGGTAGGTACGTGAAACGAAATTCACTACGCTTTATCTGTAGAGTGGGAAAGGGATCCTCCATATGGAGAGGCTAGTTGGCACTTCAGCACTGCATTGTCATCGGGTCCAGGTGAAGCTCCTCGTCAGATCTGGATCCGGCCTGGATCCGGCAGGCTGCGGGAAAACCTTGGGATAAACAAAGACACTCAAATTAGTGTAGATGCCATTCTTCTTATGATGTAACGAGTACATCAGGATTTAAGGGAAGTGTTTCCAGTTCCTGCTGACCTAATCTATGCAGCCTAACATTGAATTATAGAAGTCTATAATGTATTATGTGTATACTATGGCAAAGAGATGTGTCTTTAATCAAGCTTTGAACGGACAGACTGTGTCTGCTTCCCGGACAATGGTAGGAAGACTGTTCCAAAGTTTTGGTGCTAAATAGGAAAAGGATCTACCGCCAGCAGTCGATTTTGATATTCTAGGTATTATTAACTGGCCGGAATTTTGAGATCGCAATAGACGTGAAGGACTATAATGTGTTAAGAGCTCGCTCAAGTACTGCGGAGCTAAACCATTTAGTACTTTGTAAGTAATCAACAATATTTTTAAATTTATACGATATTTAATAGGCAGCCAATGCAGTGTTGACATCGGGCTAATATGTAAAATAATTCCTGGTTCTGGTAAGAACTCGAGCTGCTGTGTTTTGTACTTGCTGTAGTTTGTTTATTAAGCATGCATGGCAACCACCCAGTAGAGCATTACAATAATCTAGTCTTGATGTCATGTGGCGTAATTTGGATATATTTTTAAGATGGAAAAATGTGGTTTTACAGATACTAAACATGTGACTTTCAAATGAAAGATTGGCATCAAAGAGAAAAAACTGGCTTAAACTTACCACCTTCAACTTCTCTGAACATGCCATCGGCTGGTTTGCTTCATATCTGGAGCATAGAGAGCAACGTGTTAAAATAAACACCAAACTCTCAACATCATTACAATCCACAATGGGTATTCCACAGGGCTCCATTTTGGAGCCTCTGCTCTTTAGTCTATATTTAAACGACTTACCTACATGCTGTCAGTCAGCCAACTGCCAAATGTATGCTGACGATACAGTAATTTATGCATCAGCTAGGACACCAACTATAGTAGCAGAGACCGTGACCAAGGAAATGGAGGGTATATTCCAATGGCTTAAAGAAAATCATCTGACGCTTAACGTCAAAAAGACGGTATCTATGTGCTTCTCAATTAGAGGAAAAGCTAAATGTACTATTAAAATAGATCAAGAAGTAATAGAGGAAGTTGAGGAATTTAGATTTTTAGGTATTATTCTGGATTCCCAACTCAAATTCAATATACACATTAATAAACTCTGTAAGATTGTCCGAACAAACCTAAACTGTTTTAGAATGATTAGGCATCATATACCTGTCAAAGCAGCTTTGCTGTTTTATCATGCTATAATACTCTCTCATTTATCTTATTGTGTTACTTTATGGGACCAAGCCTCCCAGACAACAGTCATACCCATCATATCATAATACAAACAAGCACTGAAAATTATGGATCAGAAACCAATTATGTGGCATCACTGTTTGATTGTACAGAAATACAAGCTTTTAGATTTTGATAGTTTTATTAAGTTTTCTTTTCTTAAGCTGATTTTTAAATGCACAAATAATCTAGATCCAGCCGTACTCTGTCCTTTTGTGACACAAATAAAAACAAGGAGAGTTGCCAGTAGGAGAGCAGCGGGTGGCAACTGCATAGCAGAGGGGCGCAAAACCACTTTTGGCCAGTCAAGTTTTTCAGTGATAGGGACCCATTTTTGGAATGATTTACAAACGGAAATAAAAACAGAAACTGACCTGAAAACATTTAATAGAAAGGTGAAATACTGGCTGAAAGAAAATCAAATATGTGGACATTGATTGTTGTAATGTATTGTCTGTGCTGGATGTGATGTGTTGTTTTGTGTAATGTGGTCGGGATTGTATAAAATGCCAATGTTAGTGTTTATAATGTATTTGACGCATGATTGTGTAATCTAAGCTATGTTTTTTGTATATGTTTTTAGAAAGGCCTGACCAGGGACTGGGGTTGCAAATAAGCCTATTGGCTAGAAACCTTTTATGCAACACATTTATACATTTTGTTATGGCTTTGTTATTACATTTAAAATGTAAACAGCCTCATAGAGGCTATGTCATAGGCCATGACATCTATGAACCATAGGACATCAGCCTCCCACCTAGGGCTTGCTTGTTGAGCTAGCTCTAAACCCATGCTGCAAAAAGTCTATGATAATATGTTCAAAGAAACTCCACAGAACAAGAAGTATACCTGTGCTTAGCGTTTCTGCAAAAGGGCCACGGTAATTCAATTAAGAGCGATATAAAATGATTTGAATCCCACTACGGCATCTACAGGCCAGCAAAAAGTTCAATTTGGCCGAAGCATCAGCCTCTGATGTTGCAGAACGTGACATCAAGTACTATGTGAGTAAATGGCCAAATATGAAGTGGTTGATAAATAAAAGCAGCAACAGAGTTAGAGAACCCTTGAACTCACACTGAGAGGGCTCGTCTAGGATTTGAAGCAGGGACCTCTCGCACCCGAAGCGAGAATCATACCCCTAGACCAACAAGCCTGACTGGTGAAGTCTTGGACTATGTGCATACACTTGTACAGTCACGGAACGCTGGCCTCTAACAGAATGGGCGGGCACTAGTTTTAATAGAAAGCGTTTGTCGTTAAAGTAAAGATGAACTCTAGCAGAAGTAAGGATTTCAAAACCACATCAGTTTTCAGTTTGGCTCAAGGCTAAAAAAGGATGGAGCCAACTGGCTGCTGCTTGTTCTGAAACTGCTGGGCTCGTCTGGGATTTGAACCCGGGACCTCTCGTCGAAAAAGAGATATTTGGCAGGGCGTCAAAAATTCAGTGAAGGTCAACTCAAAGACGGAACCCGACCTGGCGTTGAGATACTAAAGTGTATTTTTTTGAGCATCAGAAACCACTTGAAGTCATATTACAGATCAAAGGCAGAACTTTATCAAAGGCCCAGTGGGCTAATGGATAAGGCATTAGCCTCCGGAGCTGGAGATTGTGGGTTCAAGTCCCACCTGAATTTCCCACCTGAATTTCCCACCTGATTCCCACCTGAATCGTCTTTGATGGGCTACATTTAAGTTGGCCGTGCTAACCTAGGTTTGTTCAAAAGTTCCAAGTTTGTCCTAAAGTGTTGTCCTAAACAACACTGCAGCCATGACGACCGCAAGATCTGAATTAGCATAGAACCAACAAACTTCTGATAAATGTGTCTGGCTTTTGTGTGCATCATTCTGTCCTGCCTAAATGTAAACAGCCTCATAGAGGCTATGTCATGATGTAATCAGCTATTTTCCTGATGTGCTACCTCTTTTAGAGTTTTTTTCCCCAGCAAACTTCACCCCATCTTTGTAACTGGTGCTGTGGCTTAGTTGGTGAAAGTGCCTGTCTCGTAAACAGGAGATCCTGGGTTCAAGTCCTAGCAGTGCCAAATTTCACCGCACCTTTAGACAAACTGACAAACTGGCGCTGTGGCTTAGTTGATCAAAGCGCCTGTCTTGTAAACAGGAGATCCTCTTTTGCTCAGATGTCTTTGTGTTGGAACAGCATATGATTAAACCTGGGATCCACAAACTACTTCAGAAGCATACCCTTCACGTTCTGATTATTTCCCTTATTGGACACACCCAACTCAGATCATAGAGTGCTCTACTAATTAGCTTAAGTCCCCTATTTAAATAAGGGAGATAACAAGAATGGGTTGAAATCCACTGGGTTAGGCCAAAATCTGCAACTCACTATTGTTGGCCACCTACCAAGCAAAAAAACAAAACAAAAAAAACATGCTTTCCATTTCTCCTAGCTGAAATCCCAAAACATTTCGATCCACAATTAAATGGTTTGAGATATTGAAACCATTTGAACAGAAGCCTGCACACCTTTCAGGTTTTGGAAATAATCCTCTAACTTCAAAGGGACCTATTCATGCTGTAATCAGCTATTCTCCTGACGTGCTACCTCTTTTAGACTTTGTATACAAAAGCATCGAAGCAGTGACTGTACCTGGCGCTGTGGCTTAGTTGGTCAAAGCGCCTGTCTAGTAAACAGGAGATCCTGGGTTCGAATCCCAGCAGTGCCTAATCTGTGGCTTCTACGATTCAAACTTTTCAGATGTAAAAGTCTCGGCAGGAAAGACAATCTGGACTTCTTGGTTGCAAATGAAGGCTTTAAAAAGGTTGTTGGTTTTTGGGTCCCAGCAGAGTCACGAATGGTGTCCCTTTGCATAAACGTCTATGCCAGACTGACATTTGCTTAAACCTGGGGTTTTCCAACTTTTTCCGAAGTCAGATCATCGAGTACGTTACTAATCAGTCAATTATTTGATTCACCTGTTTTAAACGAGAGAGGTAATAAGAAAATATATATATTTATATGTGGTGCAGATGCGCTTCAGGAATGGTTTGCAAGCCCCTGGCTTAGGCCCGAAATCTGCTACTGCCTATTTATAAGTTCAAGCCTATGACCACCTCTTTTAGAGTGTTTTTTCCCCATCAAACTTCACACCTTTCTTTGTAACTGGTGCTGTGGCTTAGCTGGTGAAAGACCAACTGACCAACTGACCAACTGGCGCTGTGGCTTAGTTGGTCAAAGCGCCTGTCTTGTAAACAGGAGATCCTGGGTTCGAATCCCAGCAGTGCCTATGCCACAGGATGTGGATGCCGCTCACTTAAACTTTTTACATATGTAAATCTTTGCACGCTGAACAGTGAGTATCTGCACAAAAAGTTGAAATCTAAGAAGTGATGTGCATGCAATAGCGTCTTCAGAGTTGGCTTTTTGTGGCTCTGTGGCGCAATGGATAGCGCATTGGATAGCGCAGACACGAGTACTGAGAGTTTCGATCCAAAATTAAATGGTTTGAGATATTCCCTCGTCCCTGAACAGAAGCCTGCACACCTTTCAGGTTTTGGAAATAATCCTCTAACTTCAAAGGGACCTATTCATGCTGTAATCAGCTATTCTCCTGACGTGCTACCTCTTTTAGACTTTGTATACAAAAGCATCGAAGCAGTGACAGTACCTGGCGTTGTGGCTTAGTTGGTCAAAGCGCTTGTCTAGTAAACAGGAGATCCTGGGTTCGAATCCCAGCGGTGCCTAATCTGTGGCTTCTAGGATTTAAACTTTTCAGATGTAAAAGTCTCGGCAGGAAAGACAATCTGGACTTCTTGGTTGCAAATGAAGGCTTTAAAAAGGTTGTTGGTTTTTGGGTCCCACCAGAGTCACGAATGGTGTCCCTTTGCATAAACGTCTTTGCCAGACTGACATTTGCTTAAACCTGGGGTTTTCCAACTTTTTCCGAAGTCAGATCATCGAGTACGTTACTAATCAGTCAATTATTTGATTCACCTGTTTTAAACGAGAGAGGTAATAAGAAAAAAAAAAATATATATATATATATGTGGTGCAGATGCGCTTCAGGAATGGTTTGCAAGCCCCTGGCTTAGGCCCGAAATCTGCTACTGCCTATTTATAAGTTCAAGCCTATGGATATTTGTACAAACAAAGTCTTTACAAATATGAAGAATAACACATGGATATCTTTCTTGGATTTTGCCCTTTCATATCAGAAGAAAGCTCAGGAAACATTTTAGGCATGAGCATCGAGAGTGTAGAGCCAAAAATGAAATGAGTTCAGACATTCCCTTGAGGCCTGAAAGGCCCTCATGTTTTGGAAACAATCCTCTTCCTCTAAGGGGCCTCTTTCATAACGTAATCAGCTATTTTCCTGATGTGCTACCTCTTTTAGAGTGTTTTTTCCCCATCAAACTTCACACCTTTCTTTGTAACTGGTGCTGTGGCTTAGCTGGTGAAAGCGCCTGTCTCGTAAACAGGAGATCCTGGGTTCAAATCCCAGCAGTGCCTATGCCACAGGATTTGGACAAATTTCACCGCACCTTTAGACCAACTGGCGCTGTGGCTTAGTTGGTCAAAGCGCCTGTCTTGTAAACAGGAGATCCTGGGTTCGAATCCCAGCAGTGCCTATGCCACAGGATGTGGACAAATTTCACCGCACCTTTAGACCACCTGACCAACTGACCAACTGGCGCTATGGCCTAGTTGGTCAAAGCGCCTGTCTTGTAAACAGGAGATTCTGGGTTCGAATCCCAGCAGTGCCTATGCCACAGGATGTGGACAAATTTCACCGCACCTTTAGACCAACTGACCAACTGGCGCTGTGGCTTAGTTGGTCAAAGCGCCTGTCTTGTAAACAGGAGATCCTGGGTTCGAATCCCAGCAGTGCCTATGCCACAGGATGTGGACGCCGCTCACTTAAACTTTTTACATGTAAATCTTTGCACGCTGAACAGTGAGTATCTGCACAAAAAGTTGAAATCTAAGAAGTGATGTGCATGCAATAGCGTCTTCAAACTTGGCTTTTTGTGGCTCTGTGGCGCAATGGATAGCGCATTGGACTTCTAGGTTGTGAATGGAGGTATTCAAAGGTTGTGGGTTCGAGTCCCACCAGTGTCGTGCATACCCTCTTTTGCTCAGATGTCTTTGTGTTGGACAAGCATATGCTTAAACCTGGGATCCACAAACTACTTCAGAAGCATACCCTTCACGTTCTGCTTATTTCCCTTATTGGACACACCCAACTCAGATCATAGAGTACTCTACTAATTAGCTTAAGTCCCCTATTTAAATAAGGGAGATAACAAGAATGGGTTGAAATCCACTGGGTTAGGCCAAAATCTGCAACTCACTATTGTTGGCCACCTACCTAGCAAAAAACAAAACGAAAAAAACATGCTTTCCATTTCTCCTAGCTGAAATCCCGAAACATTTGAGACACGAGTACTGAGAGTTTCGATCCAAAATTAAATGGTTGGAGATATTCCCTCGTCCCTGAACAGAAGCCTACACACCTTTCAGGTTTTGGAAATAATCCTCTAACTTCAAAGGGACCTATTCATGCTGTAATCAGCTATTCTCCTGACGTGCTACCTCTTTTAGACTTTGTATACAAAAGCATCGAAGCAGTGACAGTACCTGGCGCTGTGGCTTAGTTGGTCAAAGCGCCTGTCTAGTAAACAGGAGATCCTGGGTTCGAATCCCAGCGGTGCCTAATCTGTGGCTTCTACGATTCAAACTTTTCAGATGTAAAAGTCTCGGCAGGAAAGACAATCTGGACTTCTTGGTTGCAAATGAAGGCTTTAAAAAGGTTGTTGGTTTTTGGGTCCCACCAGAGTCACGAATGGTGTCCCTTTGCATAAACGTCTTTGCCAGACTGACATTTGCTTAAACCTGGGGTTTTCCAACTTTTTCCGAAGTAAGATCATTGAGTACGTTACTAATCAGTCAATTATTTGATTCACCTGTTTTAAACGAGAGAGGTAATAAGAAAAAAAATATATATATATATGTGGTGCAGATGCGCTTCAGGAATGGTTTGCAAGCCCCTGGCTTAGGCCCGAAATCTGCTACTGCCTATTTATAAGTTCAAGCCTATGGATATTTGTACAAACAAAGTCTTTACAAATATGAAGAATAACACATGGATATCTTTCTTGGATTTTGCCCTTTCATATCAGAAGAAAGCTCAGGAAACATTTTAGGCATGAGCATCGAGAGTGTAGAGCCAAAAATGAAATGAGTTCAGACATTCCCTTGAGGCCTGAAAGGCCCTCATGTTTTGGAAACAATCCTCTTCCTCTAAGGGGCCTCTTTCATAACGTGATCAGCTATTTTCCTGATGTGCTACCTCTTTTAGAGTGTTTTTTCCCCATCAAACTTCACACCTTTCTTTGTAACTGGTGCTGTGGCTTAGCTGGTGAAAGCGCCTGTCTCGTAAACAGGAGATCCTGGGTTCAAATCCCAGCAGTGCCTATGCCACAGGATTTGGACAAATTTCACCGCACCTTTAGACCAACTGGCGCTGTGGCTTAGTTGGTCAAAGCGCCTGTCTTGTAAACAGGAGATCCTGGGTTCGAATCCCAGCAGTGCCTATGCCACAGGATGTGGACAAATTTCACCGCACCTTTAGACCACCTGACCAACTGACCAACTGGCGCTAAGGCCTAGTTGGTCAAAGCGCCTGTCTTGTAAACAGGAGATCCTGGGTTCGAATCCCAGCAGTGCCTATGCCACAGGATGTGGACAAATTTCACCACACCTTTAGACCAACTAACCAACTGGCGCTGTGGCTTAGTTGGTCAAAGCGCCTGTCTTGTAAACAGGAGATCCTGGGTTCGAATCCCAGCAGTGCCTATGCCACAGGATGTGGACGCCGCTCACTTAAACTTTTTACATATGTAAATCTTTGCACGCTGAACAGTGAGTATCTGCACAAAAAATTTAAATCTAAGAAGTGATGTGCATGCAATAGCGTCTTCAAACTTGGCTTTTTGTGGCTCTGTGGCGCAATGGATAGTGCATTGGACTTCTAGGTTGTGAATGGAGGTACTCAAAGGTTGTGGGTTCGAGTCCCACCAGAGTCGTGCATACCCTCTTTTGCTCAGATGTCTTTGTGTTGGACAAGCATATGCTTAAACCTGGGATCCACAAACTACTTCAGAAGCATACCCTTCACGTTCTGCTTATTTCCCTTATTGGACACACCCAACTCAGATCATAGAGTACTCTACTAATTAGCTTAAGTCCTCTATTTAAATAAGGGAGATAACAAGAATGGGTTGAAATCCACTGGGTTAGGCCAAAATCTGCAACTCACTATTGTTGGCCACCTACCTAGCAAAAAACAAAACGAAAAAAACATGCTTTCCATTTCTTCTAGCTGAAATCCCAAAACATTTGAGACACGAGTACTGAGAGTTTCGATCCAAAATTAAATGGTTTGAGATATTCCCTCGTCCCTGAACAGAAGCCTGCACACCTTTCAGGTTTTGGAAATAATCCTCTAACTTCAAAGGGACCTATTCATGCTGTAATCAGCTATTCTCCTGACATGCTACCTCTTTTAGACTTTGTATACAAAAGCATCGAAGCAGTGACAGTACCTGGCGCTGTGGCTTAGTTGGTCAAAGCGCCTGTCTAGTAAACAGGAGATCCTGGGTTCGAATCCCAGCAGTGCCTAATCTGTGGCTTCTACGATTCAAACTTTTCAGATGTAAAAGTCTCGGCAGGAAAGACAATCTGGACTTCTTGGTTGCAAATGAAGGCTTTAAAAAGGTTGTTGGTTTTTGGGTCCCACCAGAGTCACGAATGGTGTCCCTTTGCATGCTTAGTTGGTCAAAGCGCCTGTCTTGTAAACAGGAGATCCTGGGTTCGAATCCCAGCAGTGCCTATGCCACAGGATGTGGACGCCGCTCACTTAAACTTTTTACATATGTAAATCTTTGCACGCTGAACAGTGAGTATCTGCACAAAAAATTTAAATCTAAGAAGTGATGTGCATGCAATAGCGTCTTCAAACTTGGCTTTTTGTGGCTCTGTGGTGCAATGGATAGCGCATTGGACTTCTAGGTTGTGAATGGAGGTACTCAAAGGTTGTGGGTTCGAGTCTTACCAGAGTCGTGCATACCCTCTTTTGCTCAGATGTCTTTGTGTTGGACAAGCATATGCTTAAACCTGGGATCCACAAACTACTTCAGAAGCATACCCTTCACGTTCTGCTTATTTCCCTTATTGGACACACCCAACTCAGATCATAGAGTACTCTACTAATTAGCTTAAGTCCTCTATTTAAATAAGGGAGATAACAAGAATGGGTTGAAATCCACTGGGTTAGGCCAAAATCTGCAACTCACTATTGTTGGCCACCTACCTAGCAAAAAACAAAACGAAAAAAACATGCTTTCCATTTCTTCTAGCTGAAATCCCAAAACATTTGAGACACGAGTACTGAGAGTTTCGATCCAAAATTAAATGGTTTGAGATATTCCCTCGTCCCTGAACAGAAGCCTGCACACCTTTCAGGTTTTGGAAATAATCCTCTAACTTCAAAGGGACCTATTCATGCTGTAATCAGCTATTCTCCTGACGTGCTACCTCTTTTAGACTTTGTATACAAAAGCATCGAAGCAGTGACAGTACCTGGCGCTGTGGCTTAGTTGGTCAAAGCGCCTGTCTAGTAAACAGGAGATCCTGGGTTCGAATCCCAGCAGTGCCTAATCTGTGGCTTCTACGATTCAAACTTTTCAGATGTAAAAGTCTCGCCAGGAAAGACAATCTGGACTTCTTGGTTGCAAATGAAGGCTTTAAAAAGGTTGTTGGTTTTTGGGTCCCACCAGAGTCACGAATGGTGTCCCTTTGCATAAACGTCTTTGCCAGACTGACATTTGCTTAAACCTGGGGTTTTCCAACTTTTTCCGAAGTCAGATCATCGAGTACGTTACTAATCAGTCAATTATTTGATTCACCTGTTTTAAACGAGAGAGGTAATAAGAAAAAAAAAATATATATATATATATGTGGTGCAGATGCGCTTCAGGAATGGTTTGCAAGCCCCTGGCTTAGGCCCGAAATCTGCTACTGCCTATTTATAAGTTCAAGCCTATGGATATTTGTACAAACAAAGTCTTTACAAATATGAAGAATAACACATGGATATCTTTCTTGGATTTTGCCCTTTCATATCAGAAGAAAGCTCAGGAAACATTTTAGGCATGAGCATCGAGAGTGTAGAGCCAAAAATGAAATGAGTTCAGACATTCCCTTGAGGCCTGAAAGGCCCTCATGTTTTGGAAACAATCCTCTTCCTCTAAGGGGCCTCTTTCATAACGTAATCAGCTATTTTCCTGATGTGCTACCTCTTTTAGAGTGTTTTTTCCCCAACAAACTTCACACCTTTCTTTGTAACTGGTGCTGTGGCTTAGCTGGTGAAAGCGCCTGTCTCGTAAACAGGAGATCCTGGGTTCAAATCCCAGCAGTGCCTATGCCACAGGATTTGGACAAATTTCACCGCACCTTTAGACCAACTGGCGCTGTGGCTTAGTTGGTCAAAGCGCCTGTCTTGTAAACAGGAGTTCCTGGGTTCGAATCCCAGCAGTGCCTATGCCACAGGATGTGGACAAATTTCACCGCACCTTTAGACCACCTGACCAACTGACCAACTGGCGCTATGGCCTAGTTGGTCAAAGCGCCTGTCTTGTAAACAGGAGATCCAGGGTTCGAATCCCAGCAGTGCCTATGCCACAGGATGTGGACGCTGCTCACTTAAACTTTTTACATATGTAAATCTTTGCACGCTAAACAGTGAGTATCTGCACAAAAAGTTGAAATCTAAGAAGTGATGTGCATTCAATAGCGTCTTCAAACTTGGCTTTTTGTGGCTCTGTGGCGCAATGGACAGCGCATTGGACTTCTAGGTTGTGAATGGAGGTATTCAAAGGTTGTGGGTTCGAGTCCCACCAGAGTCGTGCATACCCTCTTTTGCTCAGATGTCTTTGTGTTGGACAAGCATATGCTTAAACCTGGGATCCACAAACTACTTCAGAAGCATACCCTTCACGTTCTGCTTATTTCCCTTATTGGACACACCCAACTCAGATCATAGAGTACTCTACTAATTAGCTTAAGTCCCCTATTTAAATAAGGGAGATAACAAGAATGGGTTGAAATCCACTGGGTTAGGCCAAAATCTGCAACTCACTATTGTTGGCCACCTACCTAGCAAAAAACAAAACGAAAAAAACATGCTTTCCATTTCTCCTAGCTGAAATCCCGAAACATTTGAGACACGAGTACTGAGAGTTTCGATCCAAAATTAAATGGTTGGAGGTATTCCCTCGTCCCTGAACAGAATCATACACACCTTTCAGGTTTTGGAAATAATCCTCTAACTTCAAAGGGACCTATTCATGCTGTAATCAGCTATTCTCCTGACGTGCTACCTCTTTTAGACTTTGTATACAAAAGCATCGAAGCAGTGACAGTACCTGGCGCTGTGGCTTAGTTGGTCAAAGCGCCTGTCTAGTAAACAGGAGATCCTGGGTTCGAATCCCAGCAGTGCCTAATCTGTGGCTTCTACGATTCAAACTTTTCAGATGTAAAAGTCTCGGCAGGAAAGACAATCTGGACTTCTTGGTTGCAAATGAAGGCTTTAAAAAGGTTGTTGGTTTTTGGGTCCCACCAGAGTCACGAATGGTGTCCCTTTGCATAAACGTCTTTGCCAGACTGACATTTGCTTAATCCTGGGGTTTTCCAACTTTTTCCGAAGTCAGATCATCGAGTACGTTACTAATCAGTCAATTATTTGATTCACCTGTTTTAAACGAGAGAGGTAATAAGAAAAAATATATATATATACATGTGGTGCAGATGCGCTTCAGGAATGGTTTGCAAGCCCCTGGCTTAGGCCCGAAATCTGCTACTGCCTATTTATAAGTTCAAGCCTATGGATATTTGTACAAACAAAGTCTTTACAAATATGAAGAATAACACATGGATATCTTTCTTGGATTTTGCCCTTTCATATCAGAAGAAAGCTCAGGAAACATTTTAGGCATGAGCATCGAGAGTGTAGAGCCAAAAATGAAATGAGTTCAGACATTCCCTTGAGGCCTGAAAGGCCCTCATGTTTTGGAAACAATCCTCTTCCTCTAAGGGGCCTCTTTCATAACGTAATCAGCTATTTTCCTGATGTGCTACCTCTTTTAGAGTGTTTTTTCCCCATCGAGACGCTGTCTCGCTGTCTCGAGACGCCTGTCTCGTAAACAGGAGATCCTGGGTTCAAATCCCAGCAGTGCCTATGCCACAGGATTTGGACAAATTTCACCGCACCTTTAGACCAACTGGCGCTGTGGCTTAGTTGGTCAAAGCGCCTGTCTTGTAAACAGGAGATCCTGGGTTCGAATCCCAGCAGTGCCTATGCCACAGGATGTGGACGCCGCTCACTTAAACTTTTTACATATGTAAATCTTTGCACGCTGAACAGTGAGTATCTGCACAAAAAATTGAAATCTAAGAAGTGATGTGCATGCAATAGCGTCTTCAAACTTGGCTTTTTGTGGCTCTGTGGTGCAATGGATAGCGCATTGGACTTCTAGGTTGTGAATAGAGGTACTCAAAGGTTGTGGGTTCGAGTCCCACCAGAGTCGTGCATACCCTCTTTTGCTCAGATGTCTTTGTGTTGGACAAGCATATGCTTAAACCTGGGATCCACAAACTACTTCAGAAGCATACTCTTCACGTTCTGCTTATTTCCCTTATTGGACACACCCAACTCAGATCATAGAGTACTCTACTAATTAGCTTAAGTCCTCTATTTAAATAAGGGAGATAACAAGAATGGGTTGAAATCCACTGGGTTAGGCCAAAATCTGCAACTCACTATTGTTGGCCACCTACCTAGCAAAAAACAAAACGAAAAAAACATGCTTTCCATTTCTCCTAGCTGAAATCCCAAAACATTTGAGACACGAGTACTGAGAGTTTCGATCCAAAATTAAATGGTTTGAGATATTCCCTCGTCCCTGAACAGAAGCCTGCACACCTTTCAGGTTTTGGAAATAATCCTCTAACTTCAAAGGGACCTATTCATGCTGTAATCAGCTATTCTCCTGACGTGCTACCTCTTTTAGACTTTGTATACAAAAGCATCGAAGCAGTGACAGTACCTGGCGCTGTGGCTTAGTTGGTCAAAGCGCCTGTCTAGTAAACAGGAGATCCTGGGTTCGAATCCCAGCAGTGCCTAATCTGTGGCTTCTACGATTCAAACTTTTCAGATGTAAAAGTCTCGGCAGGAAAGACAATCTGGACTTCTTGGTTGCAAATGAAGGCTTTAAAAAGGTTGTTGGTTTTTGGGTCCCACCAGAGTCACGAATGGTGTCCCTTTGCATGCTTAGTTGGTCAAAGCGCCTGTCTTGTAAACAGGAGATCCTGGGTTCGAATCCCAGCAGTGCCTATGCCACAGGATGTGGACGCCGCTCACTTAAACTTTTTACATATGTAAATCTTTGCACGCTGAACAGTGAGTATCTGCACAAAAAATTGAAATCTAAGAAGTGATGTGCATGCAATAGCGTCTTCAAACTTGGCTTTTTGTGGCTCTGTGGTGCAATGGATAGCGCATTGGACTTCTAGGTTGTGAATGGAGGTACTCAAAGGTTGTGGGTTCGAGTCCCACCAGAGTCGTGCATACCCTCTTTTGCTCAGATGTCTTTGTGTTGGACAAGCATATGCTTAAACCTGGGATCCACAAACTACTTCAGAAGCATACCCTTCACGTTCTGCTTATTTCCCTTATTGGACACACCCAACTCAGATCATAGAGTACTCTACTAATTAGCTTAAGTCCTCTATTTAAATAAGGGAGATAACAAGAATGGGTTGAAATCCACTGGGTTAGGCCAAAATCTGCAACTCACTATTGTTGGCCACCTACCTAGCAAAAAACAAAACGAAAAAAACATGCTTTCCATTTCTCCTAGCTGAAATCCCAAAACATTTGAGACACGAGTACTGAGAGTTTCGATCCAAAATTAAATGGTTTGAGATATTCCCTCGTCCCTGAACAGAAGCCTGCACACCTTTCAGGTTTTGGAAATAATCCTCTAACTTCAAAGGGACCTATTCATGCTGTAATCAGCTATTCTCCTGACGTGCTACCTCTTTTAGACTTTGTATACAAAAGCATCGAAGCAGTGACAGTACCTGGCGCTGTGGCTTAGTTGGTCAAAGCGCCTGTCTAGTAAACAGGAGATCCTGGGTTCGAATCCCAGCAGTGCCTAATCTGTGGCTTCTACGATTCAAACTTTTCAGATGTAAAAGTCTCGGCAGGAAAGACAATCTGGACTTCTTGGTTGCAAATGAAGGCTTTAAAAAGGTTGTTGGTTTTTGGGTCCCACCAGAGTCACGAATGGTGTCCCTTTGCATAAACGTCTTTGCCAGACTGACATTTGCTTAAACCTGGGGTTTTCCAACTTTTTCCGAAGTCAGATCATCGAGTACGTTACTAATCAGTCAATTATTTGATTCACCTGTTTTAAACGAGAGAGGTAATAAGAAAAAATATATATATATATATGTGGTGCAGATGCGCTTCAGGAATGGTTTGCAAGCCCCTGGCTTAGGCCCGAAATCTGCTACTGCCTATTTATAAGTTCAAGCCTATGGATATTTGTACAAACAAAGTCTTTACAAATATGAAGAATAAAACATGGATATCTTTCTTGGATTTTGCCCTTTCATATCAGAAGAAAGCTCAGGAAACATTTTAGGCATGAGCATCGAGAGTGTAGAGCCAAAAATGAAATGAGTTCAGACATTCCCTTGAGGCATGAAAGGCCCTCATGTTTTGGAAACAATCCTCTTCCTCTAAGGGGCCTCTTTCATAACGTAATCAGCTATTTTCCTGATGTGCTACCTCTTTTAGAGTGTTTTTTCCCCATCAAACTTCACACCTTTCTTTGTAACTGGTGCTGTGGCTTAGTTGGTCAAAGCGCCTGTCTAGTAAACAGGAGATCCTGGGTTCGAATCCCAGCAGTGCCTAATCTGTGGCTTCTACGATTCAAACTTTTCAGATGTAAAAGTCTCGGCAGGAAAGACAATCTGGACTTCTTGGTTGCAAATGAAGGCTTTAAAAAGGTTTTGGTTTTTGGGTCCCACCAGAGTCACGAATGGTGTCCCTTTGCATAAACGTCTTTGCCAGACTGACATTTGCTTAAACCTGGGGTTTTCCAACTTTTTCCGAAGTCAGATCATCGAGTACGTTACTAATCAGTCAATTATTTGATTCACCTGTTTTAAACGAGAGAGGTAATAAGAAAAAAAATATATATATATATATATGTGGTGCAGATGCGCTTCAGGAATGGTTTGCAAGCCCCTGGCTTAGGCCCGAAATCTGCTACTGCCTATTTATAAGTTCAAGCCTATGGATATTTGTACAAACAAAGTCTTTACAAATATGAAGAATAACACATGGATATCTTTCTTGGATTTTGCCCTTTCATATCAGAAGAAAGCTCAGGAAACATTTTAGGCATGAGCATCGAGAGTGTAGAGCCAAAAATGAAATGAGTTCAGACATTCCCTTGAGGCCTGAAAGGCCCTCATGTTTTGGAAACAATCCTCTTCCTCTAAGGGGCCTCTTTCATAACGTAATCAGCTATTTTCCTGATGTGCTACCTCTTTTAGAGTGTTTTTTCCCCATCAAACTTCACACCTTTCTTTGTAACTGGTGCTGTGGCTTAGTTGGTCAAAGCGCCTGTCTAGTAAACAGGAGATCCTGGGTTCGAATCCCAGCAGTGCCTAATCTGTGGCTTCTACGATTCAAACTTTTCAGATGTAAAAGTCTCGGCAGGAAAGACAATCTGGACTTCTTGGTTGCAAATGAAGGCTTTAAAAAGGTTGTTGGTTTTTGGGTCCCACCAGAGTCACGAATGGTGCCCCTTTGCATAAACGTCTTTGCCAGACTGACATTTGCTTAAACCTGGGGTTTTCCAACTTTTTCCGAAGTCAGATCATCGAGTACGTTACTAATCAGTCAATTATTTGATTCACCTGTTTTAAACGAGAGAGGTAATAAGAAAAAATATATATATATACATGTGGTGCAGATGCGCTTCAGGAATGGTTTGCAAGCCCCTGGCTTAGGCCCGAAATCTGCTACTGCCTATTTATAAGTTCAAGCCTATGGATATTTGTACAAACAAAGTCTTTACAAATATGAAGAATAACACATGGATATCTTTCTTGGATTTTGCCCTTTCATATCAGAAGAAAGCTCAGGAAACATTTTAGGCATGAGCATCGAGAGTGTAGAGCCAAAAATGAAATGAGTTCAGACATTCCCTTGAGGCCTGAAAGGCCCTCATGTTTTGGAAACAATCCTCTTCCTCTAAGGGGCCTCTTTCATAACGTAATCAGCTATTTTCCTGATGTGCTACCTCTTTTAGAGTGTTTTTTCCCCATCGAGACGCTGTCTCGCTGTCTCGAGACGCCTGTCTCGTAAACAGGAGATCCTGGGTTCAAATCCCAGCAGTGCCTATGCCACAGGATTTGGACAAATTTCACCGCACCTTTAGACCAACTGGCGCTGTGGCTTAGTTGGTCAAAGCGCCTGTCTTGTAAACAGGAGATCCTGGGTTCGAATCCCAGCAGTGCCTATGCCACAGGATGTGGACGCCGCTCACTTAAACTTTTTACATATGTAAATCTTTGCACGCTGAACAGTGAGTATCTGCACAAAAAATTGAAATCTAAGAAGTGATGTGCATGCAATAGCGTCTTCAAACTTGGCTTTTTGTGGCTCTGTGGTGCAATGGATAGCGCATTGGACTTCTAGGTTGTGAATAGAGGTACTCAAAGGTTGTGGGTTCGAGTCCCACCAGAGTCGTGCATACCCTCTTTTGCTCAGATGTCTTTGTGTTGGACAAGCATATGCTTAAACCTGGGATCCACAAACTACTTCAGAAGCATACTCTTCACGTTCTGCTTATTTCCCTTATTGGACACACCCAACTCAGATCATAGAGTACTCTACTAATTAGCTTAAGTCCTCTATTTAAATAAGGGAGATAACAAGAATGGGTTGAAATCCACTGGGTTAGGCCAAAATCTGCAACTCACTATTGTTGGCCACCTACCTAGCAAAAAACAAAACGAAAAAAACATGCTTTCCATTTCTCCTAGCTGAAATCCCAAAACATTTGAGACACGAGTACTGAGAGTTTCGATCCAAAATTAAATGGTTTGAGATATTCCCTCGTCCCTGAACAGAAGCCTGCACACCTTTCAGGTTTTGGAAATAATCCTCTAACTTCAAAGGGACCTATTCATGCTGTAATCAGCTATTCTCCTGACGTGCTACCTCTTTTAGACTTTGTATACAAAAGCATCGAAGCAGTGACAGTACCTGGCGCTGTGGCTTAGTTGGTCAAAGCGCCTGTCTAGTAAACAGGAGATCCTGGGTTCGAATCCCAGCAGTGCCTAATCTGTGGCTTCTACGATTCAAACTTTTCAGATGTAAAAGTCTCGGCAGGAAAGACAATCTGGACTTCTTGGTTGCAAATGAAGGCTTTAAAAAGGTTGTTGGTTTTTGGGTCCCACCAGAGTCACGAATGGTGTCCCTTTGCATGCTTAGTTGGTCAAAGCGCCTGTCTTGTAAACAGGAGATCCTGGGTTCGAATCCCAGCAGTGCCTATGCCACAGGATGTGGACGCCGCTCACTTAAACTTTTTACATATGTAAATCTTTGCACGCTGAACAGTGAGTATCTGCACAAAAAATTGAAATCTAAGAAGTGATGTGCATGCAATAGCGTCTTCAAACTTGGCTTTTTGTGGCTCTGTGGTGCAATGGATAGCGCATTGGACTTCTAGGTTGTGAATGGAGGTACTCAAAGGTTGTGGGTTCGAGTCCCACCAGAGTCGTGCATACCCTCTTTTGCTCAGATGTCTTTGTGTTGGACAAGCATATGCTTAAACCTGGGATCCACAAACTACTTCAGAAGCATACCCTTCACGTTCTGCTTATTTCCCTTATTGGACACACCCAACTCAGATCATAGAGTACTCTACTAATTAGCTTAAGTCCTCTATTTAAATAAGGGAGATAACAAGAATGGGTTGAAATCCACTGGGTTAGGCCAAAATCTGCAACTCACTATTGTTGGCCACCTACCTAGCAAAAAACAAAACGAAAAAAACATGCTTTCCATTTCTCCTAGCTGAAATCCCAAAACATTTGAGACACGAGTACTGAGAGTTTCGATCCAAAATTAAATGGTTTGAGATATTCCCTCGTCCCTGAACAGAAGCCTGCACACCTTTCAGGTTTTGGAAATAATCCTCTAACTTCAAAGGGACCTATTCATGCTGTAATCAGCTATTCTCCTGACGTGCTACCTCTTTTAGACTTTGTATACAAAAGCATCGAAGCAGTGACAGTACCTGGCGCTGTGGCTTAGTTGGTCAAAGCGCCTGTCTAGTAAACAGGAGATCCTGGGTTCGAATCCCAGCAGTGCCTAATCTGTGGCTTCTACGATTCAAACTTTTCAGATGTAAAAGTCTCGGCAGGAAAGACAATCTGGACTTCTTGGTTGCAAATGAAGGCTTTAAAAAGGTTGTTGGTTTTTGGGTCCCACCAGAGTCACGAATGGTGTCCCTTTGCATAAACGTCTTTGCCAGACTGACATTTGCTTAAACCTGGGGTTTTCCAACTTTTTCCGAAGTCAGATCATCGAGTACGTTACTAATCAGTCAATTATTTGATTCACCTGTTTTAAACGAGAGAGGTAATAAGAAAAAATATATATATATATATGTGGTGCAGATGCGCTTCAGGAATGGTTTGCAAGCCCCTGGCTTAGGCCCGAAATCTGCTACTGCCTATTTATAAGTTCAAGCCTATGGATATTTGTACAAACAAAGTCTTTACAAATATGAAGAATAAAACATGGATATCTTTCTTGGATTTTGCCCTTTCATATCAGAAGAAAGCTCAGGAAACATTTTAGGCATGAGCATCGAGAGTGTAGAGCCAAAAATGAAATGAGTTCAGACATTCCCTTGAGGCATGAAAGGCCCTCATGTTTTGGAAACAATCCTCTTCCTCTAAGGGGCCTCTTTCATAACGTAATCAGCTATTTTCCTGATGTGCTACCTCTTTTAGAGTGTTTTTTCCCCATCAAACTTCACACCTTTCTTTGTAACTGGTGCTGTGGCTTAGTTGGTCAAAGCGCCTGTCTAGTAAACAGGAGATCCTGGGTTCGAATCCCAGCAGTGCCTAATCTGTGGCTTCTACGATTCAAACTTTTCAGATGTAAAAGTCTCGGCAGGAAAGACAATCTGGACTTCTTGGTTGCAAATGAAGGCTTTAAAAAGGTTTTGGTTTTTGGGTCCCACCAGAGTCACGAATGGTGTCCCTTTGCATAAACGTCTTTGCCAGACTGACATTTGCTTAAACCTGGGGTTTTCCAACTTTTTCCGAAGTCAGATCATCGAGTACGTTACTAATCAGTCAATTATTTGATTCACCTGTTTTAAACGAGAGAGGTAATAAGAAAAAAAATATATATATATATATATGTGGTGCAGATGCGCTTCAGGAATGGTTTGCAAGCCCCTGGCTTAGGCCCGAAATCTGCTACTGCCTATTTATAAGTTCAAGCCTATGGATATTTGTACAAACAAAGTCTTTACAAATATGAAGAATAACACATGGATATCTTTCTTGGATTTTGCCCTTTCATATCAGAAGAAAGCTCAGGAAACATTTTAGGCATGAGCATCGAGAGTGTAGAGCCAAAAATGAAATGAGTTCAGACATTCCCTTGAGGCCTGAAAGGCCCTCATGTTTTGGAAACAATCCTCTTCCTCTAAGGGGCCTCTTTCATAACGTAATCAGCTATTTTCCTGATGTGCTACCTCTTTTAGAGTGTTTTTTCCCCATCAAACTTCACACCTTTCTTTGTAACTGGTGCTGTGGCTTAGTTGGTCAAAGCGCCTGTCTAGTAAACAGGAGATCCTGGGTTCGAATCCCAGCAGTGCCTAATCTGTGGCTTCTACGATTCAAACTTTTCAGATGTAAAAGTCTCGGCAGGAAAGACAATCTGGACTTCTTGGTTGCAAATGAAGGCTTTAAAAAGGTTGTTGGTTTTTGGGTCCCACCAGAGTCACGAATGGTGCCCCTTTGCATAAACGTCTTTGCCAGACTGACATTTGCTTAAACCTGGGGTTTTCCAACTTTTTCCGAAGTCAGATCATCGAGTACGTTACTAATCAGTCAATTATTTGATTCACCTGTTTTAAACGAGAGAGGTAATAAGAAAAAATATATATATATATATGTGGTGCAGATGCGCTTCAGGAATGGTTTGCAAGCCCCTGGCTTAGGCCCGAAATCTGCTACTGCCTATTTATAAGTTCAAGCCTATGGATATTTGTACAAACAAAGTCTTTACAAATATGAAGAATAACACATGGATATCTTTCTTGGATTTTGCCCTTTCATATCAGAGGAAAGCTCAGGAAACATTTTAGGCATGAGCATCGAGAGTGTAGAGCCAAAAATGAAATGAGTTCAGACATTCCCTTGAGGCCTGAAAGGCCCTCATGTTTTGGAAACAATCCTCTTCCTCTAAGGGGCCTCTTTCATAACGTAATCAGCTATTTTCCTGATGTGCTACCTCTTTTAGAGTGTTTTTTCCCCATCAAACTTCACACCTTTCTTTGTAACTGGTGCTGTGGCTTAGCTGGTGAAAGCGCCTGTCTCGTAAACAGGAGATCCTGGGTTCAAATCCCAGCAGTGCCTATGCCACAGGATTTGGACAAATTTCACCGCACCTTTAGACCAACTGACCAACTGGCGCTGTGGCTTAGTTGGTCAAAGCGCCTGTCTTGTAAACAGGAGATCCTGGGTTCGAATCCCAGCAGTGCCTATGCCACAGGATGTGGACGCCGCTCACTTAAACTTTTTACATATGTAAATCTTTGCACGCTGAACAGTGAGTATCTGCTCAAAAAATTTAAATCTAAGAAGTGATGTGCATGCAATAGCGTCTTCAAACTTGGCTTTTTGTGGCTCTGTGGTGCAATGGATAGTGCATTGGACTTCTAGGTTGTGAATGGAGGTACTCAAAGGTTGTGGGTTCGAGTCCCACCAGAGTCGTGCATACCCTCTTTTGCTCAGATGTCTTTGTGTTGGACAAGCATATGCTTAAACCTGGGATCCACAAACTACTTCAGAAGCATACCCTTCACGTTCTGCTTATTTCCCTTATTGGACACACCCAACTCAGATCATAGAGTACTCTACTAATTAGCTTAAGTCCTCTATTTAAATAAGGGAGATAACAAGAATGGGTTGAAATCCACTGGGTTAGGCCAAAATCTGCAACTCACTATTGTTGGCCACCTACCTAGCAAAAAACAAAACGAAAAAAACATGCTTTCCATTTCTTCTAGCTGAAATCCCAAAACATTTGAGACACGAGTACTGAGAGTTTCGATCCAAAATTAAATGGTTTGAGATATTCCCTCGTCCCTGAACAGAAGCCTGCACACCTTTCAGGTTTTGGAAATAATCCTCTAACTTCAAAGGGACCTATTCATGCTGTAATCAGCTATTCTCCTGACATGCTACCTCTTTTAGACTTTGTATACAAAAGCATCGAAGCAGTGACAGTACCTGGCGCTGTGGCTTAGTTGGTCAAAGCGCCTGTCTAGTAAACAGGAGATCCTGGGTTCGAATCCCAGCAGTGCCTAATCTGTGGCTTCTACGATTCAAACTTTTCAGATGTAAAAGTCTCGGCAGGAAAGACAATCTGGACTTCTTGGTTGCAAATGAAGGCTTTAAAAAGGTTGTTGGTTTTTGGGTCCCACCAGAGTCACGAATGGTGTCCCTTTGCATGCTTAGTTGGTCAAAGCGCCTGTCTTGTAAACAGGAGATCCTGGGTTCGAATCCCAGCAGTGCCTATGCCACAGGATGTGGACGCCGCTCACTTAAACTTTTTACATATGTAAATCTTTGCACGCTGAACAGTGAGTATCTGCACAAAAAATTTAAATCTAAGAAGTGATGTGCATGCAATAGCGTCTTCAAACTTGGCTTTTTGTGGCTCTGTGGTGCAATGGATAGCGCATTGGACTTCTAGGTTGTGAATGGAGGTACTCAAAGGTTGTGGGTTCGAGTCTTACCAGAGTCGTGCATACCCTCTTTTGCTCAGATGTCTTTGTGTTGGACAAGCATATGCTTAAACCTGGGATCCACAAACTACTTCAGAAGCATACCCTTCACGTTCTGCTTATTTCCCTTATTGGACACACCCAACTCAGATCATAGAGTACTCTACTAATTAGCTTAAGTCCTCTATTTAAATAAGGGAGATAACAAGAATGGGTTGAAATCCACTGGGTTAGGCCAAAATCTGCAACTCACTATTGTTGGCCACCTACCTAGCAAAAAACAAAACGAAAAAAACATGCTTTCCATTTCTTCTAGCTGAAATCCCAAAACATTTGAGACACGAGTACTGAGAGTTTCGATCCAAAATTAAATGGTTTGAGATATTCCCTCGTCCCTGAACAGAAGCCTGCACACCTTTCAGGTTTTGGAAATAATCCTCTAACTTCAAAGGGACCTATTCATGCTGTAATCAGCTATTCTCCTGACGTGCTACCTCTTTTAGACTTTGTATACAAAAGCATCGAAGCAGTGACAGTACCTGGCGCTGTGGCTTAGTTGGTCAAAGCGCCTGTCTAGTAAACAGGAGATCCTGGGTTCGAATCCCAGCAGTGCCTAATCTGTGGCTTCTACGATTCAAACTTTTCAGATGTAAAAGTCTCGCCAGGAAAGACAATCTGGACTTCTTGGTTGCAAATGAAGGCTTTAAAAAGGTTGTTGGTTTTTGGGTCCCACCAGAGTCACGAATGGTGTCCCTTTGCATAAACGTCTTTGCCAGACTGACATTTGCTTAAACCTGGGGTTTTCCAACTTTTTCCGAAGTCAGATCATCGAGTACGTTACTAATCAGTCAATTATTTGATTCACCTGTTTTAAACGAGAGAGGTAATAAGAAAAAAAATATATATATACATGTGGTGCAGATGCGCTTCAGGAATGGTTTGCAAGCCCCTGGCTTAGGCCCGAAATCTGCTACTGCCTATTTATAAGTTCAAGCCTATGGATATTTGTACAAACAAAGTCTTTACAAATATGAAGAATAACACATGGATATCTTTCTTGGATTTTGCCCTTTCATATCAGAAGAAAGCTCAGGAAACATTTTAGGCATGAGCATCGAGAGTGTAGAGCCAAAAATGAAATGAGTTCAGACATTCCCTTGAGGCCTGAAAGGCCCTCATGTTTTGGAAACAATCCTCTTCCTCTAAGGGGCCTCTTTCATAACGTAATCAGCTATTTTCCTGATGTGCTACCTCTTTTAGAGTGTTTTTTCCCCATCGAGACGCTGTCTCGCTGTCTCGAGACGCCTGTCTCGTAAACAGGAGATCCTGGGTTCAAATCCCAGCAGTGCCTATGCCACAGGATTTGGACAAATTTCACCGCACCTTTAGACCAACTGGCGCTGTGGCTTAGTTGGTCAAAGCGCCTGTCTTGTAAACAGGAGATCCTGGGTTCGAATCCCAGCAGTGCCTATGCCACAGGATGTGGACGCCGCTCACTTAAACTTTTTACATATGTAAATCTTTGCACGCTGAACAGTGAGTATCTGCACAAAAAATTTAAATCTAAGAAGTGATGTGCATTCAATAGCGTCTTCAAACTTGGCTTTTTGTGGCTCTGTGGCGCAATGGATAGCGCATTGGACTTCTAGGTTGTGATTGGAGGTATTCAAAGGTTGTGGGTTCGAGTCCCACCAGAGTCGTGCATACCCTCTTTTGCTCAGATGTCTTTGTGTTGGACAAGCATATGCTTAAACCTGGGATCCACAAACTACTTCAGAAGCATACCCTTCACGTTCTGCTTATTTCCCTTATTGGACACACCCAACTCAGATCATAGAGTACTCTACTAATTAGCTTAAGTCCCCTATTTAAATAAGGGAGATAACAAGAATGGGTTGAAATCCACTGGGTTAGGCCAAAATCTGCAACTCACTATTGTTGGCCACCTACCTAGCAAAAAACAAAACGAAAAAAACATGCTTTCCATTTCTCCTAGCTGAAATCCCAAAACATTTGAGACACGAGTACTGAGAGTTTCGATCCAAAATTAAATGTTTTGAGATATTCCCTCGTCCCTGAACAGATGCCTGCACACCTTTCAGGTTTTGGAAATAATCCTCTAACTTCAAAGGGACCTATTCATGCTGTAATCAGCTATTCTCCTGACGTGCTACCTCTTTTAGACTTTGTATACAAAAGCATCGAAGCAGTGACAGTACCTGGCGCTGTGGCTTAGTTGGTCAAAGCGCCTGTCTTGTAAACAGGAGATCCTGGGTTCGAATCCCAGCAGTGCCTATGCCACAGGATGTGGACGCCGCTCACTTAAACTTTTTACATATGTAAATCTTTGCACGCTGAACAGTGAGTATCTGCACAAAAAATTGAAATCTAAGAAGTGATGTGCATGCAATAGCGTCTTCAAACTTGGCTTTTTGTGGCTCTGTGGTGCAATGGATAGCGCATTGGACTTCTTGGTTGTGAATGGAGGTACTCAAAGGTTGTGGGTTCGAGTCCCACCAGAGTCGTGCATACCCTCTTTTGCTCAGATGTCTTTGTGTTGGACAAGCATATGCTTAAACCTGGGATCCACAAACTACTTCAGAAGCATACTCTTCACGTTCTGCTTATTTCCCTTATTGGACACACCCAACTCAGATCATAGAGTACTCTACTAATTAGCTTAAGTCCTCTATTTAAATAAGGGAGATAACAAGAATGGGTTGAAATCCACTGGGTTAGGCCAAAATCTGCAACTCACTATTGTTGGCCACCTACCTAGCAAAAAACAAAACGAAAAAAACATGCTTTCCATTTCTCCTAGCTGAAATCCCAAAACATTTGAGACATGAGTACTGAGAGTTTCGATCCAAAATTAAATGGTTTGAGATATTCCCTCGTCCCTGAACAGAAGCCTGCACACCTTTCAGGTTTTGGAAATAATCCTCTAACTTCAAAGGGACCTATTCATGCTGTAATCAGCTATTCTCCTGACGTGCTACCTCTTTTAGACTTTGTATACAAAAGCATCGAAGCAGTGACAGTACCTGGCGCTGTGGCTTAGTTGGTCAAAGCGCCTGTCTAGTAAACAGGAGATCCTGGGTTCGAATCCCAGCAGTGCCTAATCTGTGGCTTCTACGATTCAAACTTTTCAGATGTAAAAGTCTCGGCAGGAAAGACAATCTGGACTTCTTGGTTGCAAATGAAGGCTTTAAAAAGGTTGTTGGTTTTTGGGTCCCACCAGAGTCACGAATGGTGTCCCTTTGCATGCTTAGTTGGTCAAAGCGCCTGTCTTGTAAACAGGAGATCCTGGGTTCGAATCCCAGCAGTGCCTATGCCACAGGATGTGGACGCCGCTCACTTAAACTTTTTACATATGTAAATCTTTGCACGCTGAACAGTGAGTATCTGCTCAAAAAATTTAAATCTAAGAAGTGATGTGCATGCAATAGCGTCTTCAAACTTGGCTTTTTGTGGCTCTGTGGTGCAATGGATAGTGCATTGGACTTCTAGGTTGTGAATGGAGGTACTCAAAGGTTGTGGGTTCGAGTCCCACCAGAGTCGTGCATACCCTCTTTTGCTCAGATGTCTTTGTGTTGGACAAGCATATGCTTAAACCTGGGATCCACAAACTACTTCAGAAGCATACCCTTCACGTTCTGCTTATTTCCCTTATTGGACACACCCAACTCAGATCATAGAGTACTCTACTAATTAGCTTAAGTCCTCTATTTAAATAAGGGAGATAACAAGAATGGGTTGAAATCCACTGGGTTAGGCCAAAATCTGCAACTCACTATTGTTGGCCACCTACCTAGCAAAAAACAAAACGAAAAAAACATGCTTTCCATTTCTTCTAGCTGAAATCCCAAAACATTTGAGACACGAGTACTGAGAGTTTCGATCCAAAATTAAATGGTTTGAGATATTCCCTCGTCCCTGAACAGAAGCCTGCACACCTTTCAGGTTTTGGAAATAATCCTCTAACTTCAAAGGGACCTATTCATGCTGTAATCAGCTATTCTCCTGACGTGCTACCTCTTTTAGACTTTGTATACAAAAGCATCGAAGCAGTGACAGTAACTGGCGCTGTGGCTTAGTTGGTCAAAGCGCCTGTCTTGTAAACAGGAGATCCTGGGTTCGAATCCCAGCAGTGCCTATGCCACAGGATGTGGACGCCGCTCACTTAAACTTTTTACATATGTAAATCTTTGCACGCTGAACAGTGAGTATCTGCACAAAAAATTGAAATCTAAGAAGTGATGTGCATGCAATAGCGTCTTCAAACTTGGCTTTTTGTGGCTCTGTGGCGCAATGGATAGCGCATTGGACTTCTAGGTTGTGAATGGAGGTATTCAAAGGTTGTGGGTTCGAGTCCCACCAGAGTCGTGCATACCCTCTTTTGCTCAGATGTCTTTGTGTTGGACAAGCATATGCTTAAACCTGGGATCCACAAACTACTTCAGAAGCATACCCTTCACGTTCTGCTTATTTCCCTTATTGGACACACCCAACTCAGATCATAGAGTACTCTACTAATTAGCTTAAGTCCCCTATTTAAATAAGGGAGATAACAAGAATGGGTTGAAATCCACTGGGTTAGGCCAAAATCTGCAACTCACTATTGTTGGCCACCTACCTAGCAAAAAACAAAACGAAAAAAACATGCTTTCCATTTCTCCTAGCTGAAATCCCAAAACATTTGAGACACGAGTACTGAGAGTTTCGATCCAAAATTAAATGTTTTGAGATATTCCCTCGTCCCTGAACAGAAGCCTGCACACCTTTCAGGTTTTGGAAATAATCCTCTAACTTCAAAGGGACCTATTCATGCTGTAATCAGCTATTCTCCTGACGTGCTACCTCTTTTAGACTTTGTATACAAAAGCATTGAAGCAGTGACAGTACCTGGCGCTGTGGCTTAGTTGGTCAAAGCGCCTGTCTTGTAAACAGGAGATCCTGGGTTCAAATCCTAGCAGTGCCTATGCCACAGGATGTGGACAAATTTCACCGCACCTTTAGACCACCTGACCAACTGACCAACTGGCGCTATGGCGTAGTTGGTCAAAGCGCCTGTTTTGTCAACAAAAGATCCTGGGTTCGAATCCCAGCAGTGCCTATGCCACAGGATGTGGACAAATTTCACCGCACCTTTAGACCAACTGACCAACTGGCGCTGTGGCTTAGTTGGTCAAAGCGCCTGTCTTGTAAACAGGAGATCCTGGGTTCGAATCCCAGCAGTGCCTATGCCACAGGATGTGGGCGCCGCTCACTTAAACTTTTTACATATGTAAATCTTTGCACGCTGAACAGTGAGTATCTGCACAAAAAATTGAAATCTAAGAAGTGATGTGCATGCAATAGCGTCTTCAAACTTGGCTTTTTGTGGCTCTGTGGCGCAATGGATAGCGCATTGGACTTCTAGGTTGTGAATGGAGGTATTCAAAGGTTGTGGGTTCGAGTCCCACCAGAGTTGTGCATACCCTCTTTTGCTCAGATGTCTTTGTGTTGGACAAGCATATGCTTAAACCTGGGATCCACAAACTACTTCAGAAGCATACCCTTCACGTTCTGCTTATTTCCCTTATTGGACACACCCAACTCAGATCATAGAGTACTCTACTAATTAGCTTAAGTCGCCTATTTAAATAAGGGAGATAACAAGAATGGGTTGAAATCCACTGGGTTAGGCCAAAATCTGCAACTCACTATTGTTGGCCACCTACCTAGCAAAAAAAACAAAACGAAAAAAACATGCTTTCCATTTCTCCTAGCTGAAATCCCAAAACATTTGAGACACGAGTACTGAGAGTTTCGATCCAAAATTAAATGTTTTGAGATATTCCCTCGTCCCTGAACAGAAGCCTGCACACCTTTCAGGTTTTGGAAATAATCCTCTAACTTCAAAGGGACCTATTCATGCTGTAATCAGCTATTCTCCTGACGTGCTACCTCTTTTAGACTTTTTATACAAAAGCATCGAAGCAGTGACAGTACCTGGCGCTGCGGCTTAGTTGGTCAAAGCGCCTGTCTAGTAAACAGGAGATCCTGGGTTCGAATCCCAGCAGTGCCTAATCTGTGGCTTCTACGATTCAAACTTTTCAGATGTAAAAGTCTCGGCAGGAAAGACAATCTGGACTTCTTGGTTGCAAATGAAGGCTTTAAAAAGGTTGTTGGTTTTTGGGTCCCACCAGAGTCACGAATGGTGTCCCTTTGCATAAACGTCTTTGCCAGACTGACATTTGCTTAAACCTGGGGTTTTCCAACTTTTTCCGAAGTCAGATCATCGAGTATGTTACTAATCAGTCAATTATTTGATTCACCTGTTTTAAACGAGAGAGGTAATAAGAAAAAAAATATATATATATATATGTGGTGCAGATGCGCTTCAGGAATGGTTTGCAAGCCCCTGGCTTAGGCCCGAAATCTGCTACTGCCTATTTATAAGTTCAAGCCTATGGATATTTGTACAAACAAAGTCTTTACAAATATGAAGAATAACACATGGATATCTTTCTTGGATTTTGCCCTTTCATATCAGAAGAAAGCTCAGGAAACATTTTAGGCATGAGCATCGAGAGTGTAGAGCCAAAAATGAAATGAGTTCAGACATTCCCTTGAGGCCTGAAAGGCCCTCATGTTTTGGAAACAATCCTCTTCCTCTAAGGGGCCTCTTTCATAACGTAATCAGCTATTTTCCTGATGTGCTACCTCTTTTAGAGTGTTTTTTCCCCATCAAACTTCACACCTTTCTTTGTAACTGGTGCTGTGGCTTAGTTGGTCAAAGCGCCTGTCTAGTAAACAGGAGATCCTGGGTTCAAATCCCAGCAGTGCCTATGCCACAGGATTTGGACAAATTTCACCGCATCTTTAGACCAACTGGCGCTGTGGCTTAGTTGGTCAAAGCGCCTGTCTTGTAAACAGGAGATCCTGGGTTCGAATCCCAGCAGTGCCTATGCCACAGGATGTGGACGCCGCTCACTTAAACTTTTTACATATGTAAATCTTTGCACGCTGAACAGTGAGTATCTGCACAAAAAATTGAAATCTAAGAAGTGATGTGCATGCAATAGCGTCTTCAAACTTGGCTTTTTGTGGCTCTGTGGTGCAATGGATAGCGCATTGGACTTCTAGGTTGTGAATGGAGGTACTCAAAGGTTGTGGGTTCGAGTCCCACCAGAGTCGTGCATACCCTCTTTTGCTCAGATGTCTTTGTGTTGGACAAGCATATGCTTAAACCTGGGATCCACAAACTACTTCAGAAGCATACCCTTCACGTTCTGCTTATTTCCCTTATTGGACACACCCAACTCAGATCATAGAGTACTCTACTAATTAGCTTAAGTCCCCTATTTAAATAAGGGAGATAACAAGAATGGGTTGAAATCCACTGGGTTAGGCCAAAATCTGCAACTCACTATTGTTGGCCACCTACCTAGCAAAAAACAAAACGAAAAGAACATGCTTTCCATTTCTCCTAGCTGAAATCCCGAAACATTTGAGACACGAGTACTGAGAGTTTCGATCCAAAATTAAATGGTTGGAGATATTCCCTCGTCCCTGAACAGAAGCATACACACCTTTCAGGTTTTGGAAATAATCCTCTAACTTCAAAGGGACCTATTCATGCTGTAATCAGCTATTCTCCTGACGTGCTACCTCTTTTAGACTTTGTATACAAAAGCATCGAAGCAGTGACAGTACCTGGCGCTGTGGCTTAGTTGGTCAAAGCGCCTGTCTAGTAAACAGGAGATCCTGGGTTCAAATCCCAGCAGTGCCTAATCTGTGGCTTCTACGATTCAAACTTTTCAGATGTAAAAGTCTCGGCAGGAAAGACAATCTGGAATTCATGGTTGCAAATGAAGGCTTTAAAAAGGTTGTTGGTTTTTGGGTCCCACCAGAGTCACGAATGGTGTCCCTTTGCATAAACGTCTTTGCCAGACTGACATTTGCTTAAACCTGGGGTTTTCCAACTTTTTCCGACGTCAGATCATCGAGTACGTTACTAATCAGTCAATTATTTGATTCACCTGTTTTAAACGAGAGAGGTAATAAGAAAAAATATATATATATATATGTGGTGCAGATGCGCTTCAGGAATGGTTTGCAAGCCCCTGGCCCGAAATCTGCTACTGCCTATTTATAAGTTCAAGCCTATGGATATTTGTACAAACAAAGTCTTTACAAATATGAAGAATAACACATGGATATCTTTCTTGGATTTTGCCCTTTCATATCAGAAGAAAGCTCAGGAAACATTTTAGGCATGAGCATCGAGAGTGTAGAGCCAAAAATGAAATGAGTTCAGACATTCCCTTGAGGCCTGAAAGGCCCTCATGTTTTGGAAACAATCCTCTTCCTTTAAGGGGCCTCTTTCATAACGTAATCAGCTATTTTCCTGATGTGCTACCTCTTTTAGAGTGTTTTTTCCCCAACAAACTTCACACCTTTTTTTGTAACTGGTGCTGTGGCTTAGCTGGTGAAAGCGCCTGTCTCGTAAACAGGAGATCCTGGGTTCAAATCCCAGCAGTGCCTATGCCACAGGATTTGGACAAATTTCACCGCACCTTTAGACCAACTGGCGCTGTGGCTTAGTTGGTCAAAGCGCCTGTCTTGTAAACAGGAGATCCTGGGTTCGAATCCCAGCAGTGCCTATGCCACAGGATGTGGACAAATTTCACCGCACCTTTAGACCACCTGACCAACTGACCAACTGGCGCTATGGCCTAGTTGGTCAAAGCGCCTTTCTTGTAAACAGGAGATCTTGGGTTCGAATCCCAGCAGTGCCTATGCCACAGGATGTGGACAAATTTCACCGCACCTGACCAACTGACCAACTGGCGCTATGGCCTAGTTGGTCAAAGCGCCTTTCTTGTAAACAGGAGATCTTGGGTTCGAATCCCAGCAGTGCCTATGCCACAGGATGTGGACAAATTTCACCGCACCTTTAGACCAACTGACCAACTGGCGCTGTGGCTTAGTTGGTCAAAGCGCCTGTCTTGTAAACAGGAGATCCTGGGTTCGAATCCCAGCAGTGCCTATGCCACAGGATGTGGACGCCGCTCACTTAAACTTTTTACATATGTAAATCTTTGCACGCTGAACAGTGAGTATCTGCTCAAAAAATTTAAATCTAAGAAGTGATGTGCATGCAATAGCGTCTTCAAACTTGGCTTTTTGTGGCTCTGTGGTGCAATGGATAGTGCATTGGACTTCTAGGTTGTGAATGGAGGTACTCAAAGGTTGTGGGTTCGAGTCCCACCAGAGTCGTGCATACCCTCTTTTGCTCAGATGTCTTTGTGTTGGACAAGCATATGCTTAAACCTGGGATCCACAAACTACTTCAGAAGCATACCCTTCACGTTCTGCTTATTTCCCTTATTGGACACACCCAACTCAGATCATAGAGTACTCTACTAATTAGCTTAAGTCCTCTATTTAAATAAGGGAGATAACAAGAATGGGTTGAAATCCACTGGGTTAGGCCAAAATCTGCAACTCACTATTGTTGGCCACCTACCTAGCAAAAAACAAAACGAAAAAAACATGCTTTCCATTTCTTCTAGCTGAAATCCCAAAACATTTGAGACACGAGTACTGAGAGTTTCGATCCAAAATTAAATGGTTTGAGATATTCCCTCGTCCCTGAACAGAAGCCTGCACACCTTTCAGGTTTTGGAAATAATCCTCTAACTTCAAAGGGACCTATTCATGCTGTAATCAGCTATTCTCCTGACGTGCTACCTCTTTTAGACTTTGTATACAAAAGCATCGAAGCAGTGACAGTACCTGGCGCTGTGGCTTAGTTGGTCAAAGCGCCTGTCTTGTAAACAGGAGATCCTGGGTTCGAATCCCAGCAGTGCCTATGCCACAGGATGTGGACGCCGCTCACTTAAACTTTTTACATATGTAAATCTTTGCACGCTGAACAGTGAGTATCTGCACAAAAAATTGAAATCTAAGAAGTGATGTGCATGCAATAGCGTCTTCAAACTTGGCTTTTTGTGGCTCTGTGGTGCAATGGATAGCGCATTGGACTTCTAGGTTGTGAATGGAGGTACTCAAAGGTTGTGGGTTCGAGTCCCACCAGAGTCGTGCATACCCTCTTTTGCTCAGATGTCTTTGTGTTGGACAAGCATATGCTTAAACCTGGGATCCACAAACTACTTCAGAAGCATACTCTTCACGTTCTGCTTATTTCCCTTATTGGACACACCCAACTCAGATCATAGAGTACTCTACTAATTAGCTTAAGTCCTCTATTTAAATAAGGGAGATAACAAGAATGGGTTGAAATCCACTGGGTTAGGCCAAAATCTGCAACTCACTATTGTTGGCCACCTACCTAGCAAAAAACAAAACGAAAAAAACATGCTTTCCATTTCTCCTAGCTGAAATCCCAAAACATTTGAGACACGAGTACTGAGAGTTTCGATCCAAAATTAAATGGTTTGAGATATTCCCTCGTCCCTGAACAGAAGCCTGCACACCTTTCAGGTTTTGGAAATAATCCTCTAACTTCAAAGGGACCTATTCATGCTGTAATCAGCTATTCTCCTGACGTGCTACCTCTTTTAGACTTTGTATACAAAAGCATCGAAGCAGTGACAGTACCTGGCGCTGTGGCTTAGTTGGTCAAAGCGCCTGTCTTGTAAACAGGAGATCCTGGGTTCGAATCCCAGCAGTGCCTATGCCACAGGATGTGGACGCCGCTCACTTAAACTTTTTACATATCGTTAGCCTCATAGCATAATTGCCTAAGTCATTTTTTGTTTTTTCTTGTTTTCCAAAGACATTGAAATATGACTTAGGCAATTATGCTATGAGGCTAACGATATGTAAATCTTTGCACGCTGAACAGTGAGTATCTGCACAAAAAATTGAAATCTAAGAAGTGATGTGCATGCAATAGCGTCTTCAAACTTGGCTTTCTGTGGCTCTGTGGTGCAATGGATAGCGCATTGGACTTCTAGGTTGTGAATGGAGGTACTCAAAGGTTGTGGGTTCGAGTCCCACCAGAGTCGTGCATACCCTCTTTTGCTCAGACGTCTTTGTGTTGGACAAGCATATGCTTAAACCTGGGATCCACAAACTACTTCAGAAGCATACCCTTCACGTTCTGCTTATTTCCCTTATTGGACACACCCAACTCAGATCATAGAGTACTCTACTAATTAGCTTAAGTCCTCTATTTAAATAAGGGAGATAACAAGAATGGGTTGAAATCCACTGGGTTAGGCCAAAATCTGCAACTCACTATTGTTGGCCACCTACCTAGCAAAAAACAAAACGAAAAAAACATGCTTTCCATTTCTCCTAGCTGAAATCCCAAAACATTTGAGACACGAGTACTGAGAGTTTCGATCCAAAATTAAATGGTTTGAGATATTCCCTCGTCCCTGAACAGAAGCCTGCACACCTTTCAGGTTTTGGAAATAATCCTCTAACTTCAAAGGGACCTATTCATGCTGTAATCAGCTATTCTCCTGACGTGCTACCTCTTTTAGACTTTGTATACAAAAGCATCGAAGCAGTGACAGTACCTGGCGCTGTGGCTTAGTTGGTCAAAGCGCCTGTCTAGTAAACAGGAGATCCTGGGTTCGAATCCCAGCAGTGCCTAATCTGTGGCTTCTACGATTCAAACTTTTCAGATGTAAAAGTCTCGGCAGGAAAGACAATCTGGACTTCTTGGTTGCAAATGAAGGCTTTAAAAAGGTTGTTGGTTTTTGGGTCCCACCAGAGTCACGAATGTTGTCCCTTTGCATAAACGTCTTTGCCAGACTGACATTTGCTTAAACCTGGGGTTTTCCAACTTTTTCCGAAGTCAGATCATCGAGTACGTTACTAATCAGTCAATTATTTGATTCACCTGTTTTAAACGAGAGAGGTAATAAGAAAAAAAAAATATATATATATGTGGTGCAGATGCGCTTCAGGAATGGTTTGCAAGCCCCTGGCTTAGGCCCGAAATCTGCTACTGCCTATTTATAAGTTCAAGCCTATGGATATTTGTACAAACAAAGTCTTTACAAATATGAAGAATAACACATGGATATCTTTCTTGGATTTTGCCCTTTCATATCAGAAGAAAGCTCAGGAAACATTTTAGGCATGAGCATCGAGAGTGTAGAGCCAAAAATGAAATGAGTTCAGACATTCCCTTGAGGCATGAAAGGACCTCATGTTTTGGAAACAATCCTCTTCCTCTAAGGGGCCTCTTTCATAACGTAATCAGCTATTTTCCTGATGTGCTACCTCTTTTAGAGTGTTTTTTCCCCAACAAACTTCACACCTTTCTTTGTAACTGGTGCTGTGGCTTAGCTGGTGAAAGCGCCTGTCTCGTAAACAGGAGATCCTGGGTTCAAATCCCAGCAGTGCCTATGCCACAGGATTTGGACAAATTTCACCGCACCTTTAGACCAACTGGCGCTGTGGCTTAGTTGGTCAAAGCGCCTGTCTTGTAAACAGGAGATCCTGGGTTCGAATCCCAGCAGTGCCTATGCCACAGGATGTGGACAAATTTCACCGCACCTTTAGACCACCTGACCAACTGACCAACTGGCGCTATGGCCTAGTTGGTCAAAGCGCCTGTCTTGTAAACAGGAGATCCTGGGTTCGAATCCCAGCAGTGCCTATGCCACAGGATGTGGACGCTGCTCACTTAAACTGTTTACATATGTAAATCTTTGCACGCTGAACAGTGAGTATCTGCACAAAAAGTTGAAATCTAAGAAGTGATGTGCATTCAATAGCGTCTTCAAACTTGGCTTTTTGTGGCTCTGTGGCGCAATGGATAGCGCATTGGACTTCTAGGTTGTGAATGGAGGTATTCAAAGGTTGTGGGTTCGAGTCCCACCAGAGTCGTGCATACCCTCTTTTGCTCAGATGTCTTTGTGTTGGACAAGCATATGCTTAAACCTGGGATCCACAAACTACTTCAGAAGCATACCCTTCACGTTCTGCTTATTTCCCTTATTGGACACACCCAACTCAGATCATAGAGTACTCTACTAATTAGCTTAAGTCCCCTATTTAAATAAGGGAGATAACAAGAATGGGTTGAAATCCACTGGGTTAGGCCAAAATCTGCAACTCACTATTGTTGGCCACCTACCTAGCAAAAAACAAAACGAAAAAAACATGCTTTCCATTTCTCCTAGCTGAAATCCCAAAACACTTGAGACACGAGTACTGAGAGTTTCGATCCAAAATTAAATGTTTTGAGATATTCCCTCGTCCCTGAACAGAAGCCTGCACACCTTTCAGGTTTTGGAAATAATCCTCTAACTTCAAAGGGACCTATTCATGCTGTAATCAGCTATTCTCCTGACGTGCTACCTCTTTTAGACTTTGTATACAAAAGCATTGAAGCAGTGACAGTACCTGGCGCTGTGGCTTAGTTGGTCAAAGCGCCTGTCTTGTAAACAGGAGATCCTGGGTTCAAATCCTAGCAGTGCCTATGCCACAGGATGTGGACAAATTTCACCGCACCTTTAGACCACCTGACCAACTGACCAACTGGCGCTATGGCGTAGTTGGTCAAAGCGCCTGTTTTGTCAACAAAAGATCCTGGGTTCGAATCCCAGCAGTGCCTATGCCACAGGATGTGGACAAATTTCACCGCACCTTTAGACCAACTGACCAACTGGCGCTGTGGCTTAGTTGGTCAAAGCGCCTGTCTTGTAAACAGGAGATCCTGGGTTCGAATCCCAGCAGTGCCTATGCCACAGGATGTGGGCGCCGCTCACTTAAACTTTTTACATATGTAAATCTTTGCACGCTGAACAGTGAGTATCTGCACAAAAAAATTGAAATCTAAGAAGTGATGTGCATGCAATAGCGTCTTCAAACTTGGCTTTTTGTGGCTCTGTGGTGCAATGGATAGCGCATTGGACTTCTAGGTTGTGAATGGAGGTACTCAAAGGTTGTGGGTGCGAGTCCCACCAGAGTCGTGCATACCCTCTTTTGCTCAGATGTCTTTGTGTTGGACAAGCATATGCTTAAACCTGGGATCCACAAACTACTTCAGAAGCATACCCTTCACGTTCTGCTTATTTCCCTTATTGGACACACCCAACTCAGATCATAGAGTACTCTACTAATTAGCTTAAGTCCCCTATTTAAATAAGGGAGATAACAAGAATGGGTTGAAATCCACTGGGTTAGGCCAAAATCTGCAACTCACTATTGTTGGCCACCTACCTAGCAAAAAACAAAACGAAAAAAACATGCTTTCCATTTCTCCTAGCTGAAATCCCGAAACATTTGAGACACGAGTACTGAGAGTTTCGATCCAAAATTAAATGGTTGGAGATATTCCCTCGTCCCTGAACAGAAGCCTACACACCTTTCAGGTTTTGGAAATAATCCTCTAACTTCAAAGGGACCTATTCATGCTGTAATCAGCTATTCTCCTGACGTGCTACCTCTTTTAGACTTTGTATACAAAAGCATCGAAGCAGTGACAGTACCTGGCGCTGTGGCTTAGTTGGACAAAGCGCCTGTCTAGTAAACAGGAGATCCTGGGTTCGAATCCCAGCAGTGCCTAATCTGTGGCTTCTACGATTCAAACTTTTCAGATGTAAAAGTCTCGGCAGGAAAGACAATCTGGACTTCTTGGTTGCAAATGAAGGCTTTAAAAAGGTTGTTGGTTTTTGGGTCCCACCAGAGTCACGAATGGTGTCCCTTTGCATAAACGTCTTTGCCAGACTGACATTTGCTTAAACCTGGGGTTTTCCAACTTTTTCCGAAGTCAGATCATCGAGTACGTTACTAATCAGTCAATTATTTGATTCACCTGTTTTAAACGAGAGAGGTAATAAGAAAAAAAAAAAATATATATATGTGGTGCAGATGCGCTTCAGGAATGGTTTGCAAGCCCCTGGCTTAGGCCCGAAATCTGCTACTGCCTATTTATAAGTTCAAGCCTATGGATATTTGTACAAACAAAGTCTTTACAAATATGAAGAATAACACATGGATATCTTTCTTGGATTTTGCCCTTTCATATCAGAAGAAAGCTCAGGAAACATTTTAGGCATGAGCATCGAGAGTGTAGAGCCAAAAATGAAATGAGTTCAGACATTCCCTTGAGGCCTGAAAGGCCCTCATGTTTTGGAAACAATCCTCTTCCTCTAAGGGGCCTCTTTCATAACGTAATCAGCTATTTTCCTGATGTGCTACCTCTTTTAGAGTGTTTTTTCCCCAACAAACTTCACACCTTTTTTTGTAACTGGTGCTGTGGCTTAGCTGGTGAAAGCGCCTGTCTCGTAAACAGGAGATCCTGGGTTCAAATCCCAGCAGTGCCTATGCCACAGGATTTGGACAAATTTCACCGCACCTTTAGACCAACTGGCGCTGTGGCTTAGTTGGTCAAAGCGCCTGTCTTGTAAACAGGCGATCCTGGGTTCGAATCCCAGCAGTGCCTATTCCACAGGATGTGGACAAATTTCACCGCACCTGACCAACTGACCAACTGGCGCTATGGCCTAGTTGGTCAAAGCGCCTTTCTTGTAAACAGGAGATCTTGGGTTCGAATCCCAGCAGTGCCTATGCCACAGGATGTGGACAAATTTCACCGCACCTTTAAACCAACTGACCAACTGGCGCTGTGGCTTAGTTGGTCAAAGCGCCTGTCTTGTAAACAGGAGATCCTGGGTTCGAATCCCAGCAGTGCCTATGCCACAGGATGTGGACGCCGCTCACTTAAACTTTTTACATATGTAAATCTTTGCACGCTGAACAGTGAGTATCTGCACAAAAAATTGAAATCTAAGAAGTGATGTGCATGCAATAGCGTCTTCAAACTTGGCTTTTTGTGGCTCTGTGGCGCAATGGATAGCGCATTGGACTTCTAGGTTGTGAATGGAGGTATTCAAAGGTTGTGGGTTCGAGTCCCACCAGAGTCGTGCATACCCTCTTTTGCTCAGATGTCTTTGTGTTGGACAAGCATATGGTTAAACCTGGGATCCACAAACTACTTCAGAAGCATACCCTTCACGTTCTGCTTATTTCCCTTATTGGACACACCCAACTCAGATCATAGAGTACTCTATTAATTAGCTTAAGTCCCCTATTTAAATAAGGGAGATAACAAGAATGGGTTGAAATCCACTGGGTTAGGCCAAAATCTGCAACTCACTATTGTTGGCCACCTACCTAGCAAAAAACAAAACGAAAAAAACATGCTTTCCATTTCTCCTAGCTGAAATCCCAAAACATTTGAGACACGAGTACTGAGAGTTTCGATCCAAAATTAAATGTTTTGAGATATTCCCTCGTCCCTGAACAGAAGCCTGCACACCTTTCAGGTTTTGGAAATAATCCTCTAACTTCAAAGGGACCTATTCATGCTGTAATCAGCTATTCTCCTGACGTGCTACCTCTTTTAGACTTTGTATACAAAAGCATCGAAGCAGTGACAGTACCTGGCGCTGTGGCTTAGTTGGTCAAAGCGCCTGTCTTGTAAACAGGAGATCCTGGGTTCGAATCCCAGCAGTGCCTATGCCACAGGATGTGAACGCCGCTCACTTAAACTTTTTACATATGTAAATCTTTGCACGCTGAACAGTGAGTATCTGCACAAAAAATTGAAATCTAAGAAGTGATGTGCATGCAATAGCGTCTTCAAACTTGGCTTTTTGTGGCTCTGTGGTGCAATGGATAGCGCATTGGACTTCTAGGTTGTGAATGGAGGTACTCAAAGGTTGTGGGTTCGAGTCCCACCAGAGTCGTGCATACCCTCTGTTGCTCAGATGTCTTTGTGTTGGACAAGCATATGCTTAAACCTGGGATCCACAAACTACTTCAGAAGCATACCCTTCACGTTCTGCTAATTTCCCTTATTGGACACACCCAACTCAGATCATAGAGTACTCTACTAATTAGCTTAAGTCCCCTATTTAAATAAGGGAGATAACAAGAATGGGTTGAAATCCACTGGGTTAGGCCAAAATCTGCAACTCACTATTGTTGGCCACCTACCTAGCAAAAAACAAAACGAAAAAAACATGCTTTCCATTTCTCCTAGCTGAAATCCCAAAACATTTGAGACACGAGTACTGAGAGTTTCGATCCAAAATTAAATGGTTTGAGATATTCCCTCGTCCCTGAACAGAAGCCTGCACACCTTTCAGGTTTTGGAAATAATCCTCTAACTTCAAAGGGACCTATTCATGCTGTAATCAGCTATTCTCCTGACGTGCTACCTCTTTTAGACTTTGTATACAAAAGCATCGAAGCAGTGACAGTACCTGGCGCTGTGGCTTAGTTGGTCAAAGCGCCTGTCTAGTAAACAGGAGATCCTGGGTTCGAATCCCAGCAGTGCCTAATCTGTGGCTTCTACGATTCAAACTTTTCAGATGTAAAAGTCTCGGCAGGAAAGACAATCTGGACTTCTTGGTTGCAAATGAAGGCTTTAAAAAGGTTGTTGGTTTTTGGGTCCCACCAGAGTCACGAATGTTGTCCCTTTGCATAAACGTCTTTGCCAGACTGACATTTGCTTAAACCTGGGGTTTTCCAACTTTTTCCGAAGTCAGATCATCGAGTACGTTACTAATCAGTCAATTATTTGATTCACCTGTTTTAAACGAGAGAGGTAATAAGAAAAAAAAAATATATATATATGTGGTGCAGATGCGCTTCAGGAATGGTTTGCAAGCCCCTGGCTTAGGCCCGAAATCTGCTACTGCCTATTTATAAGTTCAAGCCTATGGATATTTGTACAAACAAAGTCTTTACAAATATGAAGAATAACACATGGATATCTTTCTTGGATTTTGCCCTTTCATATCAGAAGAAAGCTCAGGAAACATTTTAGGCATGAGCATCGAGAGTGTAGAGCCAAAAATGAAATGAGTTCAGACATTCCCTTGAGGCATGAAAGGACCTCATGTTTTGGAAACAATCCTCTTCCTCTAAGGGGCCTCTTTCATAACGTAATCAGCTATTTTCCTGATGTGCTACCTCTTTTAGAGTGTTTTTTCCCCAACAAACTTCACACCTTTCTTTGTAACTGGTGCTGTGGCTTAGCTGGTGAAAGCGCCTGTCTCGTAAACAGGAGATCCTGGGTTCAAATCCCAGCAGTGCCTATGCCACAGGATTTGGACAAATTTCACCGCACCTTTAGACCAACTGGCGCTGTGGCTTAGTTGGTCAAAGCGCCTGTCTTGTAAACAGGAGATCCTGGGTTCGAATCCCAGCAGTGCCTATGCCACAGGATGTGGACAAATTTCACCGCACCTTTAGACCACCTGACCAACTGACCAACTGGCGCTATGGCCTAGTTGGTCAAAGCGCCTGTCTTGTAAACAGGAGATCCTGGGTTCGAATCCCAGCAGTGCCTATGCCACAGGATGTGGACGCTGCTCACTTAAACTGTTTACATATGTAAATCTTTGCACGCTGAACAGTGAGTATCTGCACAAAAAGTTGAAATCTAAGAAGTGATGTGCATTCAATAGCGTCTTCAAACTTGGCTTTTTGTGGCTCTGTGGCGCAATGGATAGCGCATTGGACTTCTAGGTTGTGAATGGAGGTATTCAAAGGTTGTGGGTTCGAGTCCCACCAGAGTCGTGCATACCCTCTTTTGCTCAGATGTCTTTGTGTTGGACAAGCATATGCTTAAACCTGGGATCCACAAACTACTTCAGAAGCATACCCTTCACGTTCTGCTTATTTCCCTTATTGGACACACCCAACTCAGATCATAGAGTACTCTACTAATTAGCTTAAGTCCCCTATTTAAATAAGGGAGATAACAAGAATGGGTTGAAATCCACTGGGTTAGGCCAAAATCTGCAACTCACTATTGTTGGCCACCTACCTAGCAAAAAACAAAACGAAAAAAACATGCTTTCCATTTCTCCTAGCTGAAATCCCAAAACACTTGAGACACGAGTACTGAGAGTTTCGATCCAAAATTAAATGTTTTGAGATATTCCCTCGTCCCTGAACAGAAGCCTGCACACCTTTCAGGTTTTGGAAATAATCCTCTAACTTCAAAGGGACCTATTCATGCTGTAATCAGCTATTCTCCTGACGTGCTACCTCTTTTAGACTTTGTATACAAAAGCATTGAAGCAGTGACAGTACCTGGCGCTGTGGCTTAGTTGGTCAAAGCGCCTGTCTTGTAAACAGGAGATCCTGGGTTCAAATCCTAGCAGTGCCTATGCCACAGGATGTGGACAAATTTCACCGCACCTTTAGACCACCTGACCAACTGACCAACTGGCGCTATGGCGTAGTTGGTCAAAGCGCCTGTTTTGTCAACAAAAGATCCTGGGTTCGAATCCCAGCAGTGCCTATGCCACAGGATGTGGACAAATTTCACCGCACCTTTAGACCAACTGACCAACTGGCGCTGTGGCTTAGTTGGTCAAAGCGCCTGTCTTGTAAACAGGAGATCCTGGGTTCGAATCCCAGCAGTGCCTATGCCACAGGATGTGGGCGCCGCTCACTTAAACTTTTTACATATGTAAATCTTTGCACGCTGAACAGTGAGTATCTGCACAAAAAAATTGAAATCTAAGAAGTGATGTGCATGCAATAGCGTCTTCAAACTTGGCTTTTTGTGGCTCTGTGGTGCAATGGATAGCGCATTGGACTTCTAGGTTGTGAATGGAGGTACTCAAAGGTTGTGGGTGCGAGTCCCACCAGAGTCGTGCATACCCTCTTTTGCTCAGATGTCTTTGTGTTGGACAAGCATATGCTTAAACCTGGGATCCACAAACTACTTCAGAAGCATACCCTTCACGTTCTGCTTATTTCCCTTATTGGACACACCCAACTCAGATCATAGAGTACTCTACTAATTAGCTTAAGTCCCCTATTTAAATAAGGGAGATAACAAGAATGGGTTGAAATCCACTGGGTTAGGCCAAAATCTGCAACTCACTATTGTTGGCCACCTACCTAGCAAAAAACAAAACGAAAAAAACATGCTTTCCATTTCTCCTAGCTGAAATCCCGAAACATTTGAGACACGAGTACTGAGAGTTTCGATCCAAAATTAAATGGTTGGAGATATTCCCTCGTCCCTGAACAGAAGCCTACACACCTTTCAGGTTTTGGAAATAATCCTCTAACTTCAAAGGGACCTATTCATGCTGTAATCAGCTATTCTCCTGACGTGCTACCTCTTTTAGACTTTGTATACAAAAGCATCGAAGCAGTGACAGTACCTGGCGCTGTGGCTTAGTTGGACAAAGCGCCTGTCTAGTAAACAGGAGATCCTGGGTTCGAATCCCAGCAGTGCCTAATCTGTGGCTTCTACGATTCAAACTTTTCAGATGTAAAAGTCTCGGCAGGAAAGACAATCTGGACTTCTTGGTTGCAAATGAAGGCTTTAAAAAGGTTGTTGGTTTTTGGGTCCCACCAGAGTCACGAATGGTGTCCCTTTGCATAAACGTCTTTGCCAGACTGACATTTGCTTAAACCTGGGGTTTTCCAACTTTTTCCGAAGTCAGATCATCGAGTACGTTACTAATCAGTCAATTATTTGATTCACCTGTTTTAAACGAGAGAGGTAATAAGAAAAAAAAAATATATATATATGTGGTGCAGATGCGCTTCAGGAATGGTTTGCAAGCCCCTGGCTTAGGCCCGAAATCTGCTACTGCCTATTTATAAGTTCAAGCCTATGGATATTTGTACAAACAAAGTCTTTACAAATATGAAGAATAACACATGGATATCTTTCTTGGATTTTGCCCTTTCATATCAGAAGAAAGCTCAGGAAACATTTTAGGCATGAGCATCGAGAGTGTAGAGCCAAAAATGAAATGAGTTCAGACATTCCCTTGAGGCCTGAAAGGCCCTCATGTTTTGGAAACAATCCTCTTCCTCTAAGGGGCCTCTTTCATAACGTAATCAGCTATTTTCCTGATGTGCTACCTCTTTTAGAGTGTTTTTTCCCCAACAAACTTCACACCTTTTTTTGTAACTGGTGCTGTGGCTTAGCTGGTGAAAGCGCCTGTCTCGTAAACAGGAGATCCTGGGTTCAAATCCCAGCAGTGCCTATGCCACAGGATTTGGACAAATTTCACCGCACCTTTAGACCAACTGGCGCTGTGGCTTAGTTGGTCAAAGCGCCTGTCTTGTAAACAGGCGATCCTGGGTTCGAATCCCAGCAGTGCCTATTCCACAGGATGTGGACAAATTTCACCGCACCTGACCAACTGACCAACTGGCGCTATGGCCTAGTTGGTCAAAGCGCCTTTCTTGTAAACAGGAGATCTTGGGTTCGAATCCCAGCAGTGCCTATGCCACAGGATGTGGACAAATTTCACCGCACCTTTAAACCAACTGACCAACTGGCGCTGTGGCTTAGTTGGTCAAAGCGCCTGTCTTGTAAACAGGAGATCCTGGGTTCGAATCCCAGCAGTGCCTATGCCACAGGATGTGGACGCCGCTCACTTAAACTTTTTACATATGTAAATCTTTGCACGCTGAACAGTGAGTATCTGCACAAAAAATTGAAATCTAAGAAGTGATGTGCATGCAATAGCGTCTTCAAACTTGGCTTTTTGTGGCTCTGTGGCGCAATGGATAGCGCATTGGACTTCTAGGTTGTGAATGGAGGTATTCAAAGGTTGTGGGTTCGAGTCCCACCAGAGTCGTGCATACCCTCTTTTGCTCAGATGTCTTTGTGTTGGACAAGCATATGGTTAAACCTGGGATCCACAAACTACTTCAGAAGCATACCCTTCACGTTCTGCTTATTTCCCTTATTGGACACACCCAACTCAGATCATAGAGTACTCTATTAATTAGCTTAAGTCCCCTATTTAAATAAGGGAGATAACAAGAATGGGTTGAAATCCACTGGGTTAGGCCAAAATCTGCAACTCACTATTGTTGGCCACCTACCTAGCAAAAAACAAAACGAAAAAAACATGCTTTCCATTTCTCCTAGCTGAAATCCCAAAACATTTGAGACACGAGTACTGAGAGTTTCGATCCAAAATTAAATGTTTTGAGATATTCCCTCGTCCCTGAACAGAAGCCTGCACACCTTTCAGGTTTTGGAAATAATCCTCTAACTTCAAAGGGACCTATTCATGCTGTAATCAGCTATTCTCCTGACGTGCTACCTCTTTTAGACTTTGTATACAAAAGCATCGAAGCAGTGACAGTACCTGGCGCTGTGGCTTAGTTGGTCAAAGCGCCTGTCTTGTAAACAGGAGATCCTGGGTTCGAATCCCAGCAGTGCCTATGCCACAGGATGTGAACGCCGCTCACTTAAACTTTTTACATATGTAAATCTTTGCACGCTGAACAGTGAGTATCTGCACAAAAAATTGAAATCTAAGAAGTGATGTGCATGCAATAGCGTCTTCAAACTTGGCTTTTTGTGGCTCTGTGGTGCAATGGATAGCGCATTGGACTTCTAGGTTGTGAATGGAGGTACTCAAAGGTTGTGGGTTCGAGTCCCACCAGAGTCGTGCATACCCTCTGTTGCTCAGATGTCTTTGTGTTGGACAAGCATATGCTTAAACCTGGGATCCACAAACTACTTCAGAAGCATACCCTTCACGTTCTGCTAATTTCCCTTATTGGACACACCCAACTCAGATCATAGAGTACTCTACTAATTAGCTTAAGTCCCCTATTTAAATAAGGGAGATAACAAGAATGGGTTGAAATCCACTGGGTTAGGCCAAAATCTGCAACTCACTATTGTTGGCCACCTACCTAGCAAAAAACAAAACGAAAAGAACATGCTTTCCATTTCTCCTAGCTGAAATCCCGAAACATTTGAGACACGAGTACTGAGAGTTTCGATCCAAAATTAAATGATTGGAGATATTCCCTCGTCCCTGAACAGAAGCATACACACCTTTCAGGTTTTGGAAATAATCCTCTAACTTCAAAGGGACCTATTCATGCTGTAATCAGCTATTCTCCTGACGTGCTACCTCTTTTAGACTTTGTATACAAAAGCATCGAAGCAGTGACAGTACCTGGCGCTGTGGCTTAGTTGGTCAAAGCGCCTGTCTAGTAAACAGGAGATCCTGGGTTCGAATCCCAGCAGTGCCTAATCTGTGGCTTCTACGATTCAAACTTTTCAGATGTAAAAGTCTCGGCAGGAAAGACAATCTGGACTTCTTGGTTGCAAATGAAGGCTTTAAAAAGGTTGTTGGTTTTTGGGTCCCACCAGAGTCACGAATGGTGTCCCTTTGCATAAACGTCTTTGCCAGACTGACATTTGCTTAAACCTGGGGTTTTCCAACTTTTTCCGAAGTCAGATCATCGAGTACGTTACTAATCAGTCAATTATTTGATTCACCTGTTTTAAACGAGAGAGGTAATAAGAAAAAAAAAATATATATATATGTGGTGCAGATGCGCTTCAGGAATGGTTTGCAAGCCCCTGGCTTAGGCCCGAAATCTGCTACTGCCTATTTATAAGTTCAAGCCTATGGATATTTGTACAAACAAAGTCTTTACAAATATGAAGAATAACACATGGATATCTTTCTTGGATTTTGCCCTTTCATATCAGAAGAAAGCTCAGGAAACATTTTAGGCATGAGCATCGAGAGTGTAGAGCCAAAAATGAAATGAGTTCAGACATTCCCTTGAGGCCTGAAAGGCCCTCATGTTTTGGAAACAATCCTCTTCCTCTAAGGGGCCTCTTTCATAACGTAATCAGCTATTTTCCTGATGTGCTACCTCTTTTAGAGTGTTTTTTCCCCATCAAACTTCACATCTTTCTTTGTAACTGGTGCTGTGGCTTAGCTGGTGAAAGCGCCTGTCTCGTAAACAGGAGATCCTGGGTTCAAATCCCAGCAGTGCCTATGCCACAGGATTTGGACAAATTTCACCGCACCTTTAGACCAACTGGCGCTGTGGCTTAGTTGGTCAAAGCGCCTGTCTTGTAAACAGGAGATCCTGGGTTCGAATCCCAGCAGTGCCTATGCCACAGGATGGGGACAAATTTCACCGCACCTTTAGACCAACTGACCAACTGGCGCGGTGGCTTAGTTGTTCAAAGCGCCTGTCTTGTAAACAGGAGATCCTGGGTTCGAATCCCAGCAGTGCCTATGCCACAGGATGTGGACGCCGCTCACTTAAACTTTTTACATATGCAAATCTTTGCACGCTGAACAGTGAGTATCTGCAGAAAAAGTTGAAATCTAAGAAGTGATGTGCATGCAATAGCGTCTTCAAACTTGGCTTTTTGTGGCTCTGTGGCGCAATGGATAGCGCATTGGACTTCTAGGTTGTGAATGGAGGTATTCAAAGGTTGTGGGTTCGAGTCCCACCAGAGTCGTGCATACCCTCTTTTGCTCAGATGTCTTTGTGTTGGACAAGCATATGCTTAAACCTGGGATCCACAAACTACTTCAGAAGCATACCCTTCACGTTCTGCTTATTTCCCTTATTGGACACACCCAACTCAGATCATAGAGTACTCTACTAATTAGCTTAAGTCCCCTATTTAAATAAGGGAGATAACAAGAATGGGTTGAAATCCACTGGGTTAGGCCAAAATCTGCAACTCACTATTGTTGGCCACCTACCTAGCAAAAAACAAAACGAAAAAAACATGCTTTCCATTTCTCCTAGCTGAAATCCCAAAACATTTGAGACACGAGTACTGAGAGTTTCGATCCAAAATGAAATGGTTGGAGATATTCCCTTGTCCCTGAACAGAAGCCTGCACACCTTTCAGGTTTTGGAAATAATCCTCTAACTTCAAAGGGACCTATTCATGCTGTAATCAGCTATTCTCCTGACGTGCTACCTCTTTTAGACTTTGTATACAAAAGCATCGAAGCAGTGACAGTACCTGGCGCTGTGGCTTAGTTGGTCAAAGCGCCTGTCTAGTAAACAGGAGATCCTGGGTTTGAATCCCAGCAGTGCCTAATCTGTGGCTTCTAGGATTCAAACTTTTCAGATGTAAAAGTCTCGGCAGGAAAGACAATCTGGACTTCTTGGTTGCAAATGAAGGCTTTAAAAAGGTTGTTGGTTTTTGGGTCCCAGCAGAGTCACGAATGGTGTCCCTTTGCATAAACGTCTTTGCCAGACTGACATTTGCTTAAACCTGGGGTTTTCCAACTTTTTCCGAAGTCAGATCATTGAGTACGTTACTAATCAGTCAATTATTTGATTCACCTGTTTTAAACGAGAGAGGTAATAAGAAAAAATATATATATATATATATATATATAAACTGGAAGGTTGGTGGTTCGATCCTCGGTTCCACCTGACCAAGTGTCGAAGTGTCCATGAGCAAGACACCTAACCCCAACTGCTCCCGACGAGCTGGATGGCGCTGTGTATGGCAGACACCGCCGTCGGTGTATGAATGAGTGTGTGAATGGGTGAATGTGAGGCAAATGTAAAGCGCTTTGGTGGCCCAGTGGGTCTGTGAAAGCGCTATATAAATGCAGTCCATTTACCATTACCATTTACCATATATATATATATATGTGGTGCAGATGCGCTTCAGGAATGGTTTGCAAGCCCCTGGCTTAGGCCCGAAATCTAAGTTTGGTCCATATTGACATGATGGCATCACACAGTTGCCGCAGATTTGTCGGCTGCACATCCATGATGCGAATCTCCCGTTCCACCACATCCCAAAGATGCTCTATTGGATTGAGATCTGGTGACTGTGGAGGCCATTTGAGTACAGCGAACTCATTGTCATGTTCAAGAAACCAGTCTGAGATGATTCCAGCTTTATGACATGGCGCATTATCCTGCTGAAAGTAGCCATCAGAAGTTGGGTACATTGTGGTCATAAAGGGATGGACATGGTCAGCAACAATACTCAGGTAGGCTGTGGCGTTGCAACGATGCTCAATTGGTACCAAGGGGCCCAAAGAGTGCCAAGAAAATATTCCCCACACCATGACACCACCACCACCAGCCTGAACCGTTGATACAAGGCAGGATGGATCCATGCTTTCATGTTGTAGACGCCAAATTCTGACCCTACCATCCGAATGTCGCAGCAGAAATCGAGACTCATCAGACCAGGCAACGTTTTTCCAATCTTCTATTGTCCAATTTCGATGAGCTTGTGCAAATTGTAGCCTCAGTTTCCTGTTCTTAGCTGAAAGGAGTGGCACCCGGTGTGGTCTTCTGCTGCTGTAGCCCATCTGCCTCAAAGTTCGACGTACTGTGCGTTCAGAGATGCTCTTCTGCCCACCTTGGTTGTAACGGGTGGTTATTTGAGTCACTGTTGCCCTTCTATCAGCTCGAACCAGTCTGGCCATTCTCCTCTGACCTCTGGCATCAACAAGGCATTTCCGCCCACAGAACTGCCGCTCACTGGATGTTTTTTCTTTTTCGGACCATTCTCTGTAAACCCTAGAGATGGTTGTGCGTGAAAATCCCAGTAGATTAGCAGTTTCTGAAATACTCAGACCAGCCCTTCTGGCACCAACAATCATGCCACGTTCAAAGTCACTCAAATCACCTTTCTTCCCCATACTGATGCTCGGTTTGAACTGCAGGAGATTGTCTTGACCATGTCTACATGCCTAAATGCACTGAGTTGCCGCCATGTGATTGGCTGCTTAGAAATTAAGTGTTAACGAGCAGTTGGACAGGTGTACCTAATAAAGTGACCGGTGAGTGTATATATATATATATATGTGGTGCAGATGCGCTTCAGGAATGGTTTGCAAGCCCCTGGCTTAGGCCCGAAATCTGCTACTGCCTATTTATAAGTTCAAGCCTATGGATATTTGTACAAACAAAGTCTTTACAAATATGAAGAATAACACATGGATATCTTTCTTGGATTTTGCCCTTTCATATCAGAAGAAAGCTCAGGAAACATTTTAGGCATGAGCATCGAGAGTGTAGAGCCAAAAATGAAATGAGTTCAGACATTCCCTTGAGGCATGAAAGGACCTCATGTTTTGGAAACAATCCTCTTCCTCTAAGGGGCCTCTTTCATAACGTAATCAGCTATTTTCCTGATGTGCTACCTCTTTTAGAGTGTTTTTTCCCCAACAAACTTCACACCTTTCTTTGTAACTGGTGCTGTGGCTTAGCTGGTGAAAGCGCCTGTCTCGTAAACAGGAGATCCTGGGTTCAAATCCCAGCAGTGCCTATGCCACAGGATTTGGACAAATTTCACCGCACCTTTAGACCAACTGGCGCTGTGGCTTAGTTGGTCAAAGCGCCTGTCTTGTAAACAGGAGATCCTGGGTTCGAATCCCAGCAGTGCCTATGCCACAGGATGTGGACAAATTTCACCGCACCTTTAGACCACCTGACCAACTGACCAACTGGCGCTATGGCCTAGTTGGTCAAAGCGCCTGTCTTGTAAACAGGAGATCCTGGGTTCGAATCCCAGCAGTGCCTATGCCACAGGATGTGGACGCTGCTCACTTAAACTGTTTACATATGTAAATCTTTGCACGCTGAACAGTGAGTATCTGCACAAAAAGTTGAAATCTAAGAAGTGATGTGCATTCAATAGCGTCTTCAAACTTGGCTTTTTGTGGCTCTGTGGCGCAATGGATAGCGCATTGGACTTCTAGGTTGTGAATGGAGGTATTCAAAGGTTGTGGGTTCGAGTCCCACCAGAGTCGTGCATACCCTCTTTTGCTCAGATGTCTTTGTGTTGGACAAGCATATGCTTAAACCTGGGATCCACAAACTACTTCAGAAGCATACCCTTCACGTTCTGCTTATTTCCCTTATTGGACACACCCAACTCAGATCATAGAGTACTCTACTAATTAGCTTAAGTCCCCTATTTAAATAAGGGAGATAACAAGAATGGGTTGAAATCCACTGGGTTAGGCCAAAATCTGCAACTCACTATTGTTGGCCACCTACCTAGCAAAAAACAAAACGAAAAAAACATGCTTTCCATTTCTCCTAGCTGAAATCCCAAAACACTTGAGACACGAGTACTGAGAGTTTCGATCCAAAATTAAATGTTTTGAGATATTCCCTCGTCCCTGAACAGAAGCCTGCACACCTTTCAGGTTTTGGAAATAATCCTCTAACTTCAAAGGGACCTATTCATGCTGTAATCAGCTATTCTCCTGACGTGCTACCTCTTTTAGACTTTGTATACAAAAGCATTGAAGCAGTGACAGTACCTGGCGCTGTGGCTTAGTTGGTCAAAGCGCCTGTCTTGTAAACAGGAGATCCTGGGTTCAAATCCTAGCAGTGCCTATGCCACAGGATGTGGACAAATTTCACCGCACCTTTAGACCACCTGACCAACTGACCAACTGGCGCTATGGCGTAGTTGGTCAAAGCGCCTGTTTTGTCAACAAAAGATCCTGGGTTCGAATCCCAGCAGTGCCTATGCCACAGGATGTGGACAAATTTCACCGCACCTTTAGACCAACTGACCAACTGGCGCTGTGGCTTAGTTGGTCAAAGCGCCTGTCTTGTAAACAGGAGATCCTGGGTTCGAATCCCAGCAGTGCCTATGCCACAGGATGTGGGCGCCGCTCACTTAAACTTTTTACATATGTAAATCTTTGCACGCTGAACAGTGAGTATCTGCACAAAAAAATTGAAATCTAAGAAGTGATGTGCATGCAATAGCGTCTTCAAACTTGGCTTTTTGTGGCTCTGTGGTGCAATGGATAGCGCATTGGACTTCTAGGTTGTGAATGGAGGTACTCAAAGGTTGTGGGTGCGAGTCCCACCAGAGTCGTGCATACCCTCTTTTGCTCAGATGTCTTTGTGTTGGACAAGCATATGCTTAAACCTGGGATCCACAAACTACTTCAGAAGCATACCCTTCACGTTCTGCTTATTTCCCTTATTGGACACACCCAACTCAGATCATAGAGTACTCTACTAATTAGCTTAAGTCCCCTATTTAAATAAGGGAGATAACAAGAATGGGTTGAAATCCACTGGGTTAGGCCAAAATCTGCAACTCACTATTGTTGGCCACCTACCTAGCAAAAAACAAAACGAAAAAAACATGCTTTCCATTTCTCCTAGCTGAAATCCCGAAACATTTGAGACACGAGTACTGAGAGTTTCGATCCAAAATTAAATGGTTGGAGATATTCCCTCGTCCCTGAACAGAAGCCTACACACCTTTCAGGTTTTGGAAATAATCCTCTAACTTCAAAGGGACCTATTCATGCTGTAATCAGCTATTCTCCTGACGTGCTACCTCTTTTAGACTTTGTATACAAAAGCATCGAAGCAGTGACAGTACCTGGCGCTGTGGCTTAGTTGGTCAAAGCGCCTGTCTAGTAAACAGGAGATCCTGGGTTCGAATCCCAGCAGTGCCTAATCTGTGGCTTCTACGATTCAAACTTTTCAGATGTAAAAGTCTCGGCAGGAAAGACAATCTGGACTTCTTGGTTGCAAATGAAGGCTTTAAAAAGGTTGTTGGTTTTTGGGTCCCACCAGAGTCACGAATGGTGTCCCTTTGCATAAACGTCTTTGCCAGACTGACATTTGCTTAAACCTGGGGTTTTCCAACTTTTTCCGAAGTCAGATCATCGAGTACGTTACTAATCAGTCAATTATTTGATTCACCTGTTTTAAACGAGAGAGGTAATAAGAAAAAAAAAATATATATATATGTGGTGCAGATGCGCTTCAGGAATGGTTTGCAAGCCCCTGGCTTAGGCCCGAAATCTGCTACTGCCTATTTATAAGTTCAAGCCTATGGATATTTGTACAAACAAAGTCTTTACAAATATGAAGAATAACACATGGATATCTTTCTTGGATTTTGCCCTTTCATATCAGAAGAAAGCTCAGGAAACATTTTAGGCATGAGCATCGAGAGTGTAGAGCCAAAAATGAAATGAGTTCAGACATTCCCTTGAGGCCTGAAAGGCCCTCATGTTTTGGAAACAATCCTCTTCCTCTAAGGGGCCTCTTTCATAACGTAATCAGCTATTTTCCTGATGTGCTACCTCTTTTAGAGTGTTTTTTCCCCAACAAACTTCACACCTTTTTTTGTAACTGGTGCTGTGGCTTAGCTGGTGAAAGCGCCTGTCTCGTAAACAGGAGATCCTGGGTTCAAATCCCAGCAGTGCCTATGCCACAGGATTTGGACAAATTTCACCGCACTTTTAGACCAACTGGCGCTGTGGCTTAGTTGGTCAAAGCGCCTGTCTTGTAAACAGGCGATCCTGGGTTCGAATCCCAGCAGTGCCTATTCCACAGGATGTGGACAAATTTCACCGCACCTGACCAACTGACCAACTGGCGCTATGGCCTAGTTGGTCAAAGCGCCTTTCTTGTAAACAGGAGATCTTGGGTTCGAATCCCAGCAGTGCCTATGCCACAGGATGTGGACAAATTTCACCGCACCTTTAAACCAACTGACCAACTGGCGCTGTGGCTTAGTTGGTCAAAGCGCCTGTCTTGTAAACAGGAGATCCTGGGTTCGAATCCCAGCAGTGCCTATGCCACAGGATGTGGACGCCGCTCACTTAAACTTTTTACATATGTAAATCTTTGCACGCTGAACAGTGAGTATCTGCACAAAAAATTGAAATCTAAGAAGTGATGTGCATGCAATAGCGTCTTCAAACTTGGCTTTTTGTGGCTCTGTGGCGCAATGGATAGCGCATTGGACTTCTAGGTTGTGAATGGAGGTATTCAAAGGTTGTGGGTTCGAGTCCCACCAGAGTCGTGCATACCCTCTTTTGCTCAGATGTCTTTGTGTTGGACAAGCATATGGTTAAACCTGGGATCCACAAACTACTTCAGAAGCATACCCTTCACGTTCTGCTTATTTCCCTTATTGGACACACCCAACTCAGATCATAGAGTACTCTATTAATTAGCTTAAGTCCCCTATTTAAATAAGGGAGATAACAAGAATGGGTTGAAATCCACTGGGTTAGGCCAAAATCTGCAACTCACTATTGTTGGCCACCTACCTAGCAAAAAACAAAACGAAAAAAACATGCTTTCCATTTCTCCTAGCTGAAATCCCAAAACATTTGAGACACGAGTACTGAGAGTTTCGATCCAAAATTAAATGTTTTGAGATATTCCCTCGTCCCTGAACAGAAGCCTGCACACCTTTCAGGTTTTGGAAATAATCCTCTAACTTCAAAGGGACCTATTCATGCTGTAATCAGCTATTCTCCTGACGTGCTACCTCTTTTAGACTTTGTATACAAAAGCATCGAAGCAGTGACAGTACCTGGCGCTGTGGCTTAGTTGGTCAAAGCGCCTGTCTTGTAAACAGGAGATCCTGGGTTCGAATCCCAGCAGTGCCTATGCCACAGGATGTGAACGCCGCTCACTTAAACTTTTTACATATGTAAATCTTTGCACGCTGAACAGTGAGTATCTGCACAAAAAATTGAAATCTAAGAAGTGATGTGCATGCAATAGCGTCTTCAAACTTGGCTTTTTGTGGCTCTGTGGTGCAATGGATAGCGCATTGGACTTCTAGGTTGTGAATGGAGGTACTCAAAGGTTGTGGGTTCGAGTCCCACCAGAGTCGTGCATACCCTCTGTTGCTCAGATGTCTTTGTGTTGGACAAGCATATGCTTAAACCTGGGATCCACAAACTACTTCAGAAGCATACCCTTCACGTTCTGCTTATTTCCCTTATTGGACACACCCAACTCAGATCATAGAGTACTCTACTAATTAGCTTAAGTCCCCTATTTAAATAAGGGAGATAACAAGAATGGGTTGAAATCCACTGGGTTAGGCCAAAATCTGCAACTCACTATTGTTGGCCACCTACCTAGCAAAAAACAAAACGAAAAGAACATGCTTTCCATTTCTCCTAGCTGAAATCCCGAAACATTTGAGACACGAGTACTGAGAGTTTCGATCCAAAATTAAATGATTGGAGATATTCCCTCGTCCCTGAACAGAAGCATACACACCTTTCAGGTTTTGGAAATAATCCTCTAACTTCAAAGGGACCTATTCATGCTGTAATCAGCTATTCTCCTGACGTGCTACCTCTTTTAGACTTTGTATACAAAAGCATCGAAGCAGTGACAGTACCTGGCGCTGTGGCTTAGTTGGTCAAAGCGCCTGTCTAGTAAACAGGAGATCCTGGGTTCGAATCCCAGCAGTGCCTAATCTGTGGCTTCTACGATTCAAACTTTTCAGATGTAAAAGTCTCGGCAGGAAAGACAATCTGGACTTCTTGGTTGCAAATGAAGGCTTTAAAAAGGTTGTTGGTTTTTGGGTCCCACCAGAGTCACGAATGGTGTCCCTTTGCATAAACGTCTTTGCCAGACTGACATTTGCTTAAACCTGGGGTTTTCCAACTTTTTCCGAAGTCAGATCATCGAGTACGTTACTAATCAGTCAATTATTTGATTCACCTGTTTTAAACGAGAGAGGTAATAAGAAAAAAAATATATATATATATGTGGTGCAGATGCGCTTCAGGAATGGTTTGCAAGCCCCTGGCTTAGGCCCGAAATCTGCTACTGCCTATTTATAAGTTCAAGCCTATGGATATTTGTACAAACAAAGTCTTTACAAATATGAAGAATAACACATGGATATCTTTCTTGGATTTTGCCCTTTCATATCAGAAGAAAGCTCAGGAAACATTTTAGGCATGAGCATCGAGAGTGTAGAGCCAAAAATGAAATGAGTTCAGACATTCCCTTGAGGCCTGAAAGGCCCTCATGTTTTGGAAACAATCCTCTTCCTCTAAGGGGCCTCTTTCATAACGTAATCAGCTATTTTCCTGATGTGCTACCTCTTTTAGAGTGTTTTTTCCCCATCAAACTTCACATCTTTCTTTGTAACTGGTGCTGTGGCTTAGCTGGTGAAAGCGCCTGTCTCGTAAACAGGAGATCCTGGGTTCAAATCCCAGCAGTGCCTATGCCACAGGATTTGGACAAATTTCACCGCACCTTTAGACCAACTGGCGCTGTGGCTTAGTTGGTCAAAGCGCCTGTCTTGTAAACAGGAGATCCTGGGTTCGAATCCCAGCAGTGCCTATGCCACAGGATGGGGACAAATTTCACCGCACCTTTAGACCAACTGACCAACTGGCGCGGTGGCTTAGTTGTTCAAAGCGCCTGTCTTGTAAACAGGAGATCCTGGGTTCGAATCCCAGCAGTGCCTATGCCACAGGATGTGGACGCCGCTCACTTAAACTTTTTACATATGCAAATCTTTGCACGCTGAACAGTGAGTATCTGCAGAAAAAGTTGAAATCTAAGAAGTGATGTGCATGCAATAGCGTCTTCAAACTTGGCTTTTTGTGGCTCTGTGGCGCAATGGATAGCGCATTGGACTTCTAGGTTGTGAATGGAGGTATTCAAAGGTTGTGGGTTCGAGTCCCACCAGAGTCGTGCATACCCTCTTTTGCTCAGATGTCTTTGTGTTGGACAAGCATATGCTTAAACCTGGGATCCACAAACTACTTCAGAAGCATACCCTTCACGTTCTGCTTATTTCCCTTATTGGACACACCCAACTCAGATCATAGAGTACTCTACTA
>JAULUF010000015.1:32782500-32802500 GCA_031834385.1 Semotilus atromaculatus | reverse complement strand
TTCTTTCTAACTAATCTATCTTTCTTTCTTTCTTACTAAACTATAAACTAATTAAACTTTAAACTTCTTTAAACTTCTTCAAACTTATTGGTCCAAACTTTCACAAGCCAACTTAAAGTTTGTCTCGACGAACTTTTTCTAGTTATTATTATTATTCTTCTGACTCTAAAATTTAAACTCTAACTCGTCCTAGAGCTTTAACTCTACAAACTCCAAACTCGGGTCAGACCTTCAAACTGTTCTGACTTAGTGTGCTATATCTTTTCAGACTGATTTGACTTTCAGATTTCTTAAAAATTAATATTAAAAATCATAAAAATCCCATTGACTTTCATTGTAACAGTTCAAAATGAGCCAAGACTACGGTGGCCCAGTAGTCTACACCAAATAAACTCAAATCTAAATTCCCTAAAGCCTTGGACTCAATTAAACTCCCATTCTATATGTACTTATGAACTCTATCTATCTATCTATCTATCTATCTATCTATCTATCTATCTATCTATCTATCTATCTATCTCTTTCTAACTTATCTATCTATCTATCTATCTATCTATCTATCTATCTATCTATCTATCTATCTGATCTTTCTTCCTTTCTAACTAATCTATCTTTCTTCCTTTCTAACTAATCTATCTTTCTTTCTTTCTAACTAATCTCTTTATTTCTAAACTAATCTATCTTTCTTTCTTTCTAACTAATCTTTCTTTCTAACTAATATTTCCTTCTAACTAATCTATCTTTCTTTCTTTCTAACTAATCTATCTATGTTTCTTTCTAACTAATCTATCTATCTTTCTTTCTAACTAATCTATCTATCTTTCTTTCTAACTAATCTCTTTCTTTCTAACTAATCTCTTTCTTTCTTTCTAACTAATCTCTTTCTTTCTAACTAATCTATCTTTTTTTCTTTCTAACTAATCTATCTTTCTTTCTTTCTAACTAATCTATCTTTCTTTCTTTCTAACTAATCTATCTTTCTTTCTTTCTAACTAATCTATCTTTCTTTCTAACTAATCTATCTTTCTTTCTTATCTATCTATCTATCTATCTATCTATCTATCTATCTATCTATCTATCTATCTATCTATCTATCTATCTATCTATCTATCTTTCTTTCTTTCTAACTAATCTATCTATATATCTTTATTTCTAACTAATCTATCTTTCTTTCTTATCTATCTATCTATCTATCTATCTATCTATCTATCTATCTATCTATCTATCTATCTATCTATCTTTCTTTCTTTCTTTCTTTCTTTCTAACTAATCTATCTTTCTTTATTTCTTTCAAACTAATCTATCTTTCTTTCTTTCTAACTAATCTATCTTTCTTTCTTTCTAACTAATATTTCCTTCTAACTAATCTATCTTTCTTTCTTTCTAACTAATCTATCTATGTTTCTTTCTAACTAATCTCTTTCTTTCTAACTAATCTATCTATCTTTCTTTCTAACTAATCTATCTTTCTTTATTTCTTTCAAACTAATCTATCTTTTTTCTTTCTAACTAATCTATCTTTCTTTCTTTCTAACTAATCTATCTTTCTTTCTTTCTAACTAATCTATCTTTATTTCTTTATTTCTTTCTAACTAATCTATCTTTTTTTCTTTCTAACTAATCTATCTTTCTTTATTTCTTTCAAACTAATCTATCTTTATTTCTTTATTTCTTTCTAACTAATCTATCTATGTTTCTTTCTAACTAATCTATCTTTCTTTCTAACTAATCTATCTATGTTTCTTTCTAAATAATCTATCTATCTTTCTTTCTAACTAATCTCTTTCTTTCTAACTAATCTATCTATCTTTCTTTCTAACTAATCTCTTTCTTTCTAACTAATCTCTTTCTTTCTTTCTAACTAATCTCTTTCTTTCTAACTAATCTATCTTTCTTTCTTTCTAACTACTCTATCTTTCTTTCATTCTAACTAATCTATCTTTCTTTCTAACTAATCTATCTATCTTTCTTTCTAACTAATCTATCTTTCTTTCTTTCTTTCTTGCTAATCTTTTTTCTTTCTTTCTTTCTTACTAATCTATCTTTCTTTCTTTCTTACTAATCTTTTTCTTTCTTTCTTTCTTACTAATCTATCTTTCTTTCTTTCTTACTAATCTATCTTTCTTTCATTCTTACTAATCTTTTTTTCTTTCTTTCTTTCTTACTAATCTATCTTTCTTTCTTTCTTACTAATCTATCTTTCTTTCATTCTTACTAATCTTTTTTTCTTTCTTTCTGTCTTACTAATCTATCTTTCTTTCTTTCTTACTAATCTTTTTTTCTATCTTTCTTTCTTACTAATCTATCTTTCTTTCTTACTAATCTTTTTTTCTTTCTTTCTTTCTAACTAATCTATCTTTCTTTCTTTCTTACTAATCTTGTTTTCTTTCTTTCTTTCTTACTAATCTTTTTTTCTTTCTTTCTTACTAATCTTTTTTCTTTCTTTCTTTCTAACTAATCTATCTTTCTTTCTTACTAATCTATCTTTCTTTCTTTCTTACTAATCTTTTTTTTCTTTCTTTCTAACTAATCTATCTTTCTTTCTTTCTTGCTAATCTTTTTTTCTTTCTTTCTTTCTTACTAATCTATCTTTCTTTCTTTCTAATCTTTTTTCTTTCTTTCTTACTAATCTATCTTTCTTTCTTACTAATCTTTTTTTCTTTCTTTCTTACTAATCTTTTTTCTTTCTTTCTAACTAATCTATCTTTCTTTCTTACTAATCTTTTTTTCTTTCTTTCTTTCTTTCTTACTAATCTTTTTTTCTTTCTTTCTTTCTTTCTAACTAATCTTTTTTTTCTTTCTTTCTAACTAATCTATCTTTCTTTCTTTCTTTCTTGCTAATCTTTTTTCTTTCTTTCTTTCTTACTAATCTATCCTTCTTTCTTTCTTACTAATCTTTTTTTCTTTCTTTCTTACTAATCTATCTTTCTTTCTTTCTTACTAATCTTTTTTTCTTTCTTTCTTACTAATCTTTTTTCTTTCTTTCTAACTAATCTATCTTTCTTTCTTACTAATCTTTTTTTCTTTCTTTCTTTCTTTCTTACTAATCTTTTTTTTCTTTCTTTCTAACTAATCTATCTTTCTTTCTTTCTTTCTTGCTAATCTTTTTTCTTTCTTTCTTACTAATCTTTTTTCTTTCTTTCTTTTTAACTAATCTATCTTTCTTTCTTACTAATCTTTTTTTCTTTCTTTCTTTCTTACTAATCTTTTTTTTCTTTCTTTCTAACTAATCTATCTTTCTTTCTTTCTTGCTAATCTTTTTTTCTTTCTTTCTTTCTTACTAATCTATCTTTCTTTCTTACTAATCTTTTTTTCTTTCTTTCTTACTAATCTTTTTTTCTTTCTTTCTTTCTTTCTTACTAATCTTTTTTTTCTTTCTTTCTAACTAATCTATCTTTCTTTCTTTCTTTCTTGCTAATCTTTTTTTCTTTCTTTCTTTCTAACTAATCTATCTTTCTTTCTTTCTTACTAATCTTTTTTTCTTTCTTTCTTACTAATCTTTTTTCTTTCTTTCTAACTAATCTATCTTTCTTTCTTACTAATCTTTTTTTCTTTCTTTCTTTCTTACTAATCTTTTTTTTCTTTCTTTCTAACTAATCTATCTTTCTTTCTTACTAATCTTTTTTTCTTTCTTTCTTTCTTTCTTACTAATCTTTTTTTTCTTTCTTTCTAACTAATCTATCTTTCTTTCTTTCTTTCTTGCTAATCTTTTTTTCTTTCTTTCTTTCTTACTAATCTATCTTTCTTTCTTTCTTACTAATCTTTTTTTCTTTCTTTCTTACTAATCTTTTTTCTTTCTTTCTTTCTAACTAATCTATCTTTCTTTCTTACTAATCTTTCTTTCTTTCTTACTAATCTTTTTTCTTTCTTTCTAACTAATCTATCTTTCTTTCTTTCTTACTAATCTTTTTCTTTCTTTCTTTCTTACTAATCTATCTTTCTTTCTTACTAATCTATCTTTCTTTCTTTCTAACTAATCTATCTTTCTTTCTTTCTTACTAATCTATCTTTCTTTCTTACTAATCTTTTTTCTCTCTGTCTAACTAATCTATCTATCTTTCTTACTAATCAATCTTTCTCTTACTAATCTATCTTTTTTTCTTTCTTACTAATCTATCTTTCTTTCCTTCTTTCTTTCTAACTAATCTATCTTTCTTTCTTACTAATCTTTTTTTATTTTTTTATTTCTAACTAATCTATCTTTCTTTCTCTTTCTTACTAATCTATCTTTCTTTCTTTCTTACTATTTTTTTCTTTCTTTCTTTCTTACTAATCTATCTTTCTTTCTTTCTTACTAATCTATCTTTCTTTCTTTCTAACTAATCTATCTTTCTTTCTTACTAATCTTTTTTTATTTTTTTATTTCTAACTAATCTATCTTTCTTTCTTTCTTTCTTTCTAACTAATCTATCTTTCTTTCTTTCTTACTAATCTTTTTTTTATCTTTCTTTCTAACTAATCTATCTTTCTTTCTTTCTTACTGAACTATAAACTAATTAAACTTTAAACTAATTTAAACTTTAAACTTCTTCAAACTTATTGGTCCAAACTTTCACAAGCCAACTTAAAGTTTGTCTCGACGAACTTTTTCTAGTTATTCTTCTTCTTCTTATTTTTCTTACCCAAAAAATTCTGACTCTAACTCGTCCTAGAGCTTTAACTCTACAAACTCCAAACTCGGGTCAGACCTTCAGACTGTTCTGACTCGGCGTGCTATATCTTTTCAAACTGATTTGACTTTCAGATTTCTTAAAAATTAATATGAAAAATCATAAAAATCCCATTGACTTTCATTGCAACAGTTCAAATTGAGCCAAGACTACGGTGGCCCAGCAGTGGACACCAAATAAACTCAAATCTAAACTCCCTGAAGCCCTAGACTCAATTAAACTACCATTCTACACTCACCGGCCACTTTATTAGGTACCCCATGCTAGTAACGGGTTGGACCCCCTTTTGCCTTCAGAACTGCCTCAATTCTTCGTGGCATAGATTCAACAAGGTGCTGGAAGCATTCCTCAGGGAGTTTGGTCCATATTGACATGATGGCATCACACAGTTGCCGCAGATTTGTCGGCTGCACATCCATGATGCGAATCTCCCGTTCCACCACATCCCAAAGATGCTCTATTGGATTGAGATCTGGTGACTGTGGAGGCCATTTGAGTACAGCGAACTCATTGTCATGTTCAAGAAACCAGTCTGAGATGATTCCAGCTTTATGACATGGCGCATTATCCTGCTGAAAGTAGCCATCAGAAGTTGGGTACATTGTGGTCATAAAGGGATGGACATGGTCAGCAACAATACTCAGGTAGGCTGTGGCGTTGCAACGATGCTCAATTGGTACCAAGGGGCCCAAAGAGTGCCAAGAAAATATTCCCCACACCATGACACCACCACCACCAGCCTGAACCGTTGATACAAGGCAGGATGGATCCATGCTTTCATGTTGTAGACGCCAAATTCTGACCCTACCATCCGAATGTCGCAGCAGAAATCGAGACTCATCAGACCAGGCAACGTTTTTCCAATCTTCTATTGTCCAATTTCGATGAGCTTGTGCAAATTGTAGCCTCAGTTTCCTGTTCTTAGCTGAAAGGAGTGGCACCCGGTGTGGTCTTCTGCTGCTGTAGCCCATCTGCCTCAAAGTTCGACGTACTGTGCGTTCAGAGATGCTCTTCTGCCCACCTTGGTTGTAACGGGTGGTTATTTGAGTCACTGTTGCCCTTCTATCAGCTCGAACCAGTCTGGCCATTCTCCTCTGACCTCTGGCATCAACAAGGCATTTCCGCCCACAGAACTGCCGCTCACTGGATGTTTTTTCTTTTTCGGACCATTCTCTGTAAACCCTAGAGATGGTTGTGCGTGAAAATCCCAGTAGATTAGCAGTTTCTGAAATACTCAGACCAGCCCTTCTGGCACCAACAATCATGCCACGTTCAAAGTCACTCAAATCACCTTTCTTCCCCATACTGATGCTCGGTTTGAACTGCAGGAGATTGTCTTGACCATGTCTACATGCCTAAATGCACTGAGTTGCCGCCATGTGATTGGCTGCTTAGAAATTAAGTGTTAATGAGCAGTTGGACAGGTGTACCTAATAAAGTGGCCGGTGAGTGTATATGTACTAATAAACTTATTATCTATCTATCTATCTATCTATCTATCTATCTATCTATCTATCTATCTATCTATCTATCTATCCATCTATCTCTTTCAACTATCTATCTCTCTTTCTATCTATACATCTCTTTCTTTCTTTCTTTCTAACTAATCTATTTTTTCTTTCATTCTAACTAATCTATCTTTTTTCTTTCTAACTAATCTATCTTTCTTTCTAACTGATCTATCTTTTTTCTTTCTAACTACTCTATCTTTCTTTCATTCTAACTAATCTATCTTTCTTTCTAACTAATCTATCTTTCTTTCTTTCTAACTACTCTATCTTTCTTTCATTCTAACTAATCTATCTTTCTTTCTAACTAATCTATCTTTCTTTCTAACTAATCTATCTTTCTTTCTAACTAATCTATCTTTCTTTCTAACTAATCTTTCTTTCTTTCTAACTACTCTATCTTTCTTTCATTCTAACTAATCTATCTTTCTTTCTAACTAATCTATCTTTCTTTCTAACTAATCTATATATCTTTCTTTCTAACTTATCTATCTTTCTTTCTAACTAATCTATCTTTCTTTCTTTCTAACTACTCTATCTTTCTTTCATTCTAACTAATCTATCTTTCTTTCTAACTAATCTAACTTTCTTTCTAACTAACTAATCTATCTTTCTTTCTTTCTAACAAATCTATTTATCTTTCTTTCTAACTAATCTATCTATCTATCTATCTATCTTTCTTTCTAATCTATCTTTCTTTCTTTCTAACTAATCGAACTTTCTTTCTAACTAATCTATCTTTCTTTCTTTCTAACTACTCTATCTTTCTTTCATTCTAACTAATCTATCTTTCTTTCTAACTAATCTATCTATCTTTCTTTCTAACTAATCTATCTTTCTTTCTTTCTTTCTTGCTAATCTTTTTTCTTTCTTTCTTTCTTACTAATCTATCTTTCTTTCTTACTAATCTTTTTTTCTTTCTTTCTTTCTTACTAATCTATCTTTCTTTCTTTCTTACTAATCTATCTTTCTTTCATTCTTACTAATCTTTTTTTCTTTCTTTCTTTCTTACTAATCTATCTTTCTTTCTTTCTTACTAATCTATCTTTCTTTCATTCTTACTAATCTTTTTTTCTTTCTTTCTGTCTTACTAATCTATCTTTCTTTATTTCTTACTAATCTTTTTTTCTATCTTTCTTTCTTACTAATCTATCTTTCTTTCTTACTAATCTTTTTTTCTTTCTTTCTTTCTAACTAATCTATCTTTCTTTCTTTCTTACTAATCTTTTTTTCTTTCTTTCTTTCTTACTAATCTATCTTTCTTTCTTTCTTACTAATCTTTTTTTCTTTCTTTCTTACTAATCTTTTTTCTTTCTTTCTTTCTAACTAATCTATCTTTCTTTCTTATTAATCTTTTTTTCTTTCTTTCTTTCTTTCTTTCTTACTAATCTTTTTTTTCTTTCTTTCTAACTAATCTATCTTTCTTTCTTTCTTTCTTTCTTGCTAATCTTTTTTCTTTCTTTCTTTCTTACTAATCTATCTTTCTTTCTTTCTTACTAATCTTTTTTTCTTTCTTTCTTACTAATCTTTTTTCTTTCTTTCTTTCTAACTAATCTATCTTTCTTTCTTACTAATCTTTTTTTCTTTCTTTCTTTCTTTCTTACTAATCTTTTTTTTCTTTCTTTCTAACTAATCTATCTTTCTTTCTTTCTTTCTTTCTTGCTAATCTTTTTTCTTTCTTTCTTTCTTACTAATCTATCTTTCTTTCTTTCTTACTAATCTTTTTTCTTTCTTTCTAACTAATCTATCTTTCTTTCTTACTAATCTTTTTTTCTTTCTTTCTTACTAATCTTTTTTTTCTTTCTTTCTAACTAATCTATCTTTCTTTCTTTCTTTCTTGCTAATCTTTCTTTCTTTCTTTCTTTCTTACTAATCTATCTTTCTTTCTTTCTTACTAATCTTTTTTTCTTTCTTTCTTACTAATCTTTTTTCTTTCTTTCTTTCTAACTAATCTATCTTTCTTTCTAACTAATCTATCTTTCTTTCTAACTAATCTATCTTTCTTTCTAACTAATCTTTCTTTCTTTCTAACTACTCTATCTTTCTTTCATTCTAACTAATCTATCTTTCTTTCTAACTAATCTATCTTTCTTTCTAACTAATCTATATATCTTTCTTTCTAACTTATCTATCTTTCTTTCTAACTAATCTATCTTTCTTTCTTTCTAACTACTCTATCTTTCTTTCATTCTAACTAATCTATCTTTCTTTCTAACTAATCTAACTTTCTTTCTAACTAACTAATCTATCTTTCTTTCTTTCTTTCTTTCTAACAAATCTATTTATCTTTCTTTCTAACTAATCTATCTATCTATCTATCTTTCTTTCTAATCTATCTTTCTTTCTTTCTAACTAATCGAACTTTCTTTCTAACTAATCTATCTTTCTTTCTTTCTAACTACTCTATCTTTCTTTCATTCTAACTAATCTATCTTTCTTTCTAACTAATCTATCTATCTTTCTTTCTAACTAATCTATCTTTCTTTCTTTCTTTCTTGCTAATCTTTTTTCTTTCTTTCTTTCTTACTAATCTATCTTTCTTTCTTTCTTACTAATCTTTTTTTCTTTCTTTCTTTCTTACTAATCTATCTTTCTTTCTTTCTTACTAATCTATCTTTCTTTCATTCTTACTAATCTTTTTTTCTTTCTTTCTTTCTTACTAATCTATCTTTCTTTCTTTCTTACTAATCTATCTTTCTTTCATTCTTACTAATCTTTTTTTCTTTCTTTCTGTCTTACTAATCTATCTTTCTTTCTTTCTTACTAATCTTTTTTTCTATCTTTCTTTCTTACTAATCTATCTTTCTTTCTTTCTTACTAATCTTTTTTTCTTTCTTTCTTTCTTACTAATCTATCTTTCTTTCTTTCTTACTAATCTTTTTTTCTTTCTTTCTTACTAATCTTTTTTCTTTCTTTCTTTCTAACTAATCTATCTTTCTTTCTTACTAATCTTTTTTTCTTTCTTTCTTTCTTTCTTACTAATCTTTTTATTCTTTCTTTCTAACTAATCTATCTTTCTTTCTTTCTTTCATTCTTGCTAATCTTTTTTTCTTTCTTTCTTTCTTACTAATCTATCTTTCTTTCTTTCTTACTAATCTTTTTTTCTTTCTTTCTTACTAATCTTTTTTCTTTCTTTCTTTCTAACTAATCTATCTTTCTTTCTTACTAATCTTTTTTTCTTTCTTTCTTTCTTTCTTTCTTACTAATCTTTTTTTTCTTTCTTTCTAACTAATCTATCTTTCTTTCTTTCTTTCTTGCTAATCTTTTTTCTTTCTTTCTTTCTTACTAATCTATCTTTCTTTCTTTCTTACTAATCTTTTTTCTTTCTTTCTAACTAATCTATCTTTCTTTCTTACTAATCTTTTTTTCTTTCTTTCTTTCTTTCTTACTAATCTTTTTTTCTTTCTTTCTAACTAATCTATCTTTCTTTCTTTCTTTCTTGCTAATCTTTTTTTCTTTCTTTCTTTCTTACTAATCTATCTTTCTTTCTTTCTTACTAATCTTTTTTTCTTTCTTTCTTACTAATCTTTTTTCTTTCTTTCTTTCTAACTAATCTATCTTTCTTTCTTACTAATCTTTTTTTCTTTCTTTCTTACTAATCTTTTTTCTTTCTTTCTAACTAATCTATCTTTCTTTCTTTCTTACTAATCTTTTTCTTTCTTTCTTTCTTACTAATCTTTCTTTCTTTCTTACTAATCTATCTTTCTTTCTTTCTAACTAATCTATCTTTCTTTCTTTCTTACTAATCTATCTTTCTTTCTTACTAATCTTTTTTCTCTCTTTCTAACTAATCTATCTATCTTTCTTACTAATCAATCTTTCTCTTACTAATGTATCTTTTTTTCTTTCTTACTAATCTATCTTTCTTTCCTTCTTTCTTTCTAACTAATCTATCTTTCTTTCTTACTAATCTTTTTTTATTTTTTTATTTCTAACTAATCTATCTTTCTTTCTCTTTCTTACTAATCTATCTTTCTTTCTTTCTTACTATTTTTTTTTCTTTCTTTCTTTCTTACTAATCTATCTTTCTTTCTTTCTTACTAATCTATCTTTCTTTCTTTCTAACTAATCTATCTTTCTTTCTTACTAATCTTTTTTTATTTTTTTATTTCTAACTAATCTATCTTTCTTTCTTTCTTTCTTTCTTTCTTTCTAACTAATCTATCTTTCTTTCTTTCTTACTAATCTTTTTTTCTTTCTTTCTTTCTAACTAATCTATCTTTCTTTCTTTCTTACTGAACTATAAACTAATTAAACTTTAAACTAATTTAAACTTTAAACTTCTTCAAACTTATTGGTCCAAACTTTCACAAGCCAACTTAAAGTTTGTCTCGACGAACTTTTTCTAGTTATTATTCTTCTTCTTCTTCTTCTTCTTATTTTTCTTACCCAAAAAATTCTGACTCTAACTCGTCCTAGAGCTTTAACTCTACAAACTCCAAACTCGGGTCAGACCTTCAGACTGTTCTGACTCGGCGTGCTATATCTTTTCAAACTGATTTGACTTTCAGATTTCTTAAAAATTAATATGAAAAATCATAAAAATCCCATTGACTTTCATTGCAACAGTTCAAATTGAGCCAAGACTACGGTGGCCCAGCAGTGGACACCAAATAAACTCAAATCTAAACTCCCTGAAGCCCTAGACTCAATTAAACTACCATTCTATATGTACTAATAAACTTATCTATCTATCTATCTATCTATCTATCTATCTATCTATCTATCTATCTTTCAACTATCTATCTCTCTTTCTATCTATACATCTCTTTCTTTCTTTCTTTCTAACTAATCTATTTTTTCTTTCATTCTAACTAATCTATCTTTTTTCTTTCTAACTAATCTATCTTTCTTTCTAACTGATCTATCTTTTTTCTTTCTAACTACTCTATCTTTCTTTCATTCTAACTAATCTATCTTTCTTTCTAACTAATCTATCTTTCTTTCTTTCTAACTACTCTATCTTTCTTTCATTCTAACTAATCTATCTTTCTTTCTAACTAATCTATCTTTCTTTCTAACTAATCTATCTTTCTTTCTAACTAATCTTTCTTTCTTTCTAACTACTCTATCTTTCTTTCATTCTAACTAATCTATCTTTCTTTCTAACTAATCTATCTTTCTTTCTAACTAATCTATATATCTTTCTTTCTAACTTATCTATCTTTCTTTCTAACTAATCTATCTTTCTTTCTTTCTAACTACTCTATCTTTCTTTCATTCTAACTAATCTATCTTTCTTTCTAACTAATCTAACTTTCTTTCTAACTAACTAATCTATCTTTCTTTCTTTCTTTCTAACAAATCTATTTATCTTTCTTTCTAACTAATCTATCTATCTATCTATCTTTCTTTCTAATCTATCTTTCTTTCTTTCTAACTAATCGAACTTTCTTTCTAACTAATCTATCTTTCTTTCTTTCTAACTACTCTATCTTTCTTTCATTCTAACTAATCTATCTTTCTTTCTAACTAATCTATCTATCTTTCTTTCTAACTAATCTATCTTTCTTTCTAACTAATCTTTCTTTCTTTCTAACTACTCTATCTTTCTTTCATTCTAACTAATCTATCTTTCTTGCTAACTAATCTATCTTTCTTTTTTCTAACTACTCTATCTTTCTTTCATTCTAACTAATCTATCTTTCTTTCTAACTAATCTATCTTTCTTTCTAACTACTCTATCTTTCTTTCATTCTAACTAATCTATCTTTCTTTCTAACTAATCTATCTTTCTTTCTAACTAATCTATCTATCTTTCTTTCTAACTTTCTAACTAATCTATCTTTCTTTCTAACTAATCTATCTTTCTTTCTAACTAATCTATCTATCTTTCTTTCTAACTTATCTATCTTTCTTTCTAACTAATCTATCTTTCTTTCTTTCTAACTACTCTATCTTTCTTTCATTCTAACTAATCTATCTTTCTTTCTAACTAATCTAACTTTCTTTCTAACTAACTAATCTATCTTTCTTTCTTTCTAACTAATCTATTTATCTTTCTTTCTAACTAATCTATCTATCTATCTTTCTTTCTAATCTATCTTTCTTTCTTTCTAACTAATCTAACTTTCTTTCTAACTAATCTATCTATCTTTCTTTCTTTTTAACTAATCTATATTTTATTCTAACAAATCTATTTTTCTTTCTTTCTAACTAATCCATCTTTTCGTTTTGACTAATCTATCTTTCTTTCTAACTAATCTATCTATCTTTCTTTCTTTCTAACTAATCTATCCTTCATTCTAACAAATCTCTTTCTTTCTTTCTAACTAATCTATCTTTTTTCTTTCTAACTAATCTATCTATCTTTCTTTCTTTTTAACTAATCTATCTTTTATTCTAACAAATCTATTTTTCTTTCTTTCTAACTAAACTATCTATCTTTCTTTCTTTCTAACTAATCTATCTTTCTTTTTCTTTCTAACTAATCTCTTTCTTTCTTTCTTTCTAACTAATCTATCTTTCTTTCTCACTAATCTTTTTTTCTTTCTTTCTTTCTAACTAATCTATCTTTCTCACTAATCTATCTTTCTTTCTTTCTTTCTTACTAATCTATCTTTCTTTCCTTTTTTCTTTCTAACTAATCTATCTTTCTTTCTTTCTTACTAATCTTTTTTTCTTTCTTTTTTTCTAACTAATCTATCTTTCTTTCTTTCTAACTAATCTTTTTTTCTTTCTTTCTAACTAATCTATCTTTCTTTCTTTCTAACTTATCTATATTTCTTTCTTTCTTTCTTACTTTCTTTCTTTCTTTCATTCTTTCTTTCATTCTTTCTTTCTTTCTAACTAATCTATCTTTCTTTCTTACTAATCTTTTTTTCTTTCTTTCTTTCTAACTAATCTATCTTTCTAACTAATCTTTCTTTCTTTCTTTTTAATTAACTTTCTTTCTTTCTTTCTAACTAATCTATCTATCTTTCTATCTTTCTTTCTACCTAATCTATCTTTCTTTCTTTCTTTCTAACTAATCTATCTTTCTTTCTTTCTAACTAATCTATCTTTCTTTTTCTTTCTAACTAATCTCTTTCTTTCTTTCTTTATAACTAATCTATCTTTCTTTCTCACTAATCTTTTTTTCTTTCTTTCTTTCTAACTAATCTATCTATCTTTCTATCTTTCTTACTAATCAATCTTTCTTTCTTTCTTACTAATTTATCTTTCTTTCTTTCTTACTAATCTATCTTTCTTTCCTTTTTTCTTTCTAACTAATCTATCTTTCTTTTTCTTTCTAACTAATCTCTTTCTTTCTTTCTTTCTAACTAATCTATCTTTCTTTCTCACTAATCTTTTTTTCTTTCTTTCTTTCTAACTAATCTATCTTTCTCACTAATCTATCTTTCTTTCTTTCTTTCTTACTAATCTTTCTTTCTTTCCTTTTTTCTTTCTAACTAATCTATCTTTCTTTCTTTCTTACTAATCTTTTTTTCTTTCTTTTTTTCTAACTAATCTATCTTTCTTTCTTTCTTTCTAACTAATCTTTTTTTCTTTCTTTCTAACTAATCTATCTTTCTTTCTTTCTAACTTATCTATATTTCTTTCTTTCTTACTTTCTTTCTTTCTTTCATTCTTTCTTTCTTTCTAACTAATCTATCTTTCTTTCTTACTAATCTTTGTTTCTTTCTTTCTTTCTAACTAATCTATCTTTCTAACTAATCTTTCTTTCTTTCTTTTTAATTAACTTTCTTTCTTTTTTTCTAACTAATCTATCTATCTTTCTATCTTTCTTTCTACCTAATCTATCTTTCTTTCTTTCTTTTTAATTAACTTTCTTTCTTTCTTTCTTTCTTTCTAACTAATCTATCTTTCTTTCTTTCTAACTAATCTATCTTTCTTTTTCTTTCTAACTAATCTCTTTCTTTCTTTCTTTATAACTAATCTATCTTTCTCACTAATCTTTTTTTCTTTCTTTCTTTCTAACTAATCTATCTATCTTTCTATCTTTCTTACTAATCAATCTTTCTTTCTTTCTTACTAATTTATCTTTCTTTCTTTCTTTCTTACTAATCTATCTTTCTTTCCTTTTTTCTTTCTAACTAATCTATCTTTCTTTCTTTCTTACTAATCTTTTTTCTTTCTTTTTTTCTAACTAATCTATCTTTCTTTCTTTCTTTCTAACTAATCTTTTTTTCTTTCTTTCTAACTAATCTATCTATCTTTCTTTCTTTCTTTCTAACTAATCTATCTATCTTTCTATCTTTCTTTCTACCTAATCTATCTTTCTTTCTTTCTTTTTAATTATCTTTCTATCTTTCTTTCTACCTAATCTATCTTTCTTTCTTTCTTTTTAATTAACTTTCTTTCTTTCTTTCTTTCTTTCTAACTAATCTATCTTTCTTTCTTTCTAACTAATCTATCTTTCTTTTTCTTTCTAACTAATCTCTTTCTTTCTTTCTTTATAACTAATCTATCTTTCTCACTAATCTTTTTTTCTTTCTTTCTTTCTAACTAATCTATCTATCTTTCTATCTTTCTTACTAATCAATCTTTCTTTCTTTCTTACTAATTTATCTTTCTTTCTTTCTTTCTTACTAATCTATCTTTCTTTCCTTTTTTCTTTCTAACTAATCTATCTTTCTTTCTTTCTTACTAATCTTTTTTCTTTCTTTTTTTCTAACTAATCTATCTTTCTTTCTTTCTTTCTAACTAATCTTTTTTTCTTTCTTTCTAACTAATCTATCTATCTTTCTTTCTTTCTTTCTAACTAATCTATCTATCTTTCTATCTTTCTTTCTACCTAATCTATCTTTCTTTCTTTCTTTTTAATTAACTTTCTTTCTTTCTTTCTAACTAATCTATCTTTCTTTCTTTCTAACTAATCTATCTTTCTTTCTCACTAATCTTTTTTTCTTTCTTTCTAACTAAGCTATCTATCTTTCTATCTTTCTTACTAATCAATCTTTTTTCTTTCTTACTAATTTATCTTTCTTTCTTTCTTTCTTACTAATCTATCTTTCTTTCCTTTTTTCTTTCTAACTAATCTATCTTTCTTTCTTTCTTACTAATCTTTTTTTCTTTCTTTTTTTCTAACTAATATATCTTTCTTTCTTTCTAACTTATCTATATTTCTTTCTTTCTTTATTTCTTACTAATCTATCTTTCTTTCTAACTAATCTATCTATCTTTCTTTCTTTCTTTCTTTCTTTCTAACTAATCTATCTTTCTTTCTTTCTTACTAATCTTTTTTTCTTTCTTTTTAACTAATCTATCTTTCTTTCTTTCTTACTAAACTATAAACTAATTAAACTTTAAACTTCTTTAAACTTCTTCAAACTTATTGGTCCAAACTTTCACAAGCCAACTTAAAGTTTGTCTCGACGAACTTTTTCTAGTTATTATTCTTCTTCTTCTTCTTCTTCTTATTTTTCTTACCCAAAAAATTCTGACTCTAACTCGTCCTAGAGCTTTAACTCTACAAACTCCAAACTCGGGTCAGACCTTCAGACTGTTCTGACTCGGTGTGCTATATCTTTTCAAACTGATTTGACTTTCAGATTTCTTAAAAATTAATATTAAAAATCATAAAAATCCCATTGACTTTCATTGCAACAGTTCAAATTGAGCCAAGACTACGGTGGCCCAGCAGTGGACACCAAATAAACTCAAATCTAAACTCCCTGAAGCCCTAGATTCAATTAAACTACCATTCTATATGTACTAATGAACTTTATCTATCTATCTATCTATCTATCTATCTATCTATCTATCTATCTATCTTTCTAACTTATCTTTCTTTCTTTCTAACTAATCTTTCTTTCTTTCTACCTAATCTTTCTTTATTTCTTTCTTTCTTACTAATCTATCTTTCTTTCAAACTAATCTTTCTTTCTTTCAAACTAATCTTTCTTTCTTTCTAACTAATATTTCTTTCTTGCTAACTGATCTATCTTTCTTTCTTTCTAACTAATCTTTCTTTCTTTCTAACTAATCTATCTTTCTTCTTTCTAACTAATCTATCTTTCTTTCTAACTAATCTACCTTACTTTCTTTCTAACTAATCTATCTTTCTTTCTAACTAATCTATCTATCTTTCTTTCTTTCTAACTACTCTATCTTTCTTTCATTCTAACTTTTCTTTCTTTCTAACTAATCTATCTATCTTTCTAACTAATCTCTTTCTTTCTAACCAATCTTTCATTATTTCTTTCTTACTTTCTTTTATTCTTTCTTTCTAACTAATCTATCTTTTTTCTTTCTAACTAATCTTTCTTTCTTTCTAACTAATCTATCTATCTTTCTTTCTTTCTAACTAATCTATCTATCTTTCTTTCATTCTAACTAATCTTTTCTTTCTTTCTAACTAATCTCTATCTTTCAAACTAATCTATCTTTCTTTCTAACCAATTTTTCTTTCTTTCTTTCTTTCTTTCTTTTTTTCTTTCTAACTAATCTATCTATCTTTCTTTCTAACTAATCTTTCTTTCTTTCTAACTAATCTTTCTTTCTTTCTAACTAATCTATCTTTCTTTCTTTCTAAATAATCTATCTTTCTTTCTAACTAATCTATCTATCTATCTTTCTTTCTAACTAATCTATCTATCTATCTTTCTTTCTAACTAATCTATCTATCTTTCTTTCTAACTACTTTATCTTTATTTCTAACTAATCTATCGTTCTTTATTCCTTTCTTTCTTTCTTACTAATCTATCTTTCTTTCTTTCTAACCAATCTATCATTCTTTCTTTCTTTCTAACTAATCTTTCTTTCTTTCTAACTAATCTATCTATCTTTCTTTCTAACTAATCTATCTTTCTTTCTTTCTAACTAATCTATCTTTTTTTCTAACTAATCTATCTATCTTTCTTTCTAACTAATATATCTTTCTTTCTTTCTAACTAATCTATCTTTCTTTCTTTCTAACTAATCTATCTATCTATCTATCTATCTATCTATCTATCTATCTATCTATCTATCTTTCTTTCTAACTAATCTATCTCTTTCTTTCTAACTAACTAGTCTTTCTAACTAATCTATCTTTCTTTCTTTCTTTCTTTCTAACTAATCTGTTTCTTTCTTTCTAACTAATCCATCTTTCTTTATATCTTTCTTACTAACTAATCTATCTTTCTTTCTAACCAATCTTTCTTTCTTTCTTTCTTTTTTCATTCTTTCTAACTAATCTATCTTTCTTTCTTTCTTTCTAACTAATCTATCTTTCTTTCTAACTAATCTATCTATCTTTCTTTCTAACTAATCTATCTTTCTTTCTTTCTAACTAATCTATCTATCTATCTATCTATCTATCTATCTTTCTAACTAATCTATCTTTCTTTCTAACTAATCTATCTATCTTTCTTTTTAACTAATCTATCTTTCTTTCTTTCTAACTAATCTATCTATCTATCTATCTTTCTAACTAATCTATCTTTCTTTCTAACTAATCTATCTTTCTTTCTTTCTAACTAACTAATCTTTCTTTCTTTCTAACTAATCTATCTTTCTTTCTTTCTTTCTAACTAATCTATGTTTCTTTCTTTCTAACTAATCTATCTTTCTTTCTATCTTTCTAACTAATCTATCTTTCTTTGTAACCAATCTTTCTTTCTTTCTTTCTTACTTTCTTTCTTTCTAACTAATCTATCTTTTTTCTTTCTAACTAATCTATCTATCTTTCTTTCTAACTAATCTTTCTTTCTTTCTAACCAATCTATCTTTCTTTCTTTCTAACTAATCTTTCTTTCTTTCTTTCTAACTTATCTATCTATCTTTCTAACTAATCTATCTTTCTTTCTTTCTAACTAATCTATCTTACTTTCTAACTAATTTATATTTCTTTCTTTCTAACTAATCTATCTTTCTTTCTTTCTAACTAATCTATCTTTTTTTTCTAACTAATCTATCTATCTTTCTTTCTAACTAATATATCTTTCTTTCTTTCTTTCTAACTAATCTATCTTTCTTTCTTTCTAACTAATCTATCTATCTATCTATCTTTCTTTCTAACTAATCTATCTCTTTCTTTCTAACTAACTAGTCTTTCTAACTAATCTATGTTTCTTTCTTTCTAACTAATCCATCTTTCTTTATATCTTTCTTACTAACTAATCTATCTTTCTAACCAATCTTTCTTTCTTTCTTTCTTTTTTCATTCTTTCTAACTAATCTATCTTTCTTTCTTTCTAACTAATCTATCTTTCTTTCTAACTAATCTATCTATCTTTCTTTCTAACTAATCTATCTTTCTTTCTTTCTAACTAATCTATCTATCTTTCTTTTTAACTAATCTATCTTTCTTTCTTTCTAACTAATCTATCTATCTATCTATCTTTCTAACTAATCTATCTTTCTTTCTAACTAATCTATCTTTCTTTCTTTCTAACTAACTAATCTTTCTTTCTTTCTAACTAATCTATCTTTCTTTCTTTCTTTCTTTCTAACTAATCTATGTTTCTTTCTTTCTAACTAATCTATCTTTCTTTCTATCTTTCTAACTAATCTATCTTTCTTTGTAACCAATCTTTCTTTCTTTCTTTCTTACTTTCTTTCTTTCTAACTAATCTATCTTTTTTCTTTCTAACTAATCTATCTATCTTTCTTTCTAACTAATCTTTCTTTCTTTCTAACCAATCTATCTTTCTTTCTTTCTAACTAATCTTTCTTTCTTTCTTTCTAACTTATCTATCTATCTTTCTAACTAATCTATCTTTCTTTCTTTCTAACTAATCTATCTTTCTTTCTAACTAATCTATCTTACTTTCTAACTAATTTATATTTCTTTCTTTCTAACTAATCTATCTTTCTTTTTTTCTAACTAATCTATCTTTCTAGCTAATCTATCTTTCTTTCTATCAAATCCATCTTTCTTTGTTTTTTAAATAATCTATCTTTCTTTATTTCTAACTAAGTTATCTTTCTTTCTAACTAATCTATCTTTCTTTCTAACTAATCTATCTTTCTAACTAATCTATCTTTCTTTCTAACAAATCTCTTTCTTTGTTTTTTAACTAATCTATCTTTCTTTCTAACTAATTTATCTTTCTTTCTAACTAATCTATCTTTCTTTCTAACTAATCTATCTTTCTTTCTTTCTAATCTATATTTCTTTCTTTCTAACTAATCTATCTTACTTTCTTTCTTTCTTTTTAATTAACTTTCTTTCTTTCTTTCTAACTAATCTATCTTTCTTTCTTTCTAACTGATCTATCTTTCTTTTTCTTTCTAACTAATCTATCTTTCTTTCTTTCTAACTAATCTTTCTTTCTTTCTTACTAATCTATCTTTCTTTCTTTCTTTCTAACTAATCTATCTTTCTTTCTTACTAATATTTTTTTCTTTCTTTCTTTCTAACTAATCTATCTTTCTAACTAATCTTTCTTTCTTTCTTTCTTTTTAATTAACTTTCTTTCTTTCTTTCTTTCTAACCAATCTATCTTTCTTTCTTTCTAACTAATCTATCTTTCTTTTTCTTTGTAACTAATCTATCTTTCTTTCTTTCTAACTAATCTTTCTTTCTTTCTTACTAATCTTTTTTTCTTTCTTTCTTTCTAACTAATCTATCTATCTTTCTTTCTTTCTTTCTTTTTAATTAACTTTATTTATTTCTTTCTTTCTAACTAATCTATCTTTCTTTCTAACTAATCTATCTTTCTTTTTCTTTCTAACTAATCTATCTTTCTTTCTTTCTTTCTAACTAATCTATCTTTCTCACTAATCTATCTTTCTTTCTTTCTTTCTTACTAATATATCTTTCTTTCCTTTTTTCTTTCTAACTAATCTATCTTTCTTTCTTTCTTACTAATCTTTTTTTCTTTCTTTTTTTCTAACTAATCTATCTTTCATTCTTTCTTTCTAACTAATCTTTTTTTTCTTTCTTTCTAACTAA
>JAULUF010000015.1:32657500-32780000 GCA_031834385.1 Semotilus atromaculatus | reverse complement strand
TTTCTTACTAATCTATCTTTCTTTCTAACTAATCTATCTTTCTTTCTTTCTTTCTTTCTAACTAATCTATCTTTCTTTCTTTCTTACTAATCTTTTTTTCTTTCTTTCTAACTAATCTATCTTTCTTTCTTTCTTACTAAACTATAAACTAATTAAACTTTAAACTTCTTTAAACTTCTTCAAACTTATTGGTCCAAACTTTCACAAGCCAACTTAAAGTTTGTCTCGACGAACTTTTTCTAGTTATTATTCTTCTTCTTCTTCTTCTTCTTATTTTTCTTACCCAAAAAATTCTGACTCCAACTCGTCCTAGAGCTTTAACTCTACAAACTCCAAACTCGGGTCAGACCTTCAGACTGTTCTGACTCGGTGTGCTATATCTTTTCAAACTGATTTGACTTTCAGATTTCTTAAAAATTAATATTAAAAATCATAAAAATCCCATTGACTTTCATTGCAACAGTTCAAATTGAGCCAAGACTACGGTGGCCCAGTAGTGAACAACACAAAAACTCAAATCTAAACTCCCTGAAGCCCTAGATTCAATTAAACTACCATTCTATATGTACTAATGAACTTTATCTATCTATCTATCTATCTATCTATCTATCTATATATCTATATATCTATCTATCTATCTTTCTAACTTATCTTTCTTTCTTTCTAACTAATCTTTCTTTCTTTCTACCTAATCTTTCTTTATTTCTTTTTCTTACTAATCTATCTTTCTTTCAAACTAATCTTTCTTTCTTTCAAACTAATCTTTCTTTCTTTCTAACTAATATTTCTTTCTTGCTAACTGATCTATCTTTCTTTCTTTCTAACTAATCTTTCTTTCTTTCTAACTAATCTATCTTTCTTTCTAACTAATCTACCTTACTTTCTTTCTAACTAATCTATCTTTCTTTCTAACTAATCTATCTATCTTTCTTTCTTTCTAACTACTCTATCTTTCTTTCATTCTAACTTTTCTTTCTTTCTAACTAATCTATCTATCTTTCTAACTAATCTCTTTCTTTCTAACCAATCTTTCATTCTTTCTTTCTTACTTTCTTTTATTCTTTCTTTCTAACTAATCTATCTTTTTTCTTTCTAACTAATCTTTCTTTCTTTCTAACTAATCTATCTATCTTTCTTTCTTTCTAACTAATCTATCTATCTTTCTTTCATTCTAACTAATCTTTTCTTTCTAACTAATCTCTATCTTTCAAACTAATCTATCTTTCTTTCTAACCAATTTTTCTTTCTTTCTTTCTTTCTTTCTTTTTTTCTTTCTAACTAATCTATCTATCTTTCTTTCTAACTAATCTTTCTTTCTTTCTAACTAATCTTTCTTTCTTTCTAACTAATCTATCTTTCTTTCTTTCTTTCTAAATAATCTATCTTTCTTTCTAACTAATCTATCTATCTATCTTTCTTTCTAACTAATCTATCTATCTTTCTTTCTAACTACTTTATCTTTATTTCTAACTAATCTATCGTTCTTTATTCCTTTCTTTCTTTCTTACTAATCTATCTTTCTTTCTTTCTAACCAATCTATCATTCTTTCTTTCTTTCTAACTAATCTTTCTTTCTTTCTAACTAATCTATCTATCTTTCTTTCTAACTAATCTATCTTTCTTTCTTTCTAACTAATCTATCTTTTTTTTCTAACTAATCTATCTATCTTTCTTTCTAACTAATATATCTTTCTTTCTTTCTAACTAATCTATCTTTCTTTCTTTCTAACTAATCTATCTATCTATCTATCTTTCTTTCTAACTAATCTATCTCTTTCTTTCTAACTAACTAGTCTTTCTAACTAATGTATCTTTCTTTCTTTCTTTCTTTCTAACTAATCTATGTTTCTTTCTTTCTAACTAATCCATCTTTCTTTATATCTTTCTTACTAACTAATCTATCTTTCTTTCTAACCAATCTTTCTTTCTTTCTTTCTTTTTTCATTCTTTCTAACTAATCTATCTTTCTTTCTTTCTAACTAATCTATCTTTCTTTCTAACTAATCTATCTATCTTTCTTTCTAACTAATCTATCTTTCTTTCTTTCTAACTAATCTATCTATCTATCTATCTTTCTAACTAATCTATCTTTCTTTCTAACTAATCTATCTTTCTTTCTAACTAATCTATCTATCTTTCTTTCTAACTAATCTATCTTTCTTTCTTTCTAACTAATCTATATATCTATCTATCTTTCTAACTAATCTATCTTTCTTTCTAACTAATCTATCTTTCTTTCTTTCTAACTAACTAATCTTTCTTTCTTTCTAACTAATCTATCTTTCTTTCTTTCTTTCTTTCTAACTAATCTATGTTTCTTTCTTTCTAACTAATCTATCTTTCTTTCTATCTTTCTAACTAATCTATCTTTCTTTCTAACCAATCTTTCTTTCTTTCTTTCTTACTTTCTTTCTTTCTAACTAATCTATCTTTTTTCTTTCTAACTAATCTATCTATCTTTCTAACTAATCTTTCTTTCTTTCTTTCTAACTAATCTATCTTTCTTTCTAACTAATCTATCTTACTTTCTAACTAATTTATCTTTCTTTCTTTCTAACTAATCTATCTTTCTTTTTTTCTAACTAATCTATCTTTCTAGCTAATCTATTTTTCTATCAAATCCATCTTTCTTTGTTTTTTAAATAATCTATCTTTATTTCTAACTAAGTTATCTTTCTTTCTAACTAATCTATCTTTCTTTCTAACTAATCTATCTTTCTAACTAATCTATCTTTCTTTCTAACAAATCTCTTTCTTTGTTTTTTAACTAATCTATCTTTCTTTCTAACTAATTTATCTTTCTTTCTAACTAATCTATCTTTCTTTCTAACTAATCTATCTTTCTTTCTTTCTAATCTATCTTTCTTTCTTTCTAACTAATCTATCTTACTTTCTTTCTTTTTAATTAACTTTCTTTCTTTCTTTCTTTCTAACTAATCTATCTTTCTTTCTTTCTAACTGATCTATCTTTCTTTTTCTTTCTAACTAATCTTTCTTTCTTTCTAACTAATCTTTCTTTCTTTCTTACTAATCTATCTTTCTTTCTTTCTTTCTAACTAATCTATCTTTCTTTCTTACTAATATTTTTTTCTTTCTTTCTTTCTAACTAATCTATCTTTCTAACTAATCTTTCTTTCTTTCTTTCTTTTTAATTAACTTTCTTTCTTTCTTTCTTTCTAACCAATCTATCTTTCTTTCTTACTAATCTATCTTTCTTTTTCTTTGTAACTAATCTATCTTTCTTTCTTTCTAACTAATCTTTCTTTCTTTCTTTCTAATATATCTTTCTTTCCTTTTTTCTTTCTAACTAATCTATCTTTCTTTCTTTCTTACTAATCTTTTTTTCTTTCTTTTTTTCTAACTAATCTATCTATCTTTCATTCTTTCTTTCTAACTAATCTTTTTTTTCTTTCTTTCTAACTAATCTATCTTTCTTTCTTTCTAACTTATCTATATTTCTTTCTTTCTTTCTTTCTTTCTTTCTAACTAACTAATCTATCTTTCTTTCTTACTAATCTTTTTTTCTTTCTTTCTTTCTTTCTAACTAATCTATCCTTCTAACTAATCTTTCTTTCTTTCTTTTTAATTAACTTTCTTTCTTTCTTTCTTTCTTTCTAACTAATCTATCTATCTTTCTTTCTACCTAATCTATATTTCTTTTTTTCTTTTTAATTAACTTTCTTTCTTTCTTTCTTTCTTTCTTTCTTTCTTTCTAACTAATCTATCTTTCTTTCTTTCTAACTCATCTATCTTTCTTTTTCTTTCTAACTAATCTCTTTCTTTCTAACTAATCTATCTTTCTTTCTCACTAATCTTTTTTCTTTCTTTCTTTCTAACTAATCTATCTATCTCACTAATCTATCTTTCTTCCTTTCTTTCTTACTAATCTATCTTTCTTTCCTTTTTTCTTTCTAACTAATCTATCTTTCTTTCTTTCTTACTAATCTTTTTTTCTTTCTTTCTAACTAATCCATCTTTCTTTCTCTCTAACTAATCTATCTTTCTTTCTCACTAATCTTTTTTCTTTCTTTCTTTCTAACTAATCTTTTTTCTTTCTTTCTTTCTTTCTTTCTTTCTTTCTTTCTTTCTTTCTTTCTTTCTTTCTAACTAATCTTTTTTTCTTTCTTACTAATCTTTATTTCTTTCCAACTAATCTTTCTTTCTTTCTTTCTTACCTTTCTTTCTAATTAATCTTTTTTCTTTTCTTTCTTTTTTCTTTCTTTTTTTCTAACTAATCTTTTTTCTTTCTTTCTTTCTTTCTTTCTTTCTTTCTTTCTTTCTTTCTAACAAATCTTTCTTTCTTTCTTACTAATCTTTATTTCTTTCCAACTAATCTTTCTTTCTTTCTTTCTTACCTTTCTTTCTAATTAATCTTTTTTCTTTTCTTTCTTTTTTCTTTCTTTCTTTCTAACTAATCTTTTTTCTTTCTTTCTTTCTTTCTTTCTAACAAATCTTTTTTCTTTCTTTCTTTCTTTCTTTCTTTCTTTCTTTCTTTCTTTCTAACTAATCTTTCTTTCTTTCTTACTAATCTTTCTTTTTTCAAACTAATCTTCCTTTCTTTCTTTCTTTCTTTTTTTCTAAGTAATTTTTCTTTCTTTCTAACTAATCTTTCTTTCTACCTAAACATTCTTTCTTTCTACCTAATATGTCTTTCTTTCTAACTAATCTTTTTTCTTTTCTCTTTCTTTCTTTCTAACTAATCTTTTTTCTTTCTTTCTTTCTAACTAATCTTTTTTCTTTCTTTCTTTCTTTCTTTCTTTCTTTCTTTCTTTCTTTCTCTCTAACTAATCTTTCTTTCTTTCTTACTAATCTTTCTTTCTTTCCAACTAATCTTTCTTTCTTCTTTCTTTCTTTCTACCTATCTTTCTTTCTTTTTTCAAACTAATCTTCCTTTCTTTCTTTCTTTTTTCTTTTTTTCTAACTAATCTTTCTTTCTTTCTAACTAATCTTTCTTTCTAAATAATCTTTTTTCTTTCTAACTAATCTTTTTTCTTTCTTTCTAACTAATCTTTCTTTCTTTCTAACTAATCTATCTTTCTTTCTAACTAATCTATCTTTCTTTCTAACTAATCTATCTTTCTTTCTAACTAATCTTTCTTTCTTTCTAACTACTCTATCTTTCTTTCATTCTAACTAATCTATCTTTCTTTCTAACTAATCTATCTTTCTTTCTAACTAATCTATATATCTTTCTTTCTAACTTATCTATCTTTCTTTCTAACTAATCTATCTTTCTTTCTTTCTAACTACTCAATCTTTCTTTCATTATAACTAATCTATCTTTCTTTCTAACTAATCTAACTTTCTTTCTAACTAACTAATCTATCTTTCTTTCTTTCTTTCTAACAAATCTATTTATCTTTCTTTCTAACTAATCTATCTATCTATCTATCTATCTTTCTTTCTAATCTATCTTTCTTTCTTTCTTTCTAACTAATCGAACTTTCTTTCTAACTAATCTATCTTTCTTTCTTTCTAACTACTCTATCTTTCTTTCATTCTAACTAATCTATCTTTCTTTCTAACTAATCTATCTATCTTTCTTTCTAACTAATCTATCTTTCTTTCTAACTAATCTTTCTTTCTTTCTAACTACTCTATCTTTCTTTCATTCTAACTAATCTATCTTTCTTGCTAACTAATCTATCTTTCTTTCTTTTTAACTACTCTATCTTTCTTTCATTCTAACTAATCTATCTTTCTTTCTAACTAATCTATCTTTCTTTCTTTCTAACTACTCTATCTTTCTTTCATTCTAACTAATCTATCTTTCTTTCTAACTAATCTATCTTTCTTTCTAACTAATCTATCTATCTTTCTTTCTAACTTATCTATCTTTCTTTCTAACTAATCTATCTTTCTTTCTTTCTAACTACTCTATCTTTCTTTCATTCTAACTAATCTATCTTTCTTTCTAACTAATCTAACTTTCTTTCTAACTAACTAATCTATCTTTCTTTCTTTCTTTCTAACTAATCTATTTATCTTTCTAACTAATCTATCTATCTATCTATCTTTCTTTCTAATCTATCTTTCTTTCTTTCTTTCTAACTAATCGAACTTTCTTTCTAACTAATCTATCTTTCTTTCTTTCTAACTACTCTATCTTTCTTTCATTCTAACTAATCTATCTTTCTTTCTAACTAATCTATCTATCTTTCTTTCTAACTAATCTATCTTTCTTTCTAACTAATCTTTCTTTCTTTCTAACTACTCTATCTTTCTTTCATTCTAACTAATCTATCTTTCTTGCTAACTAATCTATCTTTCTTTCTTTTTAACTACTCTATCTTTCTTTCATTCTAACTAATCTATCTTTCTTTCTAACTAATCTAACTTTCTTTCTAACTAACTAATCTATCTTTCTTTCTTTCTTTCTAACTAATCTATTTATCTTTCTTTCTAACTAATCTATCTATCTATCTTTCTTTCTAATCTATCTTTCTTTCTTTCTAACTAATCTAACTTTCTTTCTAACTAATCTATCTATCTTTCTTTCTTTTTAACTAATCTATCTTTTATGCTAACAAATCTATTTTTCTTTCTTTCTAACTAATCCATCTTTTCGTTTTGACTAATCTATCTTTCTTTCTAACTAATCTATCTATCTTTCTTTCTTTCCAACTAATCTATCTTTCCTTCATTCTAACAAATCTCTTTCTTTCTTTCTAACTAATCTATCTTTTTTCTTTCTAACTAATCTATCTATCTTTCTTTCTTTTTAACTAATCTATATTTTATTCTAACAAATCTATTTTTCTTTCTTTCTAACTAAACTATCTATCTTTCTTTCTTTCTAACTAATCTATCTTTCTTTTTCTTTCTAACTAATCTCTTTCTTTCTTTCTTTCTAACTAATCTATCTTTCTTTCTCACTAATCTTTTTTTCTTTCTTTCTTTCTAACTAATCTATCTTTCTCACTAATCTATCTTTCTTTCTTTCTTACTAATCTATCTTTCTTTCCTTTTTTCTTTCTAACTAATCTATCTTTCTTTCTTTCTTACTAATCTTTTTTTCTTTCTTTTTTTCTAACTAATCTATCTTTCTTTCTTTCTTTCTAACTAATCTTTTTTTCTTTCTTTCTAACTAATCTATCTTTCTTTCTTTCTAACTTATCTATATTTCTTTCTTTCTTTTTCTTTCTTTCATTCTTTCTTTCTTTCTAACTAATCTATCTTTCTTTCTTACTCATCTTTTTTTCTTTCTTTCTTTCTAACTAATCTATCTTTCTAACTAATCTTTCTTTCTTTCTTTTTAATTAACTTTCTTTCTTTCTTTATAACTAATCTATCTATCTTTCTATCTTTCTTTCTACCTAATCTATCTTTCTTTCTTTTTAATTAACTTTCTTTCTTTCTTTCTTTCTTTCTTTCTTTCTTTATAACTAATCTATCTTTCTTTCTTTCTAACTAATCTATCTTTCTTTTTCTTTCTAACTAATCTCTTTCTTTCTTTCTTTATAACTAATCTATCTTTCTTTCTCACTAATCTTTTTTTCTTTCTTTCTTTCTTTCTAACTAATCTATCTATCTTTCTATCTTTCTTACTAATCAATCTTTCTTTCTTTCTTACTAATTTATCTTTCTTTCTTTCTTTCTTACTAATCTATCTTTCTTTCCTTTTTTCTTTCTAACTAATCTATCTTTCTTTCTTTCTTACTAATCTTTTTTCTTTCTTTTTTTCTAACTAATCTATCTTTCTTTCTTTCTTTCTAACTAATCTTTTTTTCTTTCTTTCTAACTAATCTATCTATCTTTCTTTCTTTCTTTCTAACTAATCTATCTATCTTTCTATCTTTCTTTCTACCTAATCTATCTTTCTTTCTTTCTTTTTAATTAACTTTCTTTCTTTCTTTCTTTCTAACTAATCTATCTTTCTTTCTTTCTAACTAATCTATCTTTCTTTTTCTTTCTAACTAATCTCTTTCTTTCTTTCTTTCTAACTAATCTATCTTTCTTTCTCACTAATCTTTTTTTCTTTCTTTCTAACTAATCTATCTATCTTTCTATCTTTCTTACTAATCAATCTTTTTTCTTTCTTACTAATTTATCTTTCTTTCTTTCTTTCTTACTAATCTATCTTTCTTTCCTTTTTTCTTTCTAACTAATCTATCTTTCTTTCTTTCTTACTAATCTTTTTTTCTTTCCTTTTTTCTAACTAATATATCTTTCTTTCTTTCTTACTAATCTTTTTTTCTTTCCTTTTTTCTAACTAATATATCTTTCTTTCTTTCTAACTTATCTATATTTCTTTCTTTCTTTATTTCTTACTAATCTATCTTTCTTTCTAACTAATCTATCTATCTTTCTTTCTTTCTTTCTTTCTTTCTTTCTAACTAATCTATCTTTCTTTCTTTCTTACTAATCTTTTTTTCTTTCTTTCTTTTGAACTAATCTATCTTTCTTTCTTTCTTACTAAACTATAAACTAATTAAACTTTAAACTTCTTTAAACTTCTTCAAACTTATTGGTCCAAACTTTCACAAGCCAACTTAAAGTTTGTCTCGACGAACTTTTTCTAGTTTTAAAGCTGCAGTTCGGCTGAACAGTCAACCATCAAAAACATATTCAAAAAAGGATTGTCGCAAGAACAACACAGAGACCGTTGAACTGAGAGTTAAAACTTGCCCAAAAAAACCCTCACAGGTAATGCTGCTGAGATGGTGGGTAATCGGGCTATGAAGAGCTGGCTCCAGCTGGCAGCAGATCGAGAGCGTGGACTCAAAAGGAGACTTTTGCAAAAGGAAGTTGTTTAGTGTCTGCCTGTGAGTGCGTGTGGTGCATTCGTGAAAGCGTGTGCGAGTGTGTGTGTGTGTGAGTGAGTGAGTGCGTGTGTGCGTTCGTGTGTGAGTGTGCATGCGTGAGTGTGTGAGTTCTTGTAAGACCCACATAGTGAGGACGTCAACGAGTTTAAGACCAACAGACTGAGGACAATTTTTCAAAGTGAGGACATTTTGGCCTGTCCTCACCTTGCTAAAGTAAAAAAAGCACGAGGAGGGTTCCTGAAGTTGCCCTGGTGCTTTCCAGGGAAAGTCCTCAAAATGATCGAAATATTAGTCTTGTTCCCCTGAATTTTACACACTATTAATTCTGGAGCGCCCCCTCTGGCAAAAGTTAGTACTGCAGGAAAAAATGCTGAAGTGCGCTATAGTGGTCAATACAAGTACTGCAATACATTAGGATTTTATCTTGTCCTCTCGTGCTAACAAATATTGTGATTCTATGTTGAAAATAGGGTCACAAATGAAATATATATATGATTGATCTAATAAACACACAGTAAAATTGCAGGTCACACAAAAGACAAAAAAGTTAGTTGGTAAGTTTTTGAAGAGATAATGGTCTTTTACAAAAAAAAAAAAAAATTATGACTATATATATATTTTACAATGCTCATAATATATTTTACATGAGTAGAGCTGCTGCTATCAATTACATTTTATCTCAATCAAGAAATCTTTCTTTTTTAATGAATGTTTAATTTGTAATTAATAATTGAAACTTGTACTTCTTATTGGCTGTGTCAATTTACACGTTTTTTGCCTAAATGTATAGTTTCTTTCACATAATGAAATGGTAAATGGTCACATTTATAAAGCACCTTTCAACCTGCTTTAGGCACTCAAAGCGCTCTACATCAAGGTACCAGTCACCCATTCACACACACCAGTGTATGCAGACACTGGAGGCGAAGTGGGTGAAGTGTCTTGCAAATAATACCCAGCGATCTGGCGAGGTTCGAACCGCCGAACCTCCGATCACAAGATGACCCGCTCTACTCTCTGCACCACCATCGCCCCAAACAGTAATTAAGTAATTATTTGGCAGATGACTATGCTTAGAATAGTAACAATCAATCCCCAGGTTTTCATGGTCAGGTAATCAATTTCTTCAATCATATTTCAAATCAGACAACTTGATCAAGTATAAAATCCAAGATGGACCATTGAGATGTATGTCAAAACTATTTGCTTTTTGCAAATAGAGTGAGACATCTTCCAGATTATATGAATCCGTAAACTACATGGACATACAATAGGGTACATGAAAGCAGGGCTGTACAATGGCAGTAAAACCATTATTGAGCTGGGAAATATATAAAAGTTGACATTTATGCAATGAAGATGTTTCAACTCAAGCATTTTGGACAATATATGCTGTTTTAATATCGACTCCTTCAATGGCAAGGCTGGTTTAATTGGCTGAACGGTCTGCTACGTCATAATGCTTGTACAGTAGTATTTCTTCAGAAATATCAATAATTATCACCATTATATATTCAGTAATCTGAAATAAACTGCTGTATCTAAAGCATTTCTTCTGATGCCTTTGATTTCATATGGACAAAAGCAGAATAGTCATACAAAAAAGATCATAACAAAATATAGAGAAAGGTGTAGGCGTATATGGCATAGAGTTTAATGATGGAAGGAAAAAGAAAGGAGTATATGTATTTTATTCTATTTATTTATTTATTTATGGATTTACCGCAATACAAATAATAAATAGATAATAATAAAAAAAATTAAAAACATCATGGCATCCATACTATTACTGTTATTTGTAATATTATTATCATATATTAAGTGTAACAATTCATTTTTTATTTTTGTTTATTTGTTCTTTTGTTTATTTTCCCAAGAATACAAAACGTATTGTTGTTTTGTTTATGTATTGTTTTCGTTTATACAAAACGAAATAAACTTTAAAGAAAGGCTTTCTACAAAACAAAACTTAAAGGTGGGGTATGTGATTTGCAAAACGGCCGGCAGATTTTCAAATGGTCTCAAATGGTCCTATCTTCTTTCCTCCAACGCTGGCCCTGATTCGCGTGAGGGGGATGGGGGGATGGTACGACCGTTTGATTGACGGACTTACTGTCCAATGATTCTAGGTGGTCTTGGAAATGATTGGCTGGAGTTTTTCGAGTCCTGCCCGTTCCACAGATTATTAAATTGCTTCATTTTCATTTCAGTGCTTCTAACTCAGTAGCTGTAAGTGGGTTATGAATAGGATTTCAAGTGATTTTGAAAAAATTGACAACAAAGAGAATCACATACCCCACCTTTAATAAGTGGTCAAAATCATGTCTGACCCACTCCATATGTTTTCCGATATATTGGATATATAAGGATCTTATGATCCTATCTTACTCATGCGGTTCCCTTTTCATAAAATCAACATAGATGAAGTTAAGAAAATAACATTATATTATTTAAACATAAATATGAAATGTATGTTTAAGTTTTTTAACTTATAAGCGTCCCACCGCTCAGCTTTGCTCACATGCTCTGGTGTGTAGCCTAGTATACATGCAAATAATACCCAGCGATCTTCGAATATTATTTTTGCTTGAAAATTTTGTTTTATATAAATTGTATCTTCCTTTTAATTAATGTTTCATCAACAAATTTTCCTGGATTAATAAATAAGCAAATACTGTATAGTGGACAATATAACCAGGCGCCGGCACGTGAACTGAAGCGCGTCTCATAAATGAACCAAAACTCAGCGTATAATATACTTGCCTCACAGACCTGAGAAGTATATCTATAGAAAGCTTGAAATGTCTACTTTTAAACAAAACAATTAAAAACTAAAAGAAATTGGCTAGCCTACCCAGGTGAAAAGGAAATATATTTAAATTGTACTTATTTTGATATACTTAATGTATTTTAAGTGTACTGTATTAAGTGTGTATTAAATGTGTTATTTTGAGACAACTTCAAGTATACTAATGCCGCGTTCCAGGCAACCTGTAACCCGTGTTTTTCCAACCTTATACCCGTGAAAGTACACTGGAACGGCAGCCAAACCCGTGACTTCCTACCTGTGAACTCGTACTAGATCGATGTACTCCCAGTTACGAGCTCTGGCGTCACATAGCCCGCGAAACCATTCAAAACAACAATGGCAGCCCCTACGGATGCAGTGTTTCTGCAGGCGGGACACTACACGGTGAAAATACACTTCTGGCCTGGAATGCTACAAAGTCATGAGTCGTGGTTTGAAGTCGTGATTTACGTGCTGAAAAACCTGCCTGAAACGCACCATAAGTGTACTTACACTTTAAATCTATTTTAGAAATATAACGGAAGTATATTTTTAGCTTCACATTAATGTGTTCCCAGTATATTTCAAATATAATATCAGCTTATTAATAATATATTAATAGAACAATACAAGAGCCACTTGTCAGGATCTGGGTTACTTCTCTGTTCTCTCTCACTCTCATACCACCTCACACACTCACTGGCTGCATTCGGAATCGCATACTTCCCTACTATATAGTAGGGGAAAAGAGTAGGCGAGCGAAAAAGTACGTTCGAATCCTCAGTATTCATAAAAGAGTAGGCGAGAATTACCTGGGTGACGTACTAATTATCGCGAGATTTGGACGATAGTGCGTTCGAATATCCCTACTTTCCTACTAAATAGTAGGCGAAAACAGTACGTGAAAGAAGCAGTACGTTCGAAACATCAGTATTCATAAAAGAGTAGGCGAGAAGTTCCCGGATGATCTACTGCTTCAGCACAGATTTTTTAGTGCTCGTCCGATGGGTACTCTTGATACTCCTCTATCCCAGGAGGCCACGCGAGAGCATACGTCATTATCAAACATCACAGAGATCAGCGACGCGGGGGTTTTCAAAGGTGAGTAAACACGGTTCCTTGTGTTTAAATCGTATGTGTTAAACTAAACGTTTTAACTGTTCAAGGTGTAAAGGAGTTAGACAGTATAGTATAGTTGTGATTTTGCTGTAAAAATGTTTTATCATGTATAGCTAACTAACAGGGGAGCTCCAGTAAGCACACGTAACCTTACGTCTCTAAAGGGGATTTACATAACCATATACATCTTAAACACGCTTATTTAAAATGTCTATTTACATCTGTAAGGAAAATATTGTATAAGTATTGCAGATGAGCAAATCACAACATGAAAAAGACATCTGAGTGATGAATGTGTGCTATTTTGCAGGACAATTCATTGTTGTCAACAATGTTGACATTAGACAAATGTGCTGTAAATAATTTTGTATAATGTTTGGGCATTTTTGTAGGATCTGAAATGTCTGCAGACTAGTGTGAGGCTGTGAGCACTGAGGATGAGGAGCCCAGAGCTGAATCCTGGAGACGGTGCCGTGGATGAGATGCTCCATCACTCCATCTGCCCTTATTGCCTCAGATTGTGAAGCGCAGTAACAAGCTCAGGCGTTGTGCCGAATTTCGACCCCCTGCCAAATTATTACCCCCCTCGTTGAAGTCAGTATCAGGTACTGATCTAATCCTAACCCCACCCCTAATCCTAGCCCCTTCCCCACAACTAATCCTAAATACCAATGCTAGGCGGGTAATAATTTGGCGGGGGTCGAAATTCGGCACAACACCGGCACGAAGGCACGGCTCAGCTCTGGTGACTTCATCAGGATAAAGCCCAGAATGGGAACCGCTGTGTTGAGATGTTATGATGTGCGGTTCACCGCCTGTAAATACATGCTTGTAGTTTGAATAAAGCTTCGTTTCATGTGTTGTTGTCTTCTAAATGCATTTGTTTATTGTGATGGTTACTTTTATTTGTTATTTTACTCATTTATTCATGTTTCTTATTGTTGTCAGGATATAAAATATAATTATTGAATTAATGTATGCATTAATTCATTGCTTGACTGACAATTGAGATGTTTCACTGCATTTAGTGTGTATTTATGCATAAGTCATATGACAAAACAAATTACATTTTGCTTGTTTTATTAAATTATATAATTTTTTGTATATAAAAAAGTAATATAATTAAGTATTGGTCAGCATTTAATATTATTATTTTGTTTAAGTTTTGGGGTGGGCTAATAATGCAATTCATTCTGAGGTAATATTAATTTTTAAGGAGCGATAGCCTACTTACATTTTTCGAGTATAAAATCAACAGTTTTCTCCAAAGGAGAGATCTTCGAGCAGCTGCACGTCTCCTTTGTGCAGACATTACAAACGCTGAGGAAAACTGTTCTAGTTTGTGCTGTCGAGTTACTGATGTTATGAAGTAGGCCTACCTGTCGCTCATATATCATTTACACTTAATAAACTTATTACCTACAAGATCATGGAAATATACCAAAGTTGTATCTAACAATGAACAATCATAATGACAAAACAGAAAACATAAAGATCGTTGGTTTGTGTACATCATAATATGATATTTATATACAAAAAAGAACAATAACAAGGAATATCTTTAAATAGTTCTTCATAATACATAAAAAATGTTTTGTTAGAAGTCTGAGGGATGAATTAAGAGGTAAATTCATAAAGAAAAAGAGAAAACTTGAAGGAGAAACTTTTTGGGTGTAAAATAAAGAAATAACAATATGCAAGAGATGACGATTTGGGGGTTTCTTAATAAAAAATTATATCGTTATAGAGAGCCTAAGTCCCGCCCCTCCGCTTCCGGCTCATGGGACCTTACTTCGGAAAAAATATGCATGGTAGTCAATGGGGAGAGACAACTTATCTTTTTATTCCGTCTGAGCTGTGCCCTGAATTACACATATTATGTTTGTCAATTTAAAAGGTAATTATGAAAGTCAAGAAAGTCGCAGTTTGTCATAAAACATGAGAGTAACAGTTAGTTTTATGTGAAAATCGCTCAATGAACTACATCTCTCGTCTCGCACCAAGCTCGTGTGTGTGCAGTCTGGTACAAAACACACAGGCAGGACGGCGTAACGTTACGATTATAACATTAGACTATATAAAACATGACAGACGTTAGCTTCAGTAAAGTTAGCTTCATTCATTGAGAGAAAAGATATGACGTCTCATGCGCGCCTTTTGGGTTTTGTAGTCTTTGTAATTACGTATTTTCACAGTCTTATACCACGACAGTTTTACATCAAACTGCGACTTTCTTGACTTTAAAATTTATCTTTTAAATTGACAAACATCATATGTGTAATTCAGGGCACAATTCAAACGGGATCAAAATAGTTGTTGTCTCTCGCCATTGACTTTCATGTAATATTTTTCCGAATTAAGGTCCCATGGTGGTCAACCGGAAGGGGAGGGACTTAGGCTCTCTATAAGGATACAACTGCTTAAATCAACCCTAAATGTATTCACAAAATAAATGGGCAGCTGTTTCTTCAACAATACCACAAAATGAGCAACTTTCATCAATATCAAGATATTTACAGATAGATGAATTAAACCTGTCGCTCATATCAGTTGTTGCGCTTGTGATAACGCGTCGTAGGTCACATGATAACGTCAACATGGTGATGATGTCCGGATCGCATTCATACTCAACGAGATTTGGCTATAAAGTACCTACTCTTTTTGCGCTCGTTAAGTAAGTACTTATTGAAATTAAGTACCTACTCATTGAGTATGCGATTCCGAACGCAGCCATTGACACACCCATCTCTCTCACTCTCCAGCGCACACCTTGTTTTCACTCTGTCTTCACCTGTTGATCATCTCAGTCAGTGCTCTCGCTGCTTTGCGCTCACACCTGTGTCCAGTGGCGGTTCTAGAGGGGGGCCAGGGGGGGCCAGTGCCCCCGTGTCAACAAGCTTGGCCACCCCTCTGGCCCCCTAAATTTGCTCTTGATAATCACGCCAAACAACGTTGGGTGCAATGCGCAATTTGTCCTGTGGGCGGCAGTAATGGGAAAATAATTTGTTGTGCCGTAACTTTTATGTCAAGAGGAAATTACTTAAAGCGAGATCGCGCACTTTAGTCGGAGCTTCAGTTCACGTTCATCAGAGGCGAGCTACACCAACAAAAAGATACAAGTAACGAAAATATTTACTTTCAGTCATGTTCACGTAGATTTAAATAATATTAAACTATCCAAGTGCCCGCTGTTGCTTATATTTTATACTTTATAACTACATTCAAGTAATCACGAGTCATGATGACTACTATGCAATCTTAGCAAAGAGTCAGCAGCCAGAGAACAGATGACGTTAACACATTAAAGAAATTTAGATTTCAATATTTAATTTATATCGTCTAGTTTTGCCCTACATTAATTTTTGCCTTTTTAGAAGGTGGTATGAGCAGACTCGACTGTGCTAAGTCTTTTATTAATTACAAATGATTTGTTAATCACTCAATGATTGAGGTTTTATAAGTCCAGAATTTTTAAAGGAACCTTATCTAAATTGAAAATTCACTCAAATAATTTGAATGTTGAAGAATTTGTTGATGTGTTTGCAAGGAACCTCAAAAACCGCAGAATACAGATAAATACATGATATAAGAGAAGATTATCATAAACACATTTTCAGATGACTGCCTTGATTTGTGGATATGTTTGTTTTTTGTTTTACGTATATGTCATAGTTTACAGATGTAAAAAGTGCCTAGATGTGCTTGGATGCTAAAAATGCTTGGATGCTAAAAATGTGTTATTATATCACACTACAATAAAAAATTACTTGTCAAATAAATGAAAGATTAATTATGAAACATTAATTTGAGTTTAAATTGTTTTATTAACTTCTGTTTACACCTGGCCACTTCATGCGTTTTCTCAGATCGGATAGCTGTCTGATTGATCAAAACGATTCCATTTACACCTGGTCACATAAATGTGTTTTTGCAAAACGGAAATAAATCCGTTCTTCAATTCCCGCGCTATATACAGATTTAAATGAGTTCACGTCACCGAAAGCAACAGATATGAGCTGCATTTTATTGTTCATCAGCTAAAATTTCTGAATCAAAGGCCGCAATAAGAGAGAGCGACAACAGCCCTGGTAAGATCATTTAGCTTCTTTACTTTTAATGAAGATGATTGTGTGTTAAGCGTCTGCGACTTAATTTCACTTTGATTTGCGATAGTTTGCGTTGGCTTGAGGAATAGATGCTCATCTGCGGTAATGTGTGTTGCAGAAGCGTCGTCATATCTGACTATAACATGACATATAGCCTATAAAATGCTCTCACACGTTTATGTTTTTGGCATTTTTGTGAGGAGTAAAATTGACATATATGGTTTCAACAACCAGATGCATTTACACTTGCGGTCCTGAAGTGGTTTGAGCGATCGAATTCATGCGAATGCGTTTCGGAGGGTATTTGCGCCTGGTCTTTTCACGATCAGATAGCTATCCGATCACAGAAAACGCATGAAGTGGTCAGGTGTAAACAGACTGCAGTGATGCACTTCATGGTGAAAAATGACTTGAATTAATACTGAAAATAGGTTAAAATGAATGTTAAAGGTGTGCCCCCTAGAAGCACACATGGCCCCTGCCTGGCCCCCCCCAGTTACTGTGGTCTAGAACCGCCACTGCCTGTGTCTTGTCTTGTCTAATTACTCAGTCTACTTCTGGTGTTTGGTCTCTCTGTTCTATGTCGGATTATTGTGTGAGTAACGCTCTCTCTTTTTGTCTGCTAAAGGAATCTTACCGTTGTCTTGTCTTGTGTAGCAGTATTCGCCTTGTTGTTTCCTGTCTCCTGTTACCTGCTGTGGTGAGCCTCATCTGTAGTGCTCAGCTGCCTACTTCAAGGACCATTCTCTCGGAGAGTATTTTCTGTTCATCGTTATCTCTCCCGACAAAGTATCCTCTGTGAAGCTGTCTCCCTGGAGAGCACCTTTTGAGTTCTAGTTCTGAGCTATCTGTCTTAAAGCTGATTTTTGTTGGACATTAAAGACTTTGCATTGAATTACCTTTGCTTTTGGATCCTTTTGTATCATACCTGACACCACTATTAGTACAATAAAAATACATTTTTATAAAACCATTCAGTATGAAAATAATACATTTTAATGTATTAAAAATACAGTGAAAAATTATCATTCAGTAAAAAAATACAGTATTTGTATAAAACACACACACACTTTGAAAGCTAGTAAACTTTAATGTACTACACCCAGTGTACATCAGTACAGCAGAATATGTAAACTGTAAACAAAATACATTAACAAAATACAGTGATCTGCAGGGGTATTATAAACAACAAAAAAACTAATTTAAGTCAATAAAGTGCTGTCATTAAAGCAGCACTATGTAACTTTTTCAACCTTTATAATATTTTTTCCAAAACCCTTGAGATGGTACATCGACTTACAATAGGTTGAATGACAGGTCTGCCATAGCCTGACGGTGTCTGTATCACTTTTACTGGCACTATGTAACTTTGGGTTTTGGGTAGGAACCCGAGCACAAAAAGACCTACAAAATTCGACTGCTTTATGGCATACGTCACTTCCTCAAATTCTGACGACAGCCCAACGAGCGTTTTTTTTATTTATACCTCTGTATGTTGTCATGGCCGAAGCAGCAAGTAAAACCAAGAAGCCAAAGGTTTTGTCGGAGGACAGTAGAAAGAGAAAAAGGGAGAGTGACAAAATAAAAGACTGGACGAGGATCAATATTGGTCCAGCGTTCTCTCACTGGCGTGAGCTAAAGGATTATTTTAGAGGGCTGCGTGCCCGACCGATCAGGGCCGTCAAAAAATAAATAAATCAGTAGCCTATGTCTAAACGGTGTGTACAAGTATGGTAAGGGCTACATTCTTGCAAGTAAATAATACATGATTAGACGGACAACATAATCGTTCAGGATAACTATCCTAATATCTGCAGGCTGATAGTTTGTTTATTTATTTTTCAAATTTGCAGATTCATCTGTGATAGCTTGATATTATAATATTGACGATATGGCTATTACCTACCACACAAACATTGAATTGAATTAGCATATCCATTATGTAAAACAGTAGCCAATAGGCTACTATAAAGACACTGGCTTATAAACGTGACCTACGCGATCTTTTGGCGTTTGAAAAAAATAAAGCCCATGAAACTATTCATACACTGAAAAAAATGTTACGTTGAATTTGCTTGATTTTATTATGTCAAGGGGTTGCACAAAATAAATGTATCTAAATCCAGATATATTTTTTAAGTTGAATGTACTTATATTTTATAAGTAATTTCAGATGAATTATATTCATTATTTTAGCTAAATTATTTTGAGTTGAATTTACTAAATTTTTTCAAGAATCCGCCTGTGAATCTCAACAATGCTGACAATTATATGTTGCAGTGCATTCTGGGTGCCACCAATTAAAACGCATTCATGGCTCCCATCATGCATTGTTGCATGAATAAATAATGAGATTATGTTCAGAGGTGATCTATTTGTCACCATTGCTGAGATTCATACACTAATTCTTGATGTCTGTGTGTGCCTACATAAAAAGAAAATGTTGACGTTTTTTTTTATTGATTTGATCATTTGGATTTCATTGAAAAGGCTAAAAATAAAATGTTGTACAAGGCCAGTGCTGCTATAATTAATAAAGTAAACCTAAATTGGTATCTATATGAGTTCAGTGATTCAGGTCAAATGATTGTGAAATAATGATTATGTTAAAACACAACCAACACTATCAGATGACCTTTACTATGTTCATCTGGCTGTTATAACTCACGTAGATCAGTCAAACAAAAACGAAAGTTAATGTTTTAAGGGTCCAGAGCCCAACTAAAACACACACTTATCTCCATAATGGTGACTTAAAATTACGGTTTTAACATCAGGTGTTAACCATTATGTTTTTAAATGGTTAACTTTTAAGGAATTAATTTGATTAATTATTACTCAATTCTAATGTGTTAAATTTAATTAATAATATTGCTTGTAATCTGCACAATTTTATTGAGTAGATATTGCGTATTCATTTTATTAAATTAAACAAAAATTTTTTCTAATTACTTTTAACTGAATGAAATTAACTTGTTTTAAACAAGGCCAGTGAATTAGAAAATGAATAATAAAAAATAAGTAGCATTAAATAACACAATAAAATCAGTGAAATTAACCAGATAAAAACATGTAACATTTACAAGGGGTCTGAATAATTTTTTTCAGTGTATGACATGCTGAAATATATGCCAATGTACCTGGGATGAAGACATTTCACACGCAACGCTGGCAGTCTGCCCAAGACGTGAGATCCCTCGGGGATCGGCTTGTCAACAAATGCACGCGTGCATCCAGATTTTACGACAGTAGTAGAAGACAATAATGTTTCCCAACTTTAGGGGGACCCCGAGAGCAAAATTTCAAAAGTTACATAATGCTGGTTTAATAGCTGCAAACAGTTACAGTACTGTTACAACAAATTTGATTGCCGTGAGCTTTTCAGACACCTGTTCACCTGGAGGGCGTTCCCATAGCGTCATCGATGCAGTGTCTCATTCCCTGTTCTCAGGGAACAGAGGTTACAGTCGTAATCTAGATGTTTTTTATTACAACACAATATGATGTTTTGACATTTCCCTGCATGTTGTACGTACAAGGTGAAAAAGGCGCATTGTTAAATGTATTATAAATGCATTAAAGCTTTATACTATCAATGTATTGTACTAAAATCATACTTAAGTAGGTACATATTTAATACATTTAAAAGTACGTTTTCTGATCCTTCTCTCAGAAAAGGTAGCCTGCACTACAAGCTCACACTCTTCCTCCTCTTGCTACTTTCCATTTGCCCACATCACAAAAATTCTCAAAAAGCGAAGGAAGAGTTGAGCAGTACCCACTGTCTCATACTTCAAAAAGCTTTCTATGAATCCCTTTGCCTTGGCCCTCACAGTTGGCTTTTGTGTACTGTCATCTATAATGGTGTATAAAGTCATAAGCACTTCAAAAAACAAGCCTCCCTGAGGATTCCCGAAGCACCCAAACACTTTACTGAGTGCCTGATCCTTAGCCCACCACCTAGTTGGCCCTATTGGGCACAGTCGTCTGTGATGCCTCTTCTCCTCCCACGTCTGCATGCGCCTGTATGACTCTCTTAAAAAAATCCTGCTAAATCGTTAAGCAGTGAAAACAGAGAAGCACTTTCCACAACACTGCCTGTAGTCTCTGCCAGTACAAGATTCAAAAGATGTGCATAACACCAAATATGAACCTGATTGGGGGAATGCTCAGAGAGGAGGGTAGAAAACCCCCTAAACTGACCCTGCATATTAGCTGCACCATCTGTTGAGTTACCCACACATGTGCCAATGTTAATATTAAGGTTCATTAGCACTTTTTTCAGAAGCTCTACAAAGCTCTGGCCAGTAGATGACTCACAGTCCACCATAGCAATCAGTCTTTCGTGAATGACATCTGTTACATATCTAAGTATGACTGAACACTGGTCTTTGGAGGTGATATCTTGGGTTGAGTCAATTTGAACTGAAAACATGCCAGCTTGTCTCACTTCTTCTGCTATAGTCACCTTTATCAGTTGGCTAATGGCATCCACAACTTTATTTATTGTCTCTTTTGACAGCAGAGTAACTAGAGCGCCTCTGCCTTTTGCACCAGTTTCATTCTGCTTTTTGCTGTTTTCAATGCAAGTGTTAACATGCTGTTGGAGGCAAATGTCATATCTACTCAAGAGTAGAATCAACTCCAGGACGTTACCATGATTAACAGCAATGTTGTCTATGCTAAAACCTGCCTCTTCTTTGTCTCCCCTGTAGCTAAGGCCACATTTGCCTATGACTTTAACAACGTCCACTATACGCTCCATCACCTGCCTTTTCTTTTTCACTTGCTCAGCACGTAATGACATTTGGTTGCCAGTCAACAGGCTTTTCACATCTGCCTTTTGTATTTTCAGAAAATAAGCATCTGCACTATCTCTGTGTGTCTTACTTTTTTCATGTTCCACTATCCTTTGGTGAATGTGTTTCCAGTCTTTCATGCCTCCCTTTATGAAAGGGCCATCACTTACCAAAGGTACAAATGTCAAACAAACTGAACAGTACAGAGATTGTTTTTTTTCACAGTAAGTTAGCCACTTGCGGATTGTTCCATCTTTGCTATTGAAAACCTTCGGTATAGGAACATTTGGGATTTGTTGAGGATGATAAGAAAAAAATGTATGCATATCCTGTGACTGAGGACGAGCAAAGTAATCAAAACTATCAACAGAATCATCTTTATCTGCCTTGTTCCTAGCTTGTGGTTCTGGGTTCTGCTGCTGAGTTGTTGCCTCTGCTATCTGTCCCTGAGTCGACTCTGCTCTCCCTTTCACTCTTCCTTCTGTATCCCTAGACTCGTGTGCATCTGTATTTAATCACAATAAAAGCATATTGTAATATTTAACATATTTGACATGGAAAGCACGTTTAAATTAAATTAAATCAAATCAAAGCAAATAAAAATTTCCAAATGGAAAAATATGCAGGCTTAATTCTTTTGACTTTTATCCTATTCCCTTTCAATCGTGGGCTTTGTATATTCACTATCGTTTGATTAAAAACATAATGGGTCACTAGTAACACTTGGGCATAGAAAGTTGTTATATTGTAACTAATGTGATCACTGCAAAAGAAATTTCTTACTAGTTTTGTCTCGTTTCCAGAAATATCTAAAAAAAAATCTTACATCAAGATGCATTTACTAAAGAGGTATGGAAAAAACCCTTCAAAATTAAGTGATTTCTTGCTTAAGACAAGCTACATTATCTCCCAATATGGGGTAAGAAAAATATTTTTTTTAGATTTAGCTTGATTTAAGCAACAACAACAAACATTTCTTATGCTATTTCACTTGTCTAGTAAATGTATCTTGAATAAAGAATATTTTGATATTTGAACTGGAAACAAGACAAAAATACTAAGAAAAGCATTTTTTTCAGTGATAATGTTTGCTTATTCACACACTGTACCACAGCTAACCTGTGTCTTTCACAGTGAGAGCATTAACGTTAGTCTCTTCATAATCACAACGGGGTCCTGGCTCTGTTTCTGACACTAAATGAAATTTTGAACATTTATTTCTCACCACAAATATCCCCTTTTTACAAAGCTTACAAATCAAGTCAAGTCAGTTTCATTAATGTATTGCTGAATCATCAGGTATCATTAATTATCTCCGTGCATTTTTCATTGAGCAGGACTCTTCATTACTATTACATTCTTCTGAATGACAATCCTACCTGCCCATTCTGGCGTGTTGGGCTCATCATGACTGGAGCACTCTTCACTGTTAGCAGCAAACCGGACTAGAGGCGGCTGCTGCTGAAGAGCTACAAGAAAAAGCTTGATACATGAACAGTGGCTTGCACGGTCGCTAGCATCTTGCACTGCTCCTAACTACCTTAACGCTAGCTTACCGGTCGTCTCGTCATCTTCATTTGTTGTTGTTTTTGTATGACAAATGTGCTCAGCTTAGAACATTTGGCCGCGTCAGTTTCCAAAGCTTTCTTTTTGTAAATTCTGGCCTTTTCAGCGCCTCCTTTGAGCTTTCTGTTATCCATTTTTATCAGACGTTTTTTTATTTTGAGCAACTTGCAAGGTTCCGCTGTCGGGGGCGGGGGCGGGGCCATGGAGTCAAAAGATAATCATGTCATTATTAACCTGAAGGCTGCACTCTGAGAGTGGGGGTGCGAGAAAATATTAAATAAAAAAAGAGTGGGACTGCAGTAAAATAATAAATAAATAGAGTGGGGCTGCGGTAAAATAATAAATAAAAAGAGTGGGGCTGGGCTGCTGTGAGTGCAGGTATGGAAGTAAAATAATGCCAAATGTTTTTGAAATAAAAAGCCTGTTGAATTGCACTACTTGGAAAAAAAAATATGCATTGCATTAACCATGCTTGCATTTTAATGCATTGTATTTTTAGGACTTGCATTTTTTTATTGGCTCAAATTTGAAATTTGAAAGCCAATGAATGAATGGCTTGCTCTAACTGTTGCTCGGTCTTCGTCAACGACACGCGCTTGCACCCCCAGCTGGTGAGGTCGACTAACAGCAGATGGAGATTATGCTCGGTAATCTACTGCTTTTCCTGCAGTTCCTGGATGTCAATGTTGAATTTACTGTCGAATTTGAACCACTGAATTTGTGGGAGCGAATTTGTAAAGCGAAATAAAATGGACCGAAAATTTCCTGTTGAATATTATAGGTTGTATTTTAAACAGTTTGAATATTTTGGAAGTGAAATATGAAAGGTGAATATGGATTATTGAATTTTTAATTATGAAAATGTGTTTGAAATGTTTTTAATTGAAATATTCACAGCTTAAATATTCAACCATGTCAAATTTGAGCCAATACAAAATGCAAGTCCTAAAAATACAATGCATTAAAATGCAAGCATGGTTAATGCAATGCATATTTTTTTCAAGTAGTGCAATTCAACAGGCTTTTTATTTCAAAAACATTTGCCATTATTTTACTTCCATATGCAGGCAGCCTAGGGACAACATCCATATTTCAACCCAGTGCCATGACAACGGGTATCAGTTTACAACAACGGCCCTCGCGGCCAAAAAAACAGACCGGCCCACCGGGAATTCTCCCGGTGCTCCAGATTAGCCAATCCGGGCCTGGTTCGCGTACCTACTCCGAAAAATCAATTTCAGAGATGACTTGACTTGACTTGACTATTTGTATTCGTTTTGAATAAGCAGGCCACAAGAAGTATTTAAAAAAAATAATAATAATTTTTATCACTTTTACTCACGACATGCTACCTGACAACATAGGATTCCATTCATTATGGTAAGCTAGCGGCGGCGCTGCCAGACTAAAACAATGCATGCACTGAGACAAAAATGCATTTGCCCACCTATCTAAATGTAGGAGAGAAGGTGAAGAACCCCAATTTCACAAAACGGTGGAGTGTTCCTTTAAAGCTCCTCCTTTTCTCAAAAGCTCCTCCTTAAACCCTATCTGTCCATGAAAGCTACACTTACCTCAGGAATTATTTTTTTGTCGTTTCAATACAGCATTTTCTATAGTGTAAAATAATGATCAGATGTGTTTGGGATTATGGCCAAATAAATGTCTAAAGCATAATACCCCCTTTAACAATTATGCATGATCACAAAGAGTTTATGCAACTGTAATAAGGATTAGCATGTTAAAAAATAAAGTCCATATTGCTTAGGTTAAAACAGGAGCTTTCAGTTTGGTGAAGGTCTCGTTTTTAGAAAACTAGGGTGTTGATAGAGAAACAAGCCCTTTTTACATATCCCTATAGGACAATTATTCTTTTTTTGGTTTTCAGATGATGGAAAATATTTTTTTAAATGAGCAAAAACACAAGGAGGGAAGGGGTGGCTTATGAGACCTTTTCTCATATATATATTTCAATGAACAAGAGCAGTTTTACTCAAAAACAGCTGTTTGTAGATGATTGCACTTTTACCAAACTTGACTGAAAGTGATTTGTTCTTCGTTTTAAATAGGGATGTCCCGATCGGAGATCGGAGGGGAGAAAAAAATATGAGCCGATATCCAGTTAAGCGGCGCAGCCTGTCACGTGATAACAGTAGTAGCCAATTATAGTCGCATGAGTATGAGAGTTAGCTATCTTGCAGAATAGCCATGTCAGTGGTATGGAATTATTTCAACCTTAAAGAGGAAAAAAGTCCAACCGTCGAATGCAAAATTTGCAACGCAAGTGTTTCGAGGGGTGGCAGTGCGTTTAACACCACAAACTTAATTAAGCACTTGGAAAAACACCACACGGAACAACATCAGGAATTTCTGCAAGCAACGGCTGCAAAGAAGAGCAAAACGCCCCGACAGCAGACATTATTGGAATCAATAAAAAGTCGAGAGAAACTCCCCCCATGCAGCAACAAGGCGAAATTGATAACGGAGAAACTAGTTCAGTTTATTGTCCTGGACGACCAACCTCTTTCAGTGGTAGAAAATGTGGGGTTTCGACGCTTAATTGAGCATCTCGAGCCTCGCTACACTTTGCCCAGTCAGCATTATATAACGGAAAAGGTAATCCCTCAGATATACAACGAAGTTTGCGATTTCCTCTCCAAACTCTTGGAGAATGTAAGTGCGATTAGTCTCACAACAGACATCTGGAGGTCCGACGTAAATCCGATTTCCTTGTTGAGTCTGACCGCGCAATGGATAGACTCTGATTTTAGTTTGAAAAAAGCTGTGTTGCAGGGGCGTCACTAGGCCCTTTTTAGGGGGGCTTCAGCCCCTAAACTTCTGCCCAGCCCCCCTAAAAAATTTTTATTAATTAATTTGTGATCGCTTCAGTCCCCTTTAAAGTGCAGGTGCAGTTCTTTGTCATAAATGCATTGCAGTTTACATAATGTAACTGGAGCAATACAGGACGCCGGTTCGGTTTCTCATCCAATACCCCGTCTTCGCTGTTCACCTTCAGCCCTTGTTACATTGTGATAGTTGTTTTTTCTTCCAACAAAAATGAAGCGATTAACACCCATGAAAAAATACTTTAGAAAACAATCATGATTTATTTTCATTTAATTTTTAAAATTTAAAACATATTATTGTGTATTTCGGCATTACATTACAATACAGCCATGCACAGAAATGATTAAAGACACACATCATTGTCTGAAAGCACTAAATGGCACAGAGAGAGAGAAACATCATGTGGAGTTATTTTGTTTTGTATTATTAAATATAGTTTTGTATTAAGTAATAATGTGAATAATGAATCATGATACATAGAGTAAGAGTAAAGGGATTTGTGATTTTTTTTTTTAAGTCATTGATTTATAGAAGTGGTTAAAATTAAGCATATTGCCAATAGACAATTACATTAATACACGTTTTGTCTATATTCTCAATGAATATTAGCTGGTTAGTTAAATTACTTGAAATTAAATACATTTTCAGGGGGTGACTTTTGTTGACAGACCAACTGTATTGTTTATTATAAAGGCTAAAAAAATTTAATAATTTATATTTCATTGTAGATGGATATACGACATTTGTTCTTGTCGTGCAGGAGTAGGTCTGCAAATGAGCAACAGTCAGGTGAGAATAGAACGTAGACAGCCTCTCACATACAATACCACTGTGTTCCCACAATGTTGGTTTTAACCCTAATGTTGTTTTAATTGTCTGCCAATTTCCACGTACATTTCATAAGAAAAAGCAGTGGTATCGTAAAAAGGATAAACATGACATTATTGACACTCAACAAGAAATTATTAATTGTCTTTCAGTCAACTGAACTGAAATGAATTTTTTTGTTTCTCAGAAAAGTCAGTGCAAAAAGAGAATGAAGTGGAGGCAGAGCAGATTGAAGAAGGCACAACAGAGAAAGGGCAAGATCATGATCCAGGTGAGAAAGTGAACAGAGTTGGTTTGGATAACGTGTCTGGTCAGTTAATAAATACAAATGAAGTTAAGATTTCTATAGTTACCAAAATCGTATTTGTACGTGATTGTCACAGTACAGGGACAGAGAGAGCATGAAGAAGAGGAAGACATGAGTTAGGAGAGAGAGGACAGACATACTGAGAAAGAAATATCAGATGAAGCACTGACAGCAGCTGCACCTTTAGATCAGTTTGACTTTCACCCCTGTGAAAAGGACACAGGGCCAAAACAGGCAAAATTACTCTATTATCCCCAGGAGAACTCTGGCTTACAAAAAAGATTATTCCAGCCAAACTGGTTTCAAACTTTTGCTTGGCTTGAGTACTCACAGAAGACAGATTCTGCCTACTGCTTTGCTTGCCGTGTCATTGGTAAAAACTTGAAGCATGATGTATTTGTGAGTAGTGGATACAAAAACTGGAAAAAGGCACTCAACGCATTTCACAAACATGAGGGGACTCAGTCACACAAGGACTGTATTGTCTCCTGGAAAAGTTACAAGGCTAGTGCATTACAGGGAAATGTTATACAGCAGATTGAAGCAGCAAATGCTGATGAACTTAGACAAAGAAGGGAGTATTGCAGCATTACACACCTCCATCCAACAGTACCCACCTCTCCTCTGTCAGTCAGAATGAAATGATAGGGTGCTGCTCAAAAGAGGTGACAGCAACTTTGATCAAAGAAATGCATGAGTCAAAAATGTTTGCCATTATGGCAGACGAGGCCAGAGATGGACACACTGAACAGCTAACAATTTATGTGTCTGAATTTATGTCACTGAGGGAACAGTTAAAGAGAGATTCCTGTCCCTGACAGAGCTGAGAAGTTTTGATGCAAAGTCAATAACAGAAGCATTAGAGAGAAAATTATAAGAAGAAGGAATTGCTCAATTAAAGTGTTTTGCTCAGACATACATGGAGCAGCAGTTATGAGTGGAGCAGCTGGAGGTGTTCAGTCTCTTTTCAGGGAGAGGCACCCTGAGGCTATATATGTTCACTGTTATGCCCATGAGTTGAATCTCGTCTTGTGCCACACCTGCAGAGGGCTTACTGAGGCCGCAGAGTTCTTTAGCTGGAAAGTCTGTATTCATTTTTCAGTGTTTCCCTGGTAAGCCACCGCAAGTTTAAAGAAGCACAAACAAAATTGGGATTGCAACCATGTGAACTGGTGCAGCTGTCCAACACATGGTGGGCATGCCAGCTTCACTCAGTGAATGCTGTGCTTGAAAATTTGCCTGCCATTATTGATTGCCTCTCAGCCATCAATACAGCTACTGCAGTGGGGTTGAAAACAAAAATCTGCAAATTCTCATTTGTGTATTTGTTGATTATTTTCAAGGATCTCCTATCTGTAGTGGTAGGCTTGCACAAATATCTCCAAAAAAAGACCATTGACCTTTCCCAAGCAGTAGCATACAAAGATGCTGTGTGTGACTCCTTAAAGCAGAAACGCAGTGATCCCACTGCTGCAGAAATATATGCTATAGCAAAGGCAGTGTGTGAAGATAATCACATTGTAGTTGAGGAGCAACTTTCTGGCCAGAGACAGAAGAAAAAAAGGATGGAGGATTTTGTTGTTGAAACAACTTATGGTGCACATAGGAGAATCAGCACAGATGCCGAACAAGTCAAAACAAAGTTACCATATCCATGACTGGATAGAATGATAACTGAACTGGAGAACAGTTTTTCTGCACTAGAAGATTAATAAAAACAAAGTCTATGTAGTTTTAAGGGACAATGCAAAAAACATGAAGAAGGCCATGGATCAACTTGGCGTGGTGAGTTTAGGATGCTTCGCGCACACACTGCAGCTAATTGTACACGAGGGACTGTCACAGCGCAGTGGCGGTGAGTGCCTCCTCCGCATCTGTAGCTGATGTCATCCCCGTTGTGTGTGTCCTGAAACGTGTTCTCAGTCAGGAAAACGAGGATGATCAGGGGATTAAGACAATGAAAAGTACCCTCCTTGACGCAGTCAACAGACGATTTAATGTCGTGGAATCTGAGCCATTATACTCGGTTGCTACTCTGCTGGATCCACGTTACAAAGACAGGTATGGGAATTTCTGTTAACTTATCTGATTCAACTGTGTGTGTGTGTGTGTGTGTGTGTGTGTGTGTGTGAGAGAGAGAGAGAGAGAGAGAGAGAGAGAGAGAGAGAGAGAGAGAGTAACAAATCCCTCAAACCTCTGTATGGAATTTTGGTGTGTGTGTGTGTGTGTGTGTGTGAGAGAGAGAGAGAGAGAGAGAGAGAGAGAGAGAGAGAGAGAGTAACAAATCCCTCATACCTCTGTATGGAATTTGCACTACCATTTACTTCTTTTCACATGTCAAGTATAAGTCTTCCGAGCAGACAAATAACTTGATATGAAGGAAATACTAGACTATTAATATTTTATATATTTTATCATACCAGGTACTTCACAAATGCTGACACTTTGAGACTTGGAAAGGAAGCATTACTGGAGGAGGTAGATGGAGAAAGATGGAGGAAGTGTTGAAGACTACATCTGAAACTACAGCCTCTGAGCCAGCAGACAAAACTCCACGGATGGAGGCGTTAGGCACAAGTACCAGCAGCCTTGGCAGCATCTTTAATGAAATCCTGGAGGAGAGCCAAGTATTACCTGTTCCTAAGAAAACCACAAGTGCACAAATTCAAGTGGAGACCTACCTAAGTGAGGCAAATATTCCACGGTCGGACAATCCCTTACTTTACTGGAAAGTAAACCAACCTCGACTGCCCTCGCTGGCAGCCACGGCAGTTAAGTTTATCTGTGCTCCCTGCACAAGTGTAGAGAGTGAGAGGCTCTTTAGCACAGCCTCAAATGTGATTAATGAAAGAAGGAGCAGGCTGACGTCGAAGACCGCTGAAAAACTAATCTTCCTAAAGAAGAATCTGCCCCTCATGGTTATGTGAGCAAACGTAAAACATGTTCAAGAGCTTTGTTGCAGAGAAACTGCACCTGTGAAAGTGATTTTTATTTTAATAATTGTTATAAATAAAGCAGCTAGGTCAGTAAGGTTTTTAAGATTTAAACTGTTTGTCAATGTTATGTAATATTTATGTTATACATATTTATTTATGTCTTTCAGTGCCTTTTTGTTATTATGATTTGCACATAGCTTCACTGTGAGTGATAGTTCTGCATTTATTGGGTTATTTACAATGTTGAATGCTGCTGTTTAAATTGTTTTAACTTTAAACCTGTTGGTAGCTAGCTTTAAGTACTGAAGTACCTGTATTTTTATTTATTTATATATTTTTTATTTTTTTGTAGTGTTTGAATAAAGGGTGGCAATCTTTCACAATCAACTGTTGTTGTGGACTATATACTGGAGGTATATTTTAGGTGGCTAATTGAGAAAAGTGCTTCCATATATTTTATTAGTATTAGTTTAAGAATAAAATAAAAATATCGGATTGATATCGGTATCGGCAAAAGCTAAAGCTGCGGCATCGGTATCGGAAGTGAAAAAGTGGTATCGGGACATCCCTAGTTTTAAACATTTTGGACTTTCATTTAGGTCAAATCTTCATGCAGGCAGGTAATATGTTGAAATTGTTATGTTGCAGGTAAAGGCCCCGGAGAAGGATATACCTGATTCTACAGGGAGCTCGCCTCATCAAGAAGATGAAGAAGCTTCAGAAATGTTTCCTCCTCCAGGGAGTCCAGACAAATTTACATCCTGCAGCATAGTCTCAATGTGCTCCAGCCTGGCATGTGAGTCAAAACTAAAACCAACACAGTCTAACAGCCAACCATCAAAAACATATTCAAAAAAGGATAAAAAAAACACAGAGACCGTTGAACTGAGAGTTAAAACTGGCCAAAAAAATAATGGTAAAAGAGTGTGGGACAAAGCACATTACTGTGTTTACTGCGAAACGATAAATAAAAAAATGGCCCGCCATTCACAGTTGATGCACATGGATGAAGATGATGATGCCCACGCTTTCAGCTTTCCACTTGGCTCCAAAGAGAGAAATAAACGTCTTGAGTCTTTAAGAAATAAGGGTGACTGGCGACATAATCAGGAAGTCCTAAAGGAGGGTAAATGGGAGATTGTTACATGGAAACAGCTCTCTAAAAATGCATCAGTTAGTGACTATTTGCCCTGCCAGCACTGCTTTGCTGTTTAAAAAAGTAGACCTATGGAGACATGACAAAACTTGTAGGGATAAAAAGGAAACTCACACATCTTAACTGTTTCTTCCTAACTTCTTCCAATACAATATACAAGACAATATCACTGCCTCTATAAGCATCATATGACTTCTAACTACTTCTTTTTCTTTTTTTTCAGCCCAAACAGAGATTCAATCAAGGAGCGAAGAGGAGCGCCACTCCAGTATGTAACAGCGTCTATGTTGTACAATACTTTCTGCAATACTAATTAACTGTAACACATAACACAACATAGGCACTGTATAAACTACAAGTGGATTAATATACTTCTTCTATTGAGTGCAACAACTTTAAGATAATGTTTAAAGTAGGCACTTCACATAAGTAACATGAATATGTATTTGTCTTCAGTGTCTGAACACTCTGACAGAGAGGACCACGAAGAGGAAAGCACCCTTGACCAGCCATCCAAGATTAAACCACACAGAAAGAGACCTATGAACAAAGGCACTGATGGTATGATTACTTTAGTTAACTTTATTCATTTTAATTAGTACCAGTACTTAAACAACACTGGGTTTAGTCCTGGTTTAGATTTGGTCCTGCTCACTGCTCTTTGTGACAAAAGTTTTCAGATGTTATTATAAATGTTTTTTTATTATTATGCCCCTGTCCGGAGCTGTATAATAACTGACAGACACTATCAGTGCAGCCGCTCTGTGCAGCTGAACATAGGAGCTCAGCAAAACTGATGAAATGAATGCGGCAAAAAATCGACCAATCAGATTTTTGGTCGAGGCAGAACGTATCGACCAATAATCGACTGGGAGATTACAGCCCGAGCATTAATAACCTTCAGAGAAACATAGTCTTGGATTGTAACATTTTTTTTATTTTTTATTATTGTTTGCCCAAAGTAGAAAGTTAACATTTACAGTATCACAACAAAGTTCTATTCGTATTACAGGGTGTACAAACATAAAAGACAAGAATAAGTAAAAGAAATTAAAATAATAACAACCACTGATAAACAAGGTCACATTGACTTAGAGCATCCTTACAACATTTTTCATGTTGAAGAAAAAGTATCTAAACCCTAAAACACCAATTGCACATTAGTATTCTTTAGACTGAAAATGCTGAATATTGCACTTCGCTCTCCACTTCACTGCCAGGTGCAAGGTTTGATAAGTCCATGGCAAAAATTTTGTATGGCCCAATTTTGGCCATCAGGACACAAACATTTTTGCCAAACCAAATTGCATTGATGCCTGCGAAAATTATGTAAGGAATAAATTACATTAATAACAATAAATTACCATGGTTCAGAACTGAAAAAATATAATATAATTGTAATACATAATATAATATAATTGTCACGGATTCAACCATGCCATCAGCACCAGATGCATCTGCTAACGCTCTCTACATGTTTAACTATTTCATCTGAAGCAGGGAAATTTGTCTGTGGCTGAATACGCTCATCACGGCATATCGTCAAGGACTCAAACACAATCAAATAGGTAAACTGAGTTACCCAGTTACCAACCATCCCTGTTTCCCTGGTCAGGTGAGCCTTTGGAAGTTCCAGCTGTGAACCACTGGATGCAGGAGCATGAGATACTATATTAAATACTATATTTAAGATGCAACTTACTTTTCTCAATATCACAGAAAGGGACTGTAGGCACTGGGGTAGGGAGCAGGACCAGGGGCACTGTACCTGGGACCGGAGGCGCTGGGCTTTGGATCAGGGGCACTGTGCCTGGGACCGGAGGCGCTGGGCTTTGGACCAGGGCACTGTGCCTGGGACCGGAGGCGCTGGGCTTTGGACCAGGGGCATTGTACCTGGGACCGGAGGCTGCTGGGCTTTGGACCAGGGCACTGTGCCTGGGACCGGAGGCGCTGGGCTTTGGACCAGGGCACTGTACCTGGGACCGGAGGCGCTGGGCTTTGGACCAGGGGCACTGTACCTGGGACCGGAGGCGCTGGGCTTTGGACCAGGGCACTGTGCCTGGGACCAGAGGCGCTGGGCTTTGGACCAGGGGCACTGTGCCTGGGACCGGAGGCGCTGGGCTTTGGACCAGGGCACTGTACCTGGGACCGGAGGCGCTGGGCTTTGGACCAGGGGCACTGTACCTGGGACCGGAGGCGCTGGGCTTTGGACCAGGGCACTGTGCCTGGGACCAGAGGCGCTGGGCTTTGGACCAGGGGCACTGTGCCTGGGACCGGAGGCGCTGGGCTTTGGACCAGGGCCCTGTACCTGGGACCGGAGGCGCTGGGCTTTGGACCAGGGGCACTGTGCCTGGGACCGGAGGCGCTGGGCTTTGGACCAGGGCACTGTGCCTGGGACCGGAGGCGCTGAGTTCACTGTGTCACACCTTCTGAGTCTGTGAGGAACTCGAGCTACTTCCTCCACAAATGGGACCAAGTGATCTAGATTAATTTTTTTGAATTTCACTCCATCATCGCTAATTAAATCTGCACTTTTGCCTTGTAAGGAAGCAATTGTGAAGGGTCCCAAAAAATCTCTATCTAACTTCCCTCCTTTCCTCTGCTGACTTCTGATGTTCCTTCTGAGCACCTTTTCCTCAAGAACAAAGGTGTGAACTACAGCCCTTGAAGCTTTTTTTTTGTGCTTTTATTATGTACCTGGAGGCTTGCATATTTTTGTTAACTGCCTCATACACTTGGTCCTGCATTTGTATGGCAGGATTGATTAGCTCTTCCTGGAGCACATCTTCCACTGTTTCAGTTACCTAGACAATAATGGAAAATTATATATTTATAAAAGTAGATATTTAAAAATTATTGAAACAAGATATGCAGTGATTCAGGAACTTCTGAGAAGTAGCGTGCCTCTCTTCCAAACATCAGGTAAAGGTGTTCAGTTGTTTTTTAGACCTGATGTTAAAGAGCACAGCATCAAGGTATTTGTCCCATGTGTAACCACACACTGTGTCCTGTCACAGTTTTCCAAGCGCGCTGAAAAAAACAACAATTCTACTTTAATGCTATATGGCTACTGCTTATACGTTTGGGCAGGAGGAGTGTAACTGAAGCTAAACACTGCTTTATTAAAGTACTATGAACCGCACTCATTGTCCATGTTATCAGGTCCACTTAACATATAGGTGTATATTGTGCACCTTCAGTCATCCATCCATTTCTTTGTATAATTTGTTTGCCTTTTCTTTATGCTTAGGCCCCATAGGCCACCACTGTAGGTTTTATTTGCAGGGTTCATACAGATACTGTAAATTGAAATTACAGTGATTTCAATGAGTTTTCAAGCTATATTTTTGGTTTTCAAGGACTACAATTTAATTACAATATTACACTTATCAAACATTCTTTCATTTCTTTCAAATTCTAAAAAAAATAAATAAATACAAATATAAGAAAAAAAGAAAACCCTTATATTTCATACATCAAGTTTTTATGGCTCATAAATGCAAAATCAATGATACCTGAGAGATGGACGAATAAATACTTAAACTTTTACAATTACTAATCTTACCTCTGTATTGTGCCATTCAATCGTTCCACTAACCCATTGGTTTGTGGATGGTACGGTGAACATAGACTGCGTTATATACCGAACAAAGAACAAACTTCTTTGTTGATCTGGAGAAAATAAATGTATTGGTATAATAAAAAAATATAACAACATTAATAATAAAGTAAACAGTTGAGAAAATGCAAATACAAACCTGATTCACAAATTCCCTGCCTTGGTCTGTGAGTATTCTTTTCGGCGCCCCGAAACGATAAAACATTTTTACAATGCAGGTTGTAACCTCCTCAGCTGTTTTGGAGGCAAGTGGATAAGCCTCCACCCACTTTGTAAAGTAGTCTATAAGTACGCAAATGTACTGATTCCCACTTGAAGTCATCGACAACTTGCCAATTAAGTCCATGCCAACCAACTGCCATGGTTCAGTCACCTACACAAATAAAGCAGGCAATGTATTTTTGGACAACATTTGTAGAAGGAAGAAGAAGAAGGAGGAGGAAGAAGAAGAAAGAAGAAGAAGCAGGAAAAGGAGGAAGAATAAGAAGGAAGAGGAAGAAGAAGGAAGAAGAAGAAGAAGGAGGAAAAAGGAGGAGGAAGAAGAAGAAGACAATTATTTGAGTGTACTCTTCCTGGAGTTGATAGGTCTACCGTAAAACTTCAAATAATAGCCGAGTCCCAAATAGACGCCTGTCTCTTTTACACGCCTGGTGTGGCGACAGGTTTGGGTAAATAAAGGCCGGTCTCAAATAGAGGCCGGGTCTGTTTTTTAGTTTTGGGTAATATTTAATCTTCTAAAACCCGTCGGAATGTCCGCTTTTTGGTGGCCGCCAAAATCAATTTTTGAACCTCGAGTGATGTAGAATGACTGCTGCGCTTGACCTGGCGCAAAACGAGCAGAGAGAGAGCGCGACCCGGCCGCGCGCACTCTCACGTCTTCAAACAACACGAGCGCTGACTTGCTCTCTCTCCCTCGCACATATTAATCAAAATCTATTGAGACTATAGTAAAAGGTCGGAAGACCGCAGTTTCACGTGGAGCTTTTGGACATTTTTTAGAGATTAAAGACTCTAGGAACAACATCTCAATGAACAACATCTCAACACTAAATTATAAAGGCCTGTCTCATATAGACGCCTGTCTCAAATACAAGCCGGTGCAGTTCGACGATTTGGGAAAATAAAAGCCCGGCTATTATTTGAAGTTTTACGGTATTCGCCTGGCACGCAAAACACAGTTTAATCTGAAGAGATGAATGAAAAATATTTAGTAATTATTTCATACTTTTTTTATAGGAACTGGCACTGTTTATACAATTTAGCAAAAAATCACCCAGTTTTTGATGTCAACTGACATCCCAGGCCAATAATATCTGCTAGAAATGGCATGTGTTGTCTTCTCCTTGCCACTATGCCCATCTGCCTCACTGGCATGAAATTCTTTAAAAATGCAGTCTGCTTCTGCAGCACCTCTGACCACCTTTACTTTCAACTGTTTTCTGTGCCCTTATGGTGGATATAAAAGAGTACTCCATCTATATATAAAAAAAAAAATATATATATATATATATATATATATATATATTTGTGTTTCATGTTGAAAAACTTACCTCGAAGTATCAACTAACCCCCCAAATAAAAATAACTGTTCTTAGAATAAAACTTTACTCTAGTTTTCACTGTAATATTGTAATCATATCAGATTATTGTTTTGAATTATGGGAGCAAGGAGTGTGAGTGTGAGTGGTAGTGTGTGTGTGTGTCAGATGGATATTAGATGCAGTTCAGGGTAGGATCAAGTTTCTCCATGTGAAAAAGAATGTGTGTAATACTCAAAATAGTTTGTGGTGGAAATTACATTTGTTCATTGCAGGTCGGAAATTTAAAATAATAATACAATTATTATATAATATTATTATTATAATAAAAATAATAATTTAAAATATTAACAAATTCTCTTGTAATCTGTCCTTCAAACACATTTAAATTGTTACGTGACTATTGAACAAATTTTTTTATTCAACTTCACAAGCCTAAAAGTACTTATCTGCATTTAAATGTCAGACAGAAACATAAGATAAACTAGGCTATATGTTTGAAAACAAGTCAAGTCAAGTCAAATATATTTATATAGCGCTTTTCACAATACAGATTGTATCAAAGCAGCTTCACAGTATCTATCAAAACAACACAACAATGTTTGTTTATTAGTGGAAAAAAAGACATCCACGTTTGGTAGGGCTGATCAATGGTATTAATGATTGGTTATTTAATTTGAATATCCCCAACTGAGCAAGCCAAAGGCAACAGTGGCAAGGAACCGAAAAACTCCATCAAGTGACCTAATGGTGTCCAAAACTCCATCAGGTGACCCAATGGAGAAAAAAAAAACCTTGGGAGAACCCAGGCTCAGTCGGGGGCCAGTTCTCCTTTGGCATTTATGAACTAGAGGCCGGATTTACAGTAACTGTAAGATAAAAATTTATATGAATGCCTGGCTGAATAGAAAACACTGAACAGTTATATGACGAGCGTTGAGCACGTCTGTCTCTGGCACAGGCACATGCTCCCTAGGTTTGAATGGGCAATGACGCCTCTGGCTGTAGTGAAAAGTAGACACCTGCAGCGCTAGCATTTATGTTTTTTATGCTGTGATGTCGAGAGGCAACACAGCTCTCAGCGGGACAGTTCAAGTAGTGCGAGGACACAAAATTCAAATGTAAACAAGGATTTTATTACTGTTCTTGGGAATTAGCAGAAACAGCGTTCCAAACTCAAAAGTCTAACTAAGGATCAGGGCCCGGTTTCCCGATAACGCTCACTCTTAGCGCGCTAAGAAGACTCAAAAAGATATATCTTACCGAAGTTGTTTATGTTCCTAAGTGTGTTCCCCGAAGTGTCCCTTAGGAAGCTTCTTAACACGCTCCTCTTACGTTCGACGTTACACAGGCGCTGTCCCAAGTGAAGGTGCTGAATTAGTTGGCATCGATTGCTCAGGAATCGATTTTGCACTTCACGTGAAGGTGCATTACGGCGTTAAGAAAGACAACACGTTCTATGCAAATGAAACATTCCTCAAATTATTCCAGTAACATTTCTTTTAACATAGTTTAAGTTATCAGTAAAATATGGACTATTAATTAAATTATCAAATTGTGATATGTCAAAATGTTTGAGGTGACCGATCAAAGCAGGATTTATGTTCACAGAAGCGCGAGCCGCGCGCGAATCCCAATGCGCAGCTTCACGAGATAAGATGCACGTGGCTAACTAAACAGCTGTTTTACGGTAGAAGTTTTAACGACGACATAAATAATCAGTTTGCAAAGACTGTATCAATCAAAGCTCAGCTTCGGGAAGGGGATATTTACAGGTAAAGATAAAGAGACTGAGAGAAGAGGAACGAGAGAAGGAGATGGAGATAAGAGAGGAGAGCAGGTAAAGCAATAGCCTATTGCATACTGTGCCCACAATGAAAATAACTTTATTGCAATGGATTCCTATTTAACATAGATATACTGTACATAGCCTAAGTTCTTTGACAATGACAGTGGAAAAATAATATGCCCCCGAGCAAGATCACTTTTGGGACCTCTGTATTTATAAAACCCTGTGTACGGCTTTTGCACTGACTAGAAAATTATATTTTTGCAAAATACAATGAATTACAATGCTGTACAGAAGAGTGCACTATTGCAGACTTATATACTGAGGTTTTAATTACATTATTTTAATATAGTCAGTCGGGAACTAAAGTGGGCCGGTCTAAGGCATGAAACTCCAGGGCTGAAAATGAGTCCGGCCCTGAAACCTCTCACTCAAAGTGCAAACCTACACACCAAATCTCCAAAACCATAAGCTATTTCTCAGCCTTTGACTCAGTTTTCAATTGCATAAAACACTTTTTCAAAACACTGCATACAAGTCTCTACCTAAAACACAAAAATATAGCAGGAATTTACTTGCTTTCCTTTTCCAAACACAACCAATCGAAATGCTACACTTATTCACCAGGTCACACACACACTCCTCATATGTGCAAACATTAATTGCTTTACTGATAACTAACCAATCACTGCTTTACTGTAGTATAAGCCTATAATAGGTCAAAGGTCAGATTACCTGTTTTGAACAATGGATGCCAACAATGGACAGAGATCCCCCACACTCAATTGTGTTCTTTACTGTATTCTAAAGAATATACTTTTGGTTTACATGTATATGTTTATGGTTTTGTTGTATGCTACCGTATACAACAGTAATGTTTGGCCTACATTGCATTGGTGATTACAGTGTACTTGTTACCCCTCTCAGAAGATTACTTTCACTGTAGAACATTGTATTGAAATGTAGATATAAGTGTAAGAATGACCAAAGAGCTTTAGATGTAGAAAAGCAATGTTTACAAGGTATATCCAAAAATGCACTATTATGAAATAAATGTTTGCCATTTGATGCAAATGCTTCATTCTGACATGTTCATGGCATTTTGAATGCAGTGTTACATTTTTGAAGGAGATGTGAGGCATTTTGCATTTTGTGTGTGAAGTTTTGGGAATTGTGTGTAGAGTTTTGAAAAAATATGACATAGTTGGTCAGTTACTAGACACCACCATGCTTACCAGTTTATAGATCTTAGCCATTTAGAGCCAAATTGTTTGCCAGATTTGAATTAGCCTATCAAAAGTGATTGCCAATTTAAACGTTTTAATGACATTACAAAATAGTCTAGGCTAATTACCACCCTATTAGTTCTGATACCAAATAAAGTCAACTTCATAAATAGGCCTGTATCCATTGCGAACATATTTTATTATTAGTCTTAAAATGTCCATAAAATATAAAATCATTGTTGAGACACAACATTGTCAACATACCATAGTTTGACTTGTACTGCACTGCACTGATGTCTAAAGACTGCACAGTGGCGGCGACTAGCGTCTTAAGCTCAAACAACGCTGAGAGAGAGCTTACGAATGGTCCAGACCAACCTTACGAAAGTGTGACTTACAGAAGATATACTTAGCGTACGAACGTGTCGGGAATCGTGCCATAAGGTTAAGACAGAGGTTAAGGAATAGGTTAAGAACTACTTAGCGATAAGAACGTTTTGGGGAACCGGGCCCAGGTTGGTCTTCAACAGTCAAAACTTAAACAATGCCTCAATACGATACGATAATCCTGTTTCCCTCAGGAAAGTAAACAATCTTTTCCAACCTTACTTCAATCCGTGCTGCAGCCCGTGGCCAAGTCAGCAGTAAGTCTTTCAAATGTCTGGTAAGTATTTCCAACCTTCAGGATTCCTTGTGGAAAAGATTCTGGAGCGGTTTGGTCTTTCGCAGAGAGCACAACCTGTAGCTTATCTCCCAAGCCACACACACACATACCAACTGTGTCTCTAACCCTTAAAAAGCCATTCAGTGTGCGGGAATGTTGTGTATTGAGGGGTGGACCTTTTTCAACGTAATTGCGTATTACGTGACCTCACGAACGCACATCACAGAACAGAGCAAGGCGAGCATTTGTGCTTATAAAACTTCAACTTTTTTATTTATTTTTGAAATGACAATCGTTTCACTAGATAAGACCCTTATTCATTGTCTGGTATCGTTTAAAGCCCTTTAAAGCTGCACTGAAACTGTCATTTGGACCTTGAACCGTTTGGGGTCCATTGAAGTCCATTGTATGGAGAAAAATCCTGGAATCTTTTAATCAAAAACCTTAATTTCTTTTCGACTGAAGAAAGAAAGACATGGACATCTTGGATGACATGGGGGTGAGTAAATTATCAGCAAAAGTTTTTTTTTAAAGTGAACTAATCCTTTAAGGCAGGGGTTAAGAGGTTAAATATGGAGGTAAAGTGGAGTAACTAGTAATATTTTCTTCTACTGCACATTTAAGACAGCAAAATATGCCTATTTTCTTATTGTTAATTAGAGATGATGGCTAGGGCTTTGGATGCGTCAGCTATAACAGCACAGTTTACGCACAATTTAACACATTTTGGTTAGTAAACTAAAAATACCTATTCATATTAGCCGTAGTATTTTATATATGGAACATGTATAATCAATGAAAGAATACCTCATGGCAGATTTCTTTGATACTGTTATCATCAAAGTTAGCCTGATTTCAGTTACAAATAATTTAGACCCTGGACATCATAATGTTTCTACAGGGGTGTATTCAAATAAGTTTAGTCCAATATTTTACATTGAGAGCCTTAAATGTAAGAGATTTGTGCAAATATGACGTTTAACTTCAATTAAACACTCCTTTTCAGATGCTCAAAAACAGACCAAGAGACCGTGGAGTGGGGAGGAAAAGAGTGCAGTGGAGAGAAGGATGGGCAAATTCATAGCTGTGAGACGAGTGCCTGGGACAGAAACCTGTATGTTGTGCATCACACATGAGTCCCCAGCACTGAATAACTGCACCTGGAAGGATGTCTAGTATTATGTTTACAACGAGATAATTAAAGTCAAGAGAAGGCTGTTTCAGAGAGGCTAAATGGTTGTCGCGGTTGTCAAACTGAATGTCAGAATGGGAAAGAAAGGTGATTTAAGCAATTTTGAGCGTGGCATGGTTGTTGGTGCCAGACAGGCCGGTCTGAGTATTTCACAATCTGCACAGTTACTGGGATTTTCACGCACAACCATTTCTAGGGTTTACAAAGAATGGTGTGAAAAGGGAAAAACATCCAGTATGCGGCAGTCCTGTGGGCGAAAATGCCTTGTTGATGCTAGAGGTAAGAGGAGAATGGGCCGACTGATTTAAGCTGATATAAGAGCAACTTTGACTGAAATAACCACTTGTTACAACCGAGGTATGCAGCAAAGCATTTGTGAAGCCACAACACGCACAACCTTGAGGTGGATGGGCTACAACAGCAGAAGACCCCATCGGGTACCACTCATCTCCACTACAAATAGGAAAAAGAGGCAAGAGCTCACCAAAATTGGACAGTTGAAGACTGGAAAAATGTTGCCTGGTCTGATGAGTCTCTTTTTCATTTGAGACATTCAGATGGTAGAGTCTGAATTTGGCGTAAACAGAATGAGAACATGGATCCATCATGCCTTGTTATCACTGTGGAGGCTGGTAGTGGTGGTGTAATGGTGTGGGGGATGTTTTCTTGGCACACTTTAGGCCCCTTAGTGCCAATTGGGCATCGTTTAAATGCCACGGCCTACCTGAGCATTGTTTCTGACCATGTCCATCCCTTTATGGCCACCATGTACCCATCCTCTGATGGCTACTTCCAGCAGGATAATGCACCATGTCACAAAGCTCAAATCATTTCAAATTGGTTTCTTAAACATGACAATGAGTTCACTGTACTAAAATGGCCCCCACAGTCACCAGATCTCAACCCAATAGAGCATCTTTGGGATGTGGTGGAACGGGAGCTTCGTGCCCTGGATGTGCATCCCACAAATCTCCATCAACTGCAAGATGCTATCCTACCAATATGGGCCAACATTTCTAAAGAATGCTTTCAGCATCTTGTTGAATCAATGCCACGTAGAATTAAGGCAGTTCTGAAGGTGAAAGGGGGTCAAACACAGTATTAGTATGGTGTTCCTAATAATCCTTTAGGTGAGTGTAGACCTTAGTTCTGCCTTTGATACTGTGGACCACCATATCATGATTAGGAGATTACGTGAATGGGTGGGCATATCGGGCGTAGCCTTAGATTGGTTTACCTCATATCTCTCAGATAGAAGTTTTGATGTCTATATTGGTGATTCTCACTCTGTATCATCACCCCTGTTTTGTGGTGTTCCACAGGGTTCAGTGTTGGGCCCAATATTGTTTATTGTATACTTTTTGCCTCTGGGTCAGATCATTCGTGATTTTAACATTTCTTATCACTTTTACCCAGATGACATTCAGCTTCATTTTACCTTTCGGCAAAATGAGTCATCCAAACTTAAAAGGCTCTTAGACTGTATAAACGCCATAAACAGCTGGATGGCTGAACATTTTTTGCAGCTGAATCCAGATAAGATGGAGGTTTTAATTGTAGCGCCAGACAGCGCTATCCCTCTGATTATGCAGAACATTGGACCTTTGTCATCTTGCGGAAAATAAAACATATTTTAGACACAAGGAGGGTAGCTGGGAGGATTATGTGTTTTGCTTAAAGGTATGTTTAAATTGCAATGTTCACTTAGCAGAGATTCTTAATGTGGATTGTACCATGTGTCCCCATTAGGTATACATTTCATCTTTAAATATAAGCAATATGTTTTTCTACCTTACAAGGAAGTTGAAAGTCGCTCAGTTGTGTATTTAAGCTCAATCCTTACTGTACAACATCATCTCAGAGTTTCTCTCCTGACATATAAGAATAAAGATTTTTCTTGGCAAGATAACTGGTGTCCGGTCCCGTGAATCAAATAATAACGGGGGAAAAGGCTCCAAGTCTACAAAGACTATACAAGAGGAAGGATGCCCTCCCTTCACTGTCACACTCTGCTGCCACTCTGTGTGACTGTACGACTGCTGGCCTTTTCTTGCAAGAAAATAAACATCAAAGACAATTGTAAATGTTTGTCTCTTATTCAGTGATAGATTTTGTTTGCCACCACATCTTCTAGATTCCTGTTGATTCCATTTGTATGCATACTGTACACTAAAGAAACAATAAGAGTTGTATGGCTCTATGCTGTACTGAACATGGCCTAAAGGCAGTTTAATAAATCTGTTGGAACACAATGCTTATCACAGCATTTCCATTTAAGTTACCTTTTCAGTTATTCTTCAGCGCCTTCATTGTGTTGCGCAGGAGCGATTACCCTCCACCATCACCAGCTCTTCCTCTTGTCCGCAGTCAGTACCTGTCCTCTGACATATCTTAATGCCATTACATTATTGTCATTAATAGCACTAATGATATCTGTAATACATTTTGTTGTTTGGGTTCTGTTTAACAGGGGGTTTGTATCCCTGCTCTTATCCATTCTGCGATGCATTGATGGACAGGGAGTTCTTGCCTTGAACCAATCTATATCACCAACCCAAACTACACTCACCGGCCACTTTATTAGGTACCCCATGCTAGTAACGGGTTGGACCCCCTTTTGCCTTCAGAACTGCCTCAATTCTTCGTGGCATAGATTCAACAAGGTGCTGGAAGCATTCCTCAGGGAGTTTGGTCCATATTGACATGATGGCATCACACAGTTGCCGCAGATTTGTCGGCTGCACATCCATGATGCGAATCTCCCGTTCCACCACATCCCAAAGATGATCTATTGGATTGAGATCTGGTGACTGTGGAGGCCATTTGAGTACAACGAACTCATTGTCATGTTCAAGAAACCAGTCTGAGATGATTCCAGCTTTATGACATGGCGCATTATCCTGCTGAAAGTAGCCATCAGAAGTTGGGTACATTGTGGTCATAAAGGGATGGACATGGTCAGCAACAATACTCAGGTAGGCTGTGGCGTTGCAACGATGCTCAATTGGTACCAAGGGGCCCAAAGAGTGCCAAGAAAATATTCCCCACACCATGACACCACCACCACCAGCCTGAACCGTTGATACAAGGCAGGATGGATCCATGCTTTCATGCATCACGCCAAATTCTGACCCTACCATCCGAATGTCGCAGCAGAAATCGAGACTCATCAGACCAGGCAACGTTTTTCCAATCTTCTATTGTCCAATTTCGATGAGCTTGTGCAAATTGTAGCCTCAGTTTCCTGTTCTTAGCTGAAAGGAGTGGCACCCGGTGTGGTCTTCTGCTGCTGTAGCCCATCTGCCTCAAAGTTCGACGTACTGTGCGTTCAGAGATGCTCTTCTGCCCACCTTGGTTGTAACGGGTGGTTATTTGAGTCACTGTTGCCCTTCTATCAGCTCGAACCAGTCTGGCCATTCTCCTCTGACCTCTGGCATCAACAAGGCATTTCCGCCCACAGAACTGCCGCTCACTGGATGTTTTTTCTTTTTCGGACCATTCTCTGTAAACCCTAGAGATGGTTGTGCGTGAAAATCCCAGTAGATTAGCAGTTTCTGAAATACTCAGACCAGCCCTTCTGGCACCAACAATCATGCCACGTTCAAAGTCACTCAAATCACCTTTCTTCCCCATACTGATGCTCGGTTTGAACTGCAGGAGATTGTCTTGACCATGTCTACATGCCTAAATGCACTGAGTTGCCGCCATGTGATTGGCTGCTTAGAAATTAAGTGTTAAGGAGCAGTTGGACAGGTGTACCTAATAAAGTGGCCGGTGAGTGTATATGCTAAATGTTAATCATCTTTGATGGTAATGGTCCTGACAGAACATTAGATTAGTATTGTCTCCTGTCAATCAATGACCAAATACAAACGATCTTCCAGTTGGGATTATATAAAAAAATGAATCTTAAATGAGAATGTTTTTGTTTATTATCTTGAACCAATAAAATCCTTTGACAAAAGCATAATGTCAGCTCACTCATAGACAATGCATTCTGAAAACATTCAGGAATCTGTCAAATCTGCATAGTTTCTTATGCATTCCTGTGTGTCAGTCGGCTCCGCTATGCTAAGGACGAAATTCCAGCTCCTTGCTAAGGTGCTGCTTGAGCCAGGGCATCACTGAGAACACACTGATGTGGAAGTCCCGGGCGTCTAGAGGCCGGTTATCTCTGGCAGCTGTCCTTGCGTCACATGTCTGCTTAGTGCCCCAGCTAATAACTGCCACCTGTGGGAGAATAACAGAAGTCAAATGATTTGAGAAGTCAAGAGTTTTGCTCTGGGGTGTGTTTCCCGAACAATGATGTAACTCGCTGCTTAACTATCGTTGAAGAAATCAACTTGCTAGTCCCGAAACCCTATTGTCGCAAATTTGTTGTTCATTTATAACTTGTTTTAATGAATCCGTTTGAGATCAAATTAATCCTAGATGTTTTGCTATAAATTATGAACATTGTATCTGAGGACTTTTTCTTAGTTGTTTTGCTTTATTTCCAGATTCAATCATAGGCTCGTTCTTACGTACTAGCGCACGTACATGCTGACTCTTCAAAAACGACGCTTTAATCTCTACAAACTAAAAGATGAAAATTACATTTGTATATATTCTAAATAAAAAATCTCTATATATACTGAATGTCAGCTTGCTTATTTTGCACAAGATAAGAATTTAAGTTCACAAATCGTCTCGGTTACGTATGTAACCCTAGTTCCCTGAAGGAACGAGACGCTGCGTGAAAACGCTGTGGGAACGCCCCCTAGCGTTGTGCTTCGTGAAGCGCGTATGCAATCAGCCCCAATGGCGAGACGGAACGTCATATGCGGGTGACGTCATCGACCAGGAAACTATAAAGCACCCCAAGATCACAACCGCGACAGCTTCTGAAAAAGTCTGAAGCAAGTCGCTCGCGGGAATGCCGGGAGTATGGCAACGCCACGCAGCGTCTCGTTCCTTCAGGGAACTAGGGTTACATACGTAACCGATACGTTCCCTATCAGGAACTCGAGCTGCGTGAAAACGCTGTGGGAACGCTAATACCCACGTCGCCATAAGAGCAAGTGACCGACTGTGTGAATTAGGAAGCACATTCAGACGAGAGCACCTGCGCCCCAGGAGTGGAGCTAAGGTCAAGGTTGTAAAACCGGACAAATGTATGTGGTGAGGACCAGCCAGCCGCATCACAGACATCATGGAGAGAAACTCCAGACAACAAGGCTTTGGAAGCCGCCATACTCCTAGTAGAGTGGGCTCGAACAGCCAAAGGTGAAGGCTGACCAGCCGACTCATAAGCAAGTGAGATAGCCTCGACCACCCACTTGCTCATTCTCTGCTTAGACACTGGAGACCCCTTCTTAGGTGGTCCAAAACAAGCAAACAACTGTTCAGATTTCCTCCACAGGGCAGCTCTGTGGACATAAGCGTCTAGAGCCCGAACAGGGCAGAGCAGATTGAGTTTTTCCTGATCCGATGACGTGAACGGAGGAGGACAGAAGGCCTGCAAGACTATAGGTCTGACCACATTAGTAGGAACCTTAGGGACATAACCTGGCCTAGGATGGAGAAAAGCTTTTACCATCCCAGGTGAAAATTCCAAACACGAGGGAGAAACCGACAGAGCCTGAATACCTCCAATCCTTTTGAGAGATGAAATAGCGAGGAGAAAAATAGTTTTCAGAGTGACAAACTTGTCAGGAACTTCCTCAATAGGCTCGAAAGGAGCAAGGGAAAGACCCTCTAATACAATGGTCAAATCCCAAGTCGGCACCCTCGTGCGGACTACAGGCCTCAGCCTCAAAGTACCACGAAGAAATCTAGTTATGAGTGGGTGTCTCCCCAGAGATACTCCACTGAAAGGGACATGGTAAGCAGCAAGTGCCGCCACGTACAACTTTAGTGTGGAGGGGGATAACCCTGTAGAGAAACGCTCCTGCAGAAACTCTAGCACTGCACCCACTGGGCAGTTAACTGGGTCTAGCTGGTGTTCTCCACACCAAGAAGTGAAAAGTCTCCACTTCAGGGCATATAATTTCCTCGTGGACGGAGCTCTGGAGTGAAGGATGGTCTCAACAACCTCAGTAGAGAGACCAGCACCTACGAGCTGGGCCCCCTCAGAGGCCAAGCCCATAGTTTCCACAGTTCTGGGCGGGGGTGAAGGATCGACCCACTCGCCTGAGAGAGAAGGTCCCTCCTGATCGGAATCTCCAGAGGAGAGCCGTCGAGGAGAGATATAAGGTCCGCAAACCATACTCGGGCCGGCCAATACGGGGCTACCAACAATAGACTGACCCCGTCCCGGCGAACCCTCTCCAGAACTCCTGGGAGCAGAGCAATCAGGGGAAAAGCGTACAGACGTGACCTCGGCCACGGCTGTACCATAGCGTCCAACCCCAGCGGGGCTGGATGACTGAGAGAGAACCACAGTGGACAGTGTGATGTCTCCCTGGACGCAAATAGGTCTACTTCGGCATGACCGTACTGCATCCACAGGAGCTCCACCACTTCAGGATGGAGTCTCCATTCCCCGGGCCTCGGTCCCTGCCTCGACAGGATGTCCGCTCCCTGATTTAGGTACCCTGGGATATAAATCGCCCTCACTGAAAGAAGCTTTCCCTGGGACCATAGAAGGATCTGGCGAGCCAGCTTGTATAACGGGCGAGAGCGCAGACCCCCCTGATGATTTATATAAGAGACCACCGATGTATTGTCGGACCGGACAAGAACATGATGACCTCTCAGGTCTGGGAGGAAGTGTTTCAGAGCCCGAAACACCGCCAACATCTCTAGACAATTTATGTGCCATAATCGATGATGGTCCTGCCACAGACCCTGGGCTGGGCGACCACTCATGATCGCCCCCCAGCCTGTGAGGGAAGCATCTGTCGTTAGCGTTACACGACGACAAAGAGCACCCAACACAGGACCCTGGGACAGAAACCAAGGATCCCTCCACATGACCAGAGCACGGAGGCAACGCCGTGTAACTTTGATCGTGCGGAGGGGGTTTCCCCTCGGGGAGAACCCCTTGGTTCTGAGCCACCACTGTAATGGTCTCATGTACAGCAGGCCGCAAGGTATTACGTTGGACGCTGCTGCCATCAGAACCAACAGTCTCTAAAACCGTTTTACAGTGAGCAACTGGTCCAGTTTCACTCGTGAAGCTAGACCGAACGGAAGAACACGATATTGGTATGCTTCGGCCCCGGAAGCGAACCTCAGGAACTTCTTATGTTGCAGAAGGATGGAAATGTGGAAATACACGTCCTTTAGATCTATCGTGACAAATCAGTCCTCGGATCTGATTTGTGACACACTCTGCTTAAGAGAGAGCATCTAGAAATCGAGCTAGCGATTAAAAGGGCGCAGATCTAAGGTTGGACGCAACCCCCCATCCTTCTTTGGAACGATGAAACATCGGCTGTAAAAACCTGACTCCTTGCTGGGAGGAGGAACCCGTTCTATAGCCTCCTTTTGCAAGAGCATTTTCACCTCCTGTTCCGTTACCAGAGCGTGCTTGGGGCCTACCACAGTGGGCAGGACCCGTCTGAATCGAATTGGATGAGATCTGAACTGAATAGCATAACCTCTTACTAACGATTGCAGGACCCACAGAGATAATCATGGAAGGCTTTTGCACTCTGCCAGGAAATCTACAAATGGTACCAGCCTCTCGAGGCTGGCCTCTGGAATATTTTGAGCAGCAAATACAGCGCCCTGAAACGGTGCACCGGCAGGGAACGACTGGTTTGACTGCTCTAAACCCCTCCTCAGAGGGGGCGAGCGTCCCTCGGGAAAGCGCTCGCTGGGCCCGTCTACGCCCCGACACGAAGGCGGGGTTGGCAGAAGGGACCCCTGAGGGCACCGTGAGAGAATGGGCACCGTCTGATGCAGTGAACACCTTTCTCTCACGGTGGGGACCACCTTCAGCATCCTGACGCCGGTGGCGTCAGAACCTCTTAGACAAAGCCTTCTTGGCCATAATGACTGTCCTTAGATCAGTCTTATGGCCAGAAGACTTCGGTTGAGAGTGCCGCGCCTGGTCCCACTGTTTTGCAGGGGGGAGCACGAGACGCGACACTCTGTAGAGGGGGCGAGCGTCCCTCGGGAAAGCGCTCGCTGGGCCCGTCTACGCCCCAGCACGAAGGCGGGGTTGGCAGAAGGGACCCCTGAGGGCACCGTGAGAGAATGGGCACCGTCTGATGCAGTGAACACCTTTCTCTCACGGTGGGAACCACCCTCAGTATTCTGACACCGGTGGCGTCAGAACTAAACTTTTTTTAAATTTTTTTTTTTTTTTAGACGAAGATACATGGCTATAATAACTATCCTTAGATCAGTTATACCCCAAAAACTTCATCTGAGAGGGTCACGTCTGGTCCCACTGTTTTGTAGGGGGATCACGAAACGCGACACTCTGTTTTTGAAGGGGCGAGCGTCCCTCGGGACTGCGCTCGCTGGGACCATCTACGCCCCGGCATAAAGGCAGGGTTGGTAGAATGGGCCCCTGAGGGCACCGAGAGAGAATGGGCACCATGTGATGCGGTGAACTCCTTCCTGTCACGGTGGAGACTACCCTCAACATCCTGACGGCGGTGGCGTCAGAAATACTTTTTAGATGAAGCAACTTGGCTATAATAACTATCCTTAGATCAGTTATAACCAGGGTTGGGGAGTAACGGAATACATGTAACGGCGTTATGTAATCAGGATACAAAAATCCAGTAACTGTAATCCGTTACAGTTACATCAAAACACGTAGTAATCAGATTATAGTTACTTTTTGAAAAAAGGGGGAATACTTTCAGGATTACAATGGTTTCATTTTAAACTAAATAAATCTGTATTTTGGCATAATAACACTATATTAAGCGTTGCTTGATTAATGACTTACGACACGACTCGTGTGCCACCCGCTGGTGCATGAGCAAGATAACAGCTCTCTACAACAATCTCCTCAGACACGGATCGAGTCACTGCTGCTAGAAACGATGCTGCCCACGGGTAAAAATGCTTTCATTTCTTGGAAATTCCGCTGCTATTTTGTTATTAAAGAAGAAAATGCCAACAACATGGTTGTACAGTGCAAACTGTGCCTTCCAGCAATGAAAATTGTGATTCAATCTGTGTCTGAGGAGATTGTTGTAGAGAGCTGTTATTTTGCGCATGCACCCGCGGGTGGCACACGAGACGTGTCGTGAGTCATTAAAGCAACGCTTAATATAGTGTTATTAGTGGTATGTATATGTATATCTATTTTCCTGTTGAAGAAACATTTCTATTTTATTTTTTCCTTGTACATGTCAAGTTAAAAATAAAACAAAATAATCTGTAATACCATACTGTGGCCAATAGATGTCTGTATAACTTAGTCCTTTACATAAATATTTATTGAGGGCTGTGAAATTCTTAATAAATAAAAGTTGTTGTTTTTTAAAATAATATCTGTCCTTGAAGTAATCCAAAAGTAATCAGTTACATTACTTTAATATTGTGGTACTTGGATTACGTTACTGAATACTTTTTTTATGAAGTAATTTGTAACTGTAACGGAATACATTTTTAAAGTAACCCTCCCAAGCCTGGTTATAACCCAAAAACTTCATCTGAGAGTGTCACGTCTGGTCCCATGTTTGCAAGGGGAACACGAGACGCGACGCTCTGCTTTTGTTTTTCTTTTATTTTTATTTGCGCCCATGCGAGGAGCTTATCGACAGACAGGACTGACCCGCCCAGCAGTCCCTGTCTTTAAACGCCGGTGCCTTAAAAGACGATGTCGTTACAGCGGAGAGATGGCTGCAAGCGTCTCTTAAGCCTAGGCATCGCACCAAAACTGTGAATTAAAGCCCCAGCAATATTGAAAGTATATTTATATAGCGCTTTTCACAATACAGATTGTATCAAAGCAGCTTCACAGTATCAATATGTTGTGTCCATGACGATGGGAAAAATAGGCATAAAGCTTAGGCCTACATATTTACCCAAATTATTATATGCATGTATAACCGAAGCTAATTTGGGTGGGTTTGTCCAATCCCCAATGTCACTTCTCTTTCTTTTACGGCCCTGACAAGAACATCGATCTCCTCGGCTGTGAACCGATTCTGAAGCGCTCCTGGTAAATGTGCCGTTATAATAGTATTGCGCCATGGAACAAGCGCACCTCGTTCATCATGCTCTTAAAGGGAATGTGATATGACGCTCTGATTGGTTTATTTCACGTTACGCCCAAACCACACCTATGAATAATGAAGCTACTTCAGACCAACCCCTTTTAGATTTGCGCCATGCGCAAGACGCATTTATCCCGCCGGGAAAATAGCAACAGCGCCGGGATCCGCCCACAAAGTTACTTGCGCTTTGCGCTTTGACACTTGCGTTTCAGATCGTTAAAATAGGGCCCATTGACTTTAATGGAAACCTATTGACTCCGCCAGACGCTTAATTTGCGGCATTCGCGCAAACTTGACGTGCGAATGAGGCGTATTCGCATCTACCGCGCCGTGCTTTACGCCTCATTCGAGCTGCAGGAATTTTTTATGCACGTAACGCATCTTTGCATTGACTTAACATTGAAATCACTCGCGCCTGACGCGCCATTCGCGTCCGGTGTGAACGCACCATAAAAGATTATTATTAGTGGTGTAAAGGGTTATGTATGTATGTTATCAGCACAATTAATAATAATAATAATAATAATACGTTTGATTTATATAGTGCCTTTCCAGAGCTCAAGGACACTTTACAATAAACAAGCAACAATAAAGGCAATAGACAAAGACAGCAGACAAACCAACAGTAGGTAGATGAGTGTGTAAGTACAAAAAATAAAATAAAACTAAATAAAGAAAGAAAGAATAATGCAGTACAACTTAAGAATTATAACATTCAGAAAACAAGTGAGTTTTGAGCATGGATTTGAATTCAGAAATAGTGTTAACAGAGCAGAGTGATCAGGGGAGAGAGTTCCACATTTTGGGTGCAACAACACTGAATGATCTGCCCCCCATCGAAGCCAGGCGATGCTGAGGGACGACGAGAAGGCTGGAGTCAGAGAATCGTAAAGAGCGAGTCGGGGTGTAGGGGTGGAGCAGGTTACAGAAATAGGGGGGAGCCAAGCCGTGCAGAGATTTAAATGTGAGAAGGAGAATTTTGAATTTAATACGGTAGGCCACAGGAAGCCAGTGAAGATCATGCAAAATTGGGGTGATATGTGCAGAACGCTTGGTATGGGTGAGTATTCTGGCAGCAGAGTTTTGAATGTATTGCAATTTGGAGATGGAGCTAGCAGATAGACCAATAAGAAGTACATTGCAGTAATCAAGGCGTGATGTGACAAATGCATGGATGACAGTTTCAGCATCTGAGATACTGATGAAGGGACGGAGCTGAGCGATGCGACGTAGATGAAAGAATGTTGATTTAGTGATAGAATTAATGTGAGAGTGGAAAGATAGAGAGGAGTCAAAGATTACATCAAGATTTTTGACAGTACTAGATGGTTTGATATGAGAGCCAGCGAACTCACAGGTGAAGTTAGTAGGAATTTTGTTAGTGAGTGACGGTGGTCCGGTAAAAATAATCTCAGTTTTGTCCATATTAAGTTTTAGAAAATTTGAATGAAGCCAATCTTTTATTTCATGCACACAAGCAGAGATTTTGTCAGTTGTGATGGATAGAGTCGATGTACAGGTAGTATATAATTGAATGTCGTCAGCGTAAAAATGATAATCAAAACCATGACGGCGGAGGATCTGACCAAGAGGTATTATATAAATGATGAATAATAATGGCCCTAGAACGGAACCCTGGGGGACACCTTGCTTCAGGGGGACAGTAGGGGAGCGGAAATCTTGAACTGAAACGTAGAACTGTCTGTCAGAGAGATAGGAAGAAAACCAAGAAAGAGCAGCACCAGAAATACCCACATCCGAAAGGCGAGAAATGAGTAGTTGATGGGAGACCGTATCGAAGGCAGAGCTGACGTCGAGCAGCAGGAGAATAGACAGAGAACCAGAATCACCAGAGAGAAGCAGATCATTCAGTACCTTAACTAGAGCAGTTTCAGTACTATGTAGAGGACGAAAACCAGATTGAAGAGGATCCAAAAGATTATTTTTGACTAGAAAAGACTGAAGCTGGGAGGCAACAGTACTTTCTAGTAATTTAGCTATGAAGGGTAGATTTGAAATAGGACGATAATTAGACAAAACTGAGGGATCAAGGTTGGGTTTCTTGAGAACAGGGGTAACAGCAGCAGTTTTGAGTGGCAGAGGGACTGAAGCAGAGGTAAGAGATGCATTGATAAAGTGAGAAATAGGTGCAGAGATAACTGAATGGCAGAGTTTCAGAAGAGGAGTAGGAGCAGGGTCAAGACGACAAGATGAAGGTTTGGACTTCAAGATTATCTCAGAGACAGAAAATGGAGTGGTCAGAGAAAAGAGAGGGAGGGACTGACCAGATTGGTTAGGCAGATATATAATATTCACAGCATCATTAGAGAGGCACTGGTTTACGGCATCGGTCTTATCTAGCAGGTGAGTCATGAATGAACTGCAGAGTTCATCCGAAGCTAGAGCAACATGAGATGGAGGTTTGGTAAGTTTGTTAATTGTGTTAAATAATGCTTTTGGTCTGTTGCTTGATTTTATTAATTGTGGCAGATACAAAACTAGAACGAGCAGAGTTCAGGGCCGATTTGTAAAGTTTGACATGCCAGTTTTCCTATAGTGACGCTCAAGCCGTCTCCCAGTGGTCTTCAAGATACGGAGCTCAGGAGTGTACCAAGGAGAAGAATGTGTGGAAGAATGTGTGTAGAGATGTAACAGTGTACAGAGCTCGCAGCAGCCCGATGGCAAACTTATCAACAGTTCAGTTCAGAGTTCAACAGTAGAAAAACTGAGTGATTCAACCAGGCGCGAATCAGCTGCACAGACACGCACAGCGTTCTCAAAGTCTTACAGACAGCGGAGGTGGCCAGTGACAACAATCCAGGTGAGGGATCAAAAGTGAGAAACGGAGTAATCCACACAGAGTTCCGATGAAAAATAAATAAATATCCGAATACAAAACACAACGTTACAAACAATCCAGGTGCGAAGCGGCAGCACAGACGCGCACAGTGTACTCGACCGGTGTAGCAGTCGATTCTGTTCCCTACAGGAATTTGTGTTCCCCCTCAAAGAGGCATGTCTGCGCATGCGTAGCAGATGCATCAAAGCACAACTGGAAGTACGGAAAGCGAAAAAGGCCAAAAGCATTGGCGCAACATTCAATAAATGGTTCTCACACTCCAGTAATATTTCTGTCAAAACAAAACAAACTCAATGCCTCATATTACTGTATTGTCTTTATATTATTATGTCTGTATTATTTATAAAGATTGCAAAACGTCGGAGATGACAGGTTTATGAAATACAACTTTGTAAACAGTATACAAAATTAATTAATATGTTAAATGTCACCAAAATACACATGAAAAAAAGAGTTTGTCATATTATTGTAATAAAAAATATTTTATGTTCCCTGTATGAAAATAAATATGAATAAAACCATATTGCTATTTTTCTTTAATTTTTCACATGCAAGATACATGGGTGCAACATAACATTCTAGTAATTAATTAACAATTGCTAAGGGCACTAATTATCTTTAATTAATCAAGTTAATCAGTGGTGTTATAAATTGGGGAGATGACCACACAACATTGTCACCTGAATTTCTATTCTTGCTGGCACATTCCAACAATGGATCCAAAAATGTATGAGGAAATCATGAGCTATAAAACTCAAGGCACATATCCATTTGGTATAAAAAAATACCATAAATATGTGATTCGCAGACGTTGCTCCAATTTCCAAATTCATGGTAAGTAATCTATTCTAAATTATAATTATTTTTGAAAGTGAAGATAACATAACTCCACAAACAGGAATGAGGTATAGTAATACACCAAGACTTGATAGAAACAAAAAACCCATAGCCTACTTGTCCATGGACCATAGCCTTCTTGGCAAATAGAACATAAAAAATTACCTATCCTGCATTTCAGTTTAAAATAGCCTATTTCTTTCATTAGGCATTCAGAACCTCCGTGCAGGTTATTGTTTAGACTTTACTAACAATAAAGCTATTTCAATAGATGGTCAACTTTACTAAATCTCCTCAAAAAATTTTATGGGTTTGAGGAAAAAAGTGGTCATTGGTCAAAAAGAGGCCAACCAAATATTCACAGAATTCCATGCCAGCCCCTATGGAGCACACTGTGGAACAGAAAAAAACAAGCTTGCCATTTCAGCAAGGTTCTACTGGCCTGGAATGGGGGTGGACATTGATAAATGGGTAAATATTAAATTATTCCTTTCTAACTTTGTTGTGAAACATACGAATGTATTATGTTTTGGAATGCATTTCTCATGTGCTTATTTCTGAACATCAGGTTTTGCAGTGTGCCCAGTGCCAGTTTAGCAGACTGTCCATCAAGCAGGAGCCCAAGTACATCCCAATATGTGTAAGCTTGTCCACAGATGTGCATGGGATTTGAGACTGGTATTTCATGAGTGCACATCATTTAAATGTATTTATTTTAATTTTAAGGTGGATAAGCCTCTGGAACTGCTAGGCATGGATTTAGTGGGGAAAGTCACCAAAACCAACCAGGGAAATGAGTACATTTGTGTCCTCGTTGATTACTATACTAAATGGTCCGAGGCATATCCAATCCCAAATAAATCTGCAGCAGTTGTCTCGCGCTGCATTATAATTTTTTTCTACAGGTTTGGGGCACCAAAGAGAATTCTAACTGACCAAGGGACTGAGTTTGTAAACCAGGTTTGTAGTTTGTTAAATGAACTAAATTCAATATGCATGAGAATTTAATGGTTTCACACATTTGTTTTTGTTTATGAAGATTAATGTTAATGTATGCTTTGGAAACAGATCAATGAAGAGCTCTGTACCTTCCTCAATGTGGAGAGAAGCCTCTGTGCCCCATACCATCCACAAACAAACGGGCTCATGGAAAAATTCAATGGAACCATTCAGAGGTGAACCTTCATTTATGGGTTGCCTTGTGGGAATGCAATATTCAGGGAAATATTTGTCTTTGAAAATTGGTTACTCATAATTTAACTCATTTTGATCATGACTCCAGAGCCTTGTGCAAACTGGTGGACACAAGACCAGAAAAATGGGATGAGTACCTAGATGCGGTAATGTTTGGTCTTAGAACCAAGACACAGCTGACAAATAGGTTCTCACCATTCTTTTTAATGTTCAGTATGGAGGCACGATATCCTTTTGAGGTGCCGGAGATATATGAGGTATGTGATCGTTTACATTTTTCCATATAAATATCATGCATTAATTTAGTGAAATAATTTCAATCTTCAATGTTTCTAAAGGTCAACAGCACAGTGCAATCTGTGATAGCAGAGGACACCATTTCAAAGGCCATTTCTCTGAAGGAGAAAATGGACAACATTGTAAAAAACAATGTAAGAAAAAAAAAGGACAAGAGACAGAGGGTGGCTGCGGTGGCAAATCAGGCACCACTTTTTTTAGGGCAGAAGGTCTTACGAAAAAACATACGGACCCAACAGAGGAAAGGGGGCAAGCTTGAGCGCAGCTGGTTGGGACCATATGAAGTTGTTTATTTGCAAGAAAAAAGCGCAGATTTAAGGGATGAAAATGGCAAGATATTCCCCAAAATCAACACTGACCACCTCAAACCCTTTAAAGAAGACACACCCCGGATACCCCATAGAATTACCCAAGAACCACAACATAAAAGAGCACATCAAGAAACGTTATGCCCTTCACTTACACCTGTAGACCTCACCATCACCAAGACACATGACCACCAGCCCCCACCATCACCTCCATCCTCACCAATTGACTTGTCTACAAGATCTAAATCTACAAGATCCTCTCCCGTCTCCGTTGAATTTTTCAACCAAAATGCCACTTTCCTCTCCTGTGTCCCACACCCCTACAATGATTGCAGAGGTACCAGCCGACACCACAGACGCAGTGCATCGCTGTAAGTGTTGATGCACAGTCAGATCTTATAATAGATCAATATTAGTCTGATTTCTAATATATTTGTGAGGTGGTAAGTGCAATGCTGTTTTTGGTTATCCTCTGTAGATATCAAAAGTGCCTGGGCTGGAAACGACAGTTATGTACTGCTGTCCAGAGTGGGACCCTACAAACTATTTTACAAAGACCTACAGATTGGCCCTGGAAGGGAGTTGGAGAGTGAGGTACACATTTCATTGATTTTGACAGATAAGCCTTTCATCTGCTATGCTAATATTGTATTAATGTTTTGCCATGTTTGTCAAGGTTATAAATGTATATCTGTCCCTGAAAGTGAGGGAGCACAATTTGACTTCACCAGGCAAGGCATTCCACATGGACACATTTGCCATGACAGATATGTGGAATGGAAAACATGAAAGGCTCAAGGTGTCCTACAAAAGTGCACAATTTTTTTATTTAATTTTTTTACTTGTGCTAATGCCCATTTTGTTCAGGGCTTTGTGTACATTGGCAAAGTTTCAGTGATAGAACATGTTTTTGTTTTTTTTTTTTTGTTTTTTTTTGTTGGACCCAGCAAACTATGAGGTCATAGTGGGTATTGTAAATGAGGGCCAACACTGGTTCCTAGTTGTAAGTATTTGTGGTATAGAACAGTTTCACTTAAGTTTTCCCCTTAATCCTGATTAGCAATTATATACCCCTATCAAGTTGTCTTTTTGCATGTTACTTGGGCTATATACCCATCCCAACAAAAAAACATTCTGCTTGACTCAATTGGAGAGTCAGATATCAAGAAAAAAAAGTGTTTGGAGACAACAAGGTATTTTTCATGCACCATATGTAGTGTTATTGTGTAATACTGTATGTGTTACAGAGCGGGCTCCCGCACCGCCTCCTCTTCACCACCAGAGGGAGCCGTCACCGGAATACTAGTTTACTCTGGAACTCTAATCCCCATAATGCTTCAGACCTGGGACTGATTGCGCACACACCTGCACCTCATTCAGACTCTCTATATAAGCCACACTCAAACAGAAGTTCAATGCGAAGTATTGCATTGCCCTGGCCTGTAATCACTGAGTGTTTTTCCCTATCTTGCTGATCTGTTTGCTGACCTTGGATTGTTACTTCACTACTGCCTGTTTGCTGCCTGTCTTGACTTGGATTGCCCTGGATTACTGTTTCTTGCTGCCTGCCCTGATCTTCTGCCTGGTACCTGACTACTCTCTGTGCTTGCCCTCTGTATTCCCTGTTTTGCTGTTATCTGACCCCCGCCTGTTTGACGTTTCTTCAATAAAGCTGCAAATGGATTCTACTCAATCTCCAGATTCATTACAGTATGCTTGAAATAATACTATCTTGTTTGTAGAGCCCTGATGATGGCAAAGGGTATTTCGGTTTCAAACTGGGTGTGTGAAACCTTGCCTTACCCACTTCAGTGGGATGCCATATCATGTGGTGTGTTCGCTTTGAAGGTGTGTGATTATAGTATTGTAGCAAATATTAAGTGTTCATTAAAATGGGATGATGCTTTAAGTTTGTATTTCTTGTTACTTCCTCAGTTTGCAGAACACATTCTGAAAAATACCACAATAAACTTCTCCAGTGATCTACAATATTTAACACCATTCAGAATGGAGATTTCTTTAACTCTGCTCTGCCAATCTGGTATGGCTTTATAAACTCATTAATGTTATTGACGTGGTGTTTGATGTGCATCACTTTCATCAGTGTTGTACTGTACCTCATAGATGACCTAAGTGACCTGTGCTATTTTTGTGGAGAGGCAGACACTTTTGATGACTCTGAAGGAGAGGCAGAAACATTGACTGCATGTGCAGATGATTGCAGTGCAGATGTTCTTTTGGTAAATATGGCTAAGCATTTTTGGTTGGTGTAGCATACTTAAAGTAATCATGAATCACCAATGCTTTTAAACCCCCCTTTTAAAAAAAAATTTTAATCTTTTATATATATATATATATATATATATATATATATATATATATATTAATAGATTGCCTGTGATGACTGTGGGCGATGGTTCCACTTAAAGTGTGTTGGCAATCCATCCATGAAAGATGAATACAAATGTGCTTCTTGCAATAAATAACTAAATATGAAACCATTGTTTTTGGAGTTTGTTTATTTTTTCCCTTCATTTTCCCTTTGGTTAAACCTACTCGAAAATCAGTCTTTCAAAACAAGTAGGCTATTTATTTTATAAAATGTGACATTAAATTGTGAAGTGATTGTGGTTCAAATAGTCTTCTGCTAGACGAGTATAGGCTACTAATCAAAGCCTTAATAAACATTACATTGAAATCGCTAATAAAAAAATCGCTTTTTTTAAATAAGCTAGATTGAAATGACAGAGCAGGAAAAACTTGCTTATAATAATAACTTTTTTTTATTAAAAAATAATACTTTTTTAACCTTTTGACTTCCCGTACATCCAGCTGTGCTTCTTGTCATATTCAATTCTGATGGTACGTATGGTAACCTGATGGTAAAGCGGCAACTACGCACGATTTGTAGTATGATTGCGTAAAGGGAACAGGAATTCCGGAAGGGAACAGAATCGACTGCTACACCGGAAACCGGAGAAAAAAAACTCAATTGTGTTTTGTATCTCGTGTGTATTGCCGTAACTTATTTACTCTGTAGTGAAAAGTGGGAAATGCTTCTGCAGGTATAATTGCTGACTAGAGATAAAGGTTACAATTGTATGTATAACGTATGTCATATTATTTTGTATATGTAAACTGTACTGACGTTGCATATGGTTGTTGAAATTCAGTCATTACACACATGATCTGAAGAAAGTTTGTGTCTGTGCATCTTTCATTCAACTATTCCCCTTGTCAGGGCTTTTACACATATGGTGGTATTTTTCTAGCTGAAACTCGTGAAGATCTTTGAAAATGTGCAAAAGAGTCAAAACAGAGGCAGGAATTCCTCTGTTACACAAAGATATACTGCAAGAAGATGCCGAACTGTAATAGCCAACTTGGCTCCAGTGACGAGAAAAGCCAGTGCTACATCCGAAATAGCATATTTCCCTTCTATAAAGTAGGCAAAAAATTGTATTTGACAATAGAAGTTGCCTATGTCCGAATTCACAGTACTCATAAAAGATTAGGCAAAAAGTACCCTGATGACGTAATACTAGATTGAGGCCACAGGAGAAGATTTATGTGTGGCAGTAAGACATGGCGGATGTAGTCAGTCTGGATTACGTTCATACTACACACATGCATACTATATAGAACAGGGGTTCCCAAACAAAGGCCCCCCATTTGCAGGATGTGTTATTAAACCCATCGACAATTCTACGGCAAATGTAGAAATAAATAAAACCTCTAGGTGAACATCAGATTGTGATGGTGTTTGATACCAGCTCATCAGAGAGATTATAGAGCTGAACCGATTACAATTTTCCATTGAGTTTGACCTGCCGATACAGATTTTAGCCGATGCAGATTTAATTTTTTCTAACCACTTTACAGCACACACAAATATGTATTTCCTATAATATTCTTCATACTGAATTATTGGAATATGAAGTGGAAATTAATCCTAGAAATTTCTTATTATTTGCCAGTGATATCAAGACATATTCTTTAAAAACATGTAATATTTTCTTACATCATTTTGACTCAAGTAAAAGTATTAAGACAAAAAAAAAAAAGGTTGTTTTTTGCTGTGCACTTTAACTCTCTCTTTATCAAGGCGAAAGAAATTTGAAAATAAACTACAAAGCACTCACTTGAAAATATCGCATCCACTTGCGTAGAAAGAGAGCTCCTCCAGAATCCCCTGCAAAGAATTGCACTCATTATGTGTAATCTCAGTGTGTAGATATATTTCTTTATTTATTTTTTCTTCAATCAAACCTTTGCAAGTCATTTCATGTCTGATGGTCTCTGTTCCTCCAGTGCACATGAACCTGTCTGTGATCACTTCTGTCAGAGATGCGTTGCTGTTTGCAGGGAAGGTGGATCTTGCTTTCTTTAAGCATTCACTTCTCTGTGGAAGAAAGTTTTATATTATGATATACATAATCGACTAAATTATAGGATGCACTGATTAACGAATCAAATGGATCACAAGTAATCACATACTTATAATCATGTAAGGACCACCCATTGGCCCAACGACGGAATCCAACGGCATGGGTGAAGGTATAATGCGTGTATGTCTTTCCAGCGCTCCAGTGAAGTTCACTTAATTTATTTGAATTTAGTTTAAATATTACTTTAGCTCTACGCTTAATCTGACTCCAATTTCAAATAATCACCTAATTTAGATTCGGTTTCGCATTGGAAAATCATAAATGTTGATTATTAATTAATTTAGATCTTTTCTTATTCTGAGTTTCTTGCATTTTCATTTATTAATTCATTATGGACCCAATGCCGCACAGAGATCACGTTGGCCAGATCGTGTTTCTCACGGACACAAACCTTGTCAGTTCTGAATTTAGTCAGAGGGTGTAGGGTTAGCTAATACCTCTTAGGACGGTTGCCTACTGCTCACTCGTACAAAGAGTGTAGTTTACTTTAGCCATTTCCATACAACTTGCTAAGTCAGTGATAGACAGTAATCAAAAAGGTCTCCAGATGACGTGCCTACTGCTCCATTCATACATGCGCCTTTCAGTTTGACCTACCCTGCAAGATTTGCGGTAGCACCAGACTCCTATAATCTACTAAAATAATGATTTCAGAATACTTCAGAATAAATCAAGATTTAACATTTATTTGTCAGGTAAAAATGTATCACGTCAATTACACAAGTAAATTATTAAAAAAGCCAATTCAGAAATAATAAATGCATGACATCAATTACTCAAAGATGATTCTAAAAGTAAGCAATGCATTCCTGACAGAGACACACAGTAGTGTGTGAGAGCTTTCCAACGGGAAAGCACTGACACAGCACTGCATGGGGGTTTTTCCTGGTTACAGTTCCCAAAGACTGCTCTGTTACCTAGCCTTAAATACCCAGACCAGAACAAAAGGGTTGTGCCAATATTTTTCAGAGTTTGTTTTGGGTCAGTTCCTGTACCCCAGGGGGTAACACCTGGTCTCGGGGGAGAGGAGAGATATCTTGAAGAAACATCACCCAAAGAGGAACACAGGATTCTCCTAGTCCTCAATCTTTCTCATATTACCAATGATTGCAATGAAATTAAGACCATTTTACCAATCGCACTGAGACACTCAAAATGATACCAAACACGAAAAGGAAAAACAATAGATTCCCAAGATACATCATATATGATATATAGGCATTCTTAGTGAACTTTTGGTGACTTGACTCAGGGGGAGAGGAGATGAGGGAGAGGGGGATGCAGAGATAAGGTAGGAGAAACGTTTGGACAGGACAATGTCCTGTGCTCTGTCTTTGCGATCTTCTGTCCAGGGTGTGTTTTATTGCTTTATGGTGAGTTTTATCTCAGCTTTTGTCTTAGCAGGAAAATCAGTTCTTACAATCATAAGTAAATTATTGTTGGTTCTATTTCCATTTTACTGAACACAAGTCTATCACATACATGACAGCATTTTCTGACTGGCAGCACCAGGCAAGCAGTCGCAGAGCTGTCGAATGCCTAACCCGCTCATAACCTCCCTAAAACTATAAGCTCCTGCTGACCTGGTCCTGCTACTTTGAATGTCGCATGGTTGTTGGTACCAGACGGGCTGGTCTGAGTATTTCAGAAACTGATGATCTATTAGGATATTCACGCACAACCATCTCTAGGGTTTACAGAGAGAGAAAAATGTCCAGTGATGCAAATATCTATGTTGATACCAGAGGTCAGAGGTGAATGGCCTGACTGGTTTGAGCTGATAGAAAAGCAATAGTAACTCAAATAACCACTTGTTACAGGTCTGCAGAAGATCCTCTCTGAATGCACAACACGTGTAACCTTGAAGCAGATGGACTAAAGCAGCAGAAGGCAAACTGGTGCCACTCCTGTTAGATGAGAACAGGAAACTGAGGCTACAATTCACACCGGCTCAATAAAACCTGACAATAGAAGATTGGAAAACCGTTGCCTGGTCTGCTAGTCTCGATTTCTGCTGCAACATTTAGATGGTAGGGTCAGAATTCGGTGTCAACAACATGAAAGCATAGATTCATCCTGCCTTGTATCAACGGTTCAGGCTGTGGTGTGAGGGAAACTGGTTTCTTGATCATGAAAATGAGTTCACTAAACTCGAATAGCCCCCACAGTCACCACATCTCAATCCAAAAGAGCCCTTTTGGCATGTGCTGAAACGGAAGATTCGCATCATGGATATGCAGCCGACGAATCAGCTACTGTGTGATGGGATCATGTCAATATGGACCTGAGGAATGTTTCCAGCATCTTGTTGAATCTATGCAACAAAAAAAAATTCTGAAGGAAAAAGCTGGTCCAACCCAGGATTAGCAAAGTGTACTGAATGAAGTGGCCGGTGAGTGTATAGTGCAGCTGTAACTCGGTTGACCTGAGTTTGAGTCCCGGCTCAAGGTCCTCTGTCCTCTCTCCTCCTCCCTGTTGTTTTCTGACTCATATACACTGCATTATCTAATAAAGGCACAATACATTTTAAAGTATTGTAATTTTGTAAGGACAGCACTCACTTTTCCACCACTATGTATGTGGGTGTCTGATCGACGAGTTCCCTGTCTGATGAAGTTAGCCGGAGTCTCTTCCAGGTGGAGCAGGGATTTCTCTGGTCATGCACACAAACATTCATTTCATCATAGACTATTTTTTTTTATCTTTTAGCTAAAGATTATGAGTTTGAGTATGTTTTGAACTTTGATGTTATTCACCATAAATCTTCATAACAATATATTAATTGAATTTTATAAATACTCACTGTGATCGTCACACATAGAGTTTGGATTCATTCTGAGGGCCCGGTTTGATGATTTAGTACAAGGTAAACAAATGGGCCTGTGTAGAAAGGTATAGATGTAATGCATTAATTGGCAAGACAAAATTTCAAGGCAGTCTGCTTGTTAAGCCATGACATATTGAATACTGTTTCTGGTCCAAGTCTTTACCCCGTTTCAACTGAGAATACCATCTCAACAGCTGTTTTAAGCACTGTTTATTGATTTATTTATTTATTTATAGCACACATTTAAGATAAAAAAACACCAGAATCGGTTTGCAAGCATCTAAATATATATCCAAAGAAAAGGGTAGTTGAATCTTACCTTGCCTTCAAAGATATCGTAATGTTTTCTCTCATCCTAACCAGAGCAACGTCGTAATCATAAAACTCATTTACATTCTTGTGCTTAAGGCCTTTCAAATTAAACAGTGGATGAAGAATCAACTCCATTGCTTTAACTTCACCATTACCTTTGTAAGAGAATTGAAGCAAAGTACATGTAGTTTAGCGTCTGTGCATGACAGGATAAAATCAACATAAATTCAAAGTTGACCCAATTTTCTGTTCCTGGTCTAATTCAACGCTGCACATAATTTTTTTTTTAAAAAACTTTCTTCGATTTGGCTTTGATTTTTAGCTGACTTTAGAAGTCACCTTAAATTATTCCATAACATTGTTGACAAAAGCAACAATTCTTACCATGGTGAACTGTTATGTCAGCAGCATTGGCAATTGATACAGATTTATCTGTATTCACCTTTATAAAGCAGTGAGCAGCTGTCAATACCATGCTCTTAGTCACTAGAGTCCCTTTGCATATGTTAGCTCCCTGGATGACAAAAAAAGTAAAATGTGATCTACCATCTGAAAGCAGTGCTTTTATAGAAGTCTTTATCTCAAGTTTTATTAAATTGTTAAACTCTTGATATGAATCTACCAACCCGTAGATTGACATGCCAAGGTCTGGTGTAAGTGGTTTCAGACTTCTCTCCATCGTCTTGCTCCTCTTGCTCTTGTGCCACTCCACACTTAGTCACAGCAGAATCACCTGATTTGTACAGTAAGGCATTATTATCAGTGAGACACTATTATCAGTAAAGCTGCATTGAAATAATATATCCGGAGAAAATATATTCAGATTGAAATCAATGAGTCTCTAGACAATGATTTCTACTGGGGAACCCAAGAGGTTCTCTGATATCTGATTACTTACTGATCATTCGGTTGAACACAGATCCCAGATGTTTATAGTCCTTCAAAATAAAAAAATGCAGCTCATCTTTCTTGGAAGAGGCAATGCTTGAGAGATCTTTCTTGTTAACTTCTCCTTTGACAGCAAACACATACACATCTGTGAAACATAAATGCACACAACTGGTAAAACTACTGGTAAAACTATTCTTTGAAACCTTGGATCAAGGCCTTCACAACTACACTGCTACACAAAATACACACACAAGTAAATAATGTATGATAAACTGGCTTGCTTACTACCTACAGTTGTGGTCAGAATTATTGGCATCCCTGGTAAATATGATCAAATATGGCTGTAAAAATAAATCTGCATTGTTTATCCTTTTGATCTTTCATTTAAAAAAGTATCAAAAATCTAACCTTTCATTGCAGGAAAATAATTAAAATCACACTATGAAGTAAATGATTTTCTCAAAAACAAGTTGGCCATAATTATTGGCAACCTTTTATTGTTGCCAATAAGCCTTTCTATTTTATGTAACATCCTTTTGCCAAGATAACATCTCTGAGTTTTCTCCTATAGCTTGGAGAACAACCGACAAAAGATCAGAGAAAATTCCTCCATAAAGAATCTCTCCAGATCCTTCAGATTCCCAGCTCCATGTTGTTGCTTCTCTTCCGTTCACCCCACTCTTTCTATAGGGATCAGGTCAGGAACTGGGATGGTTATGACAGAAGCTTCATTTTGTGCTCAGTGATACATGTCACCCCATGTGGTGGGTTTGCTATGAAAAATCTGACCATAGATTCTGGTCACTTTTGAAGTTCCAGTCGTGTCTGACAACTGAATATGCTGGAGTTTTTTTTTTGGATGAGCAAGAAGGATATTTTTTGAAACCCTTCCAAACAACATGTGGTGATGTAGGGGTTGTTTGATCAGTTTTTTTAGGCTCTCTGACCCCAAGACTTAACTAATCTCTGGAATTCTCTTTCAGGACTCGGGTTTGATCTTATTCTGTTTTCTTTCTTTTTTGTGTTTGTTTCTGTCTTTTCCATGTGCATTTGCACACAGCTGTTCATGATTCACAATCGGTGCATCTGCTCGTTAACGCTTACCTGTCTCCACTTATTGCTTGATTTCTCAGCTACATTTATGCTTCCTTTTCCCTTGGTCTTTGCCAAAATGTTCTGTACTTTTTGCTGGTCACATGCTGTTTTTTTCTTTGTTTAGTAGTATTATTTGGATTTGTTTTCTATTATCTCACTTATTTTTCTCTGCCTAGTTGTGTTGCTGTTTCCTGTTCCTCTCCAGCATTATTTGGACTATTCTATCACTGCTGACCATTAGGACTGTTACTGGTATTGGAGTTTGGATTTCCCTGGGATACCGTTTGCCTTTCTGGACTGATTTCTGCTGTGAACTACTGCCTTTTCCGATTGTGAGTTGGGATGTTCCTGTTGGTTCTGTTTGCTCCTCGCCGGACTACCCTGATTGTCTGACACAGATTCTCGCTTCACAATTTGGATTATTATCCTGGAATCTGATCCCTAACTCTTCTCTTCACTGCTGTTTATCTGTTCAGGAGCAGTGCAGCTTACTATTACTTTTCAATAAATTAAAGTTAAGCATTCTTCTGCTTTTGGGTCCTCCTCCAGATCGTTATATTCTCCATCTGTGATCCTTGGAGAGTCTTTGGAAACTTTTCTCCTCACCGTGCATTAGGACGATATAGACCCACAACCTCTTCCAGGCAGATTTGTAACAATTTCTTAATTTTCCTAATGGAAATGGGAATATTAAATGCTTTAGCTATTTTATTACAGCCACTTTCTATTTCGGGAAGCTCAACAATCTTTTGCTGCACATCAGAACTATTCTTTGGTTTTAATCCTTGGTGGATGATTAAGGGAACTTGGCCTTTGTGTTTCCTCATATTTATACTCATGTAAAACAAGAAGTCATAGCTAGACAATTTAATGCTCCAAGCTACCCTGGTGTGGTAAAAATTTTAATATTAATGAGAATATACTTCAGAGATATTTTACTTATAAAAAACATTCTAGGAGCACCAATAATTGTGTCTCCAACGTGTTTTGGAGAAATACACTTATTTCATAATGTGATTGGCCAAGTTCAGAATACATACAAATGTCATTTACGCCTTTTAGTTTGTCAACAGATTTAAGCACTGTGTTGAAAGACTGTGAATATGCTCTAGAACGAGCCTATGATTGAATCTGGAAAAAAGCTAAATAACTGAGAAAAATTAGAAATTGTCCTCAGATGCCATGCCTGTAATTTATAGCAAAACATCTAGAATTAATTTGATTAATTTGACAGATTCATTAAAAGTAAATATTACTCACAACACGTGCGTGACATCATTAACCAATGTGGTTGAATGGGAAATGCACCCCAGATTGATTGCTCAGTCTCACTGAAAAGCCTTCATGTAAACACTTCACGAGCGGTGTTGTGCACGGCGGGGGAACATTGGCACTCTCGCTTTTTTCCATCAGGAGGCCAATATAGGCCCGGACTGCAACTCTGCGCTGCAGTATGAGGAGGACCCTGCCCTTTGTGTGAAGTGATATGTGCTCTTATTGTGAAACTCACACAAACATTGCAAATGTCACCTACAGGAACAGAGGGGACATGATGCAGAACACGGCGCTTGGGGGTGAGGCCTCCAACAAACTCTCTCCTCCTTTTGGATGGTCCGTAGGACGAAGGCCTGGCAGCCGAGGACGGGACTTTCCGTGGTCCGTGACGTTACATTCCCGGTCCCGCCCACTGCCTACGGTGAAGATCCGGCTCAGGGCGGAGCTGATCGAAGCGGGCTGCTCAGCCGATCTTAGGCAAGACGAGGTGCCGACAAAGAAAGAGACCTCGACGAGGGCTGGAACGAGCAACGGGGCAATATTCGTGACTCATAGCTTTCGCGCTTCTGCGCCTCAGAGAAATGCTGCAAGCTGAGATCCGCGGCCAGAGACAAATGGTCGGGCACAGATGCATGGCGACGGTCTCCTGGATGGGGGAGCACCCTCTATTGGCTCAAACCAGACCTCAACCTGACTTACACAGACTCTGTTTCTCACTCACTCACTCAGGGGGCATGGGCTTCCGCCTCGTCCCTTTAGACGCGCGCCGATTGTGGTGTAGGTAACGACTTTATCATGTGTACATCACTTTATCATGGACGTTGTGGAAAAACAGAGTCCTCATCCTCGAAGTAGCCAGGCGGAGGCTCGCTTGGAGATACCAGACTTACTTACTTTTTTTTCTGGGTGGGGGAGGGCCCACCAGGGGCAATGGGCCTCGACCCCGTGATAGGAAAAACTAGAGGTTGACCGATTCATCGGTTTTGCTGATTAATCGGCACCGATTGTTGATTGGTGGACCTATCGTTATCGGCAAAAATCCATACCGATAGTTTTTCCTGGTTGCGTACGTTGCTGGAGCGGCTGAGAAGTGCGCGCTGTCATTCATTACACAGTACGAGACAGCTGAGAAGGGTCTGCTGGCATCATGCAGTACAAGAGCGGCCTCTAGGGGTGTAAGAAAAACTATCACTGATGCCACGTGTTGTTTATTTCAACACGTGCCGCTGCACTGAGAGCACACGCTGAGTGGAGAGCGCTGACATCAGATGCGCGTTTAAAGCACGACAGCGAAAAGGTATTCATACAGTACATTTTGTCATATCATTATAAAGTGATTAATTTGTTGACTAGATGCTACATTAGTAGAGAAAGAACGGCACAACAGTATGTTTGTTTGCCTTCGAGGCTGAGAGGACGCTAACATTAGTAGTACCTCAGCGGTTAAAACACTGACAAAAATAAGTCCGACCCGAATGTTTAATGTCACAATTGTTAACATCTATTTGCATTAGATTATATACAACTGGTCACTTTTATGCATTCATTATGCAGCGAAGTTGCATATTTAAAGCTAGCCGTAAAATAGCAAACTGATATGTTCATACAGCCGACAGAAAACAAACAAATCAGAAAAGCATTCGATTCGTGTTCAAAAAGAACTGATGCTCACACTGAAAACATTTCAGTGTTTGACCTGGTTTAAACAGTGGAAAAACTTGTATCACAATGGACAGGCCTCTCATTTCATTCAAATACAACTTGTCGTCTTGCGTCTCCGTTTTTGATTGTATTGAAAATGAAATCAGAGTTGATTTATTGTTTATAGAGTTTGATAATATTGTTGTAATCATCTTGTCTGGATGAGTTTTGTACGCTGTACAAAATGGATGTAACAGTTAAACAATTACATTTTCAATGTTTTATTTGTTATTTAGAGTATTACTTTTTGTTTCAGTTTGAATGAATGTCTTTATTGACTTCAATATTTATTTATTTATATATATATATATATATATATATATATATATATATACACTCACCGGCCACTTTATTAGGTACCCCATGCTAGTAACGGGTTGGACCCCCTTTTGCCTTCAGAACTGCCTCAATTCTTCGTGGCATAGATTCAACAAGGTGCTGGAAGCATTCCTCAGGGAGTTTGGTCCATATTGACATGATGGCATCACACAGTTGCCGCAGATTTGTCGGCTGCACATCCATGATGCGAATCTCCCGTTCCACCACATCCCAAAGATGCTCTATTGGATTGAGATCTGGTGACTGTGGAGGCCATTTGAGTACAGCGAACTCATTGTCATGTTCAAGAAACCAGTCTGAGATGATTCCAGCTTTATGACATGGCGCATTATCCTGCTGAAAGTAGCCATCAGAAGTTGGGTACATTGTGGTCATAAAGGGATGGACATGGTCAGCAACAATACTCAGGTAGGCTGTGGCGTTGCAACGATGCTCAATTGGTACCAAGGGGCCCAAAGAGTGCCAAGAAAATATTCCCCACACCATGACACCACCACCACCAGCCTGAACCGTTGATACAAGGCAGGATGGATCCATGCTTTCATGTTGTAGACGCCAAATTCTGACCCTACCATCCGAATGTCGCAGCAGAAATCGAGACTCATCAGACCAGGCAACGTCTTTCCAATCTTCTATTGTCCAATTTCGATGAGCTTGTGCAAATTGTAGCCTCAGTTTCCTGTTCTTAGCTGAAAGGAGTGGCACCCGGTGTGGTCTTCTGCTGCTGTAGCCCATCTGCCTCAAAGTTCGACGTACTGTGCGTTCAGAGATGCTCTTCTGCCCACCTTGGTTGTAACGGGTGGTTATTTGAGTCACTGTTGCCCTTCTATCAGCTCGAACCAGTCTGGCCATTCTCCTCTGACCTCTGGCATCAACAAGGCATTTCCGCCCACAGAACTGCCGCTCACTGGATGTTTTTTCTTTTTCGGACCATTCTCTGTAAACCCTAGAGATGGTTGTGCGTGAAAATCCCAGTAGATTAGCAGTTTCTGAAATACTCAGACCAGCCCTTCTGGCACCAACAATCATGCCACGTTCAAAGTCACTCAAATCACCTTTCTTCCCCATACTGATGCTCGTTTTGAACTGCAGGAGATTGTCTTGACCATGTGTACATGCCTAAATGCACTGAGTTGCCGCCATGTGATTGGCTGCTTAGAAATTAAGTGTTAAGGAGCAGTTGGACAGGTGTACCTAATAAAGTGGCCGGTGAGTGTATATATATATATATACTGTATATATACACAGGTCCTTCTCAAATTAGCATATTGTGATAAAGTTCATTATTTTCCATAATGTAATGATAAAAATTAAACTTTCATATATTTTAGATTCATTGCACACCAACTGAAATATGTCAGGTCTTTTATTGTTTTAATACTGATGATTTTGGCATACAGCTCATGAAAACCCAAAATTCCTATCTAAAAAAATTAGCATATTTCATCCGACCAATAAAAGAAGTGTTTTTAATACAAAAAAAGTCAGTCAACCTTCAAATAATTATGTTCAGTTATGCACTCAATACTTGGTCGGGAATCCTTTTGCAGAAATGACTGCTTCAATGCGGTGTGGCATGGAGGCAATCAGCCTGTGGCGCTGCTGAGGTGTTATGGAGGCCCAGGATGCTTCGATAGCGGCCTTAAGCTCATCCAGAGTGTTGAGTCTTGCGTCTCTCAACTTTCTCTTCACAATATCCCACAGATTCTCTATGGGGTTCAGGTCAGGAGAGTTGGCAGGCCAATTGAGCACAGTAAACCATTTACCAGTGGTTTTGGCACTGTGAGCAGGTGCCAGGTCGTGCTGAAAAATGAAATCTTCATCTCCATAAAGCTTTTCAGCAGATGGAAGCATGAAGTGCTCCAAAATCTCCTGATAGCTAGCTGCATTGACCCTGCCCTTGATAAAACACAGTGGACCAACACCAGCAGCTGACATGGCACCCCAGACCATCACTGACTGTGGGTACTTGACACTGGACTTCAGGCATTTTGGCATTTCCTTCTCCCCAGTCTTCCTCCAGACTCTGGCACCTTGATTTCCGAATGACATGCAAAATTTGCTTTCATCCGAAAAAAGTACTTTGGACCACTGAGCAACAGTCCAGTGCTGCTTCTCTGTAGCCCAGGTCAGGCGCTTCTGCCGCTGTTTCTGGTTCAAAAGTGGCTTGACCTGGGGAATGCGGCACCTGTAGCCCATTTCCTGCCCACGCCTGTGCACGGTGGCTCTGGATGTTTCTACTCCAGACTCAGTCCACTGCTTCCGCAGGTCCCCCAAGGTCTGGAATCGGTCCTTCTCCACAATCTTCCTCAGGGTCCGGTCACCTCTTCTCGTTGTGCAGCGTTTTTTGCCACACTTTTTCCTTCCCACAGACTTCCCACTGAGGTGCCTTGATACAGCACTCTGGGAACAGCCTATTTGTTCAGAAATTTCTTTCTGTGTCTTACCCTCTTCCTTGAGGGTGTCAATGATGGCCTTCTGGACAGCAGTCAGGTCGGCAGTCTTACCCATGATTGCGGTTTTGAGTAATGAAACAGGCTGGGAGTTTTTTAAAAGCCTCAGGAATCTTTTGCAGGTGTTTAGAGTTAATTAGTTGATTCAGATGATTAGGGTAATAGCTTGTTTTGAGAACCTTTTCATGATATGCAAATTTTTTGAGATAGGAATTTGGGGTTTTCATGAGCTGTATGTCAAAATCATCCGTATTAAAACAATAAAAGACCTGAAATATTTCAGTTGGTGTGCAATGAATCTAAAATATATGAAAGTTTAATTTTTATCATTACATTATGGAAAATAATTAACTTTATCACAATATGCTAATTTTTTTAGAAGGACCTGTATATTAGGGGTGTAACGGTTCACAAAATTCACGGTTCGGTTCGATACGATACACTTGTGCCACGGTTCGGTTCGGTACGTTTTCAATGCAGCAAAAAGAAAGAAATGCCAGAGAAATTTCCTTGATTTTTTTATTTTTTTTATTATTATATTTTAATTACATCATAAAGTATGATATATTTTTTTTTACTTAGAGCAATGATGGAGCTATACTTGACTTTTCTTAGGAGCATATAAAACAAAACAGCTCCTTGGACAAAATGAAATGTTATATTGTAGTAGTTATAAACAAAGGTTTATTTTAGTTCAGATTAACATTTGAGGGCAGCAATTGTATTCATAATGTCAAAATAAAACCGACGTAATGTTACTTGAAAGCATTATAGCCTACTATTCCTGCCAAACCTCCATGGTTACAGTTAGTGTTACTACAGTAAATCCAAGGTGAATGTTGCTGATCTGTGGACACTGGATAGTTCATTCATGGCACAATGTTTCTTCCTGGTTTCCACGTCAGCGCGGTTTGATCCGTTAATAACGGAAAAATGTGAATGTTTCTCACTAGATCTCGCAGCGATGTTATTACTTCAAGTTCAATAGCGAATTCAAATGCTTTCTTTACTGGATGTCTCAGCGCTGTGTAGTAACAGAGATCAGCTCGCGCTGCATTGGTCCAAACTGATAAACAGTCAGTAAACCACATAATAACAAGTAGCTCAGTTTCGTTCCGCTTACATTACATTTGCCATTTGATGTTGGGCAATGTTGTGGTCGCACCAGCATCTCGAGTGCGCATGCCACGCGCAGCGCGCCTACATTTAAAATAACAAAATTTTGGTCGGCAGGAAAAATGGTCCAACGAACCATTCGGTTTGAAAATGCGTACCGAAAACCGAGCTGAAAGCCGCGTACCGAACGGTTCGATACAAATACGCGTATCGTTACACCCCTAATAAATAAATATATATATATATATATATATATATATATATAAATAAAGTTCAGCACTGTTTTACTTGGAGTGTTATGTTTAAGCAATACGGTTCGAGAGGCTGTGCTGTATCTTGAATAATTGTTTTTATCCAGTATAAATTGTAAAAACTATCGGTTGATTAATCGGTTATCGGCAAGTACTGCCCAACCTAGCTATCGTTGCGCACCGGCAGGTTGACGCAGTGCACGTAAGTGGAGTCCAAGAAGGCCGCATTGGCGTGGGCAGGTGGCGCAGTACTCGTAGGTATGGGGCGGGTCGATGGGGCCCGCACAAATGCTGTAAAGGTTAGCTATTGGATGCGAGGAAGAAAAGGTAACTAGTCCTCAGATGCATCTTCAACAATGACAGCGTGAAGAAAAAGATTCTGACGCAATTGTCGTGCCCATGCATTTTATACTGCCCGCAAGCCTGTCAGTATTTGCATCCTTCATGACAATTGGCCAGCTGTTCCAAGCTGGCATTAGCCCATAAAATTTCAACAAAAGTGGAGAAGGGAGGAGTTCCCTCAGCGTAGCTACGCAATGTAGAGTTACTGCTCTCGAAAGGGAACTGCGTATTTGCTGCATGCATCACATTATTATGTGGTGGACCCTTTAAGAGACTGATCACTTCACTCATTGTGTGTGCTGTTGTGCTGATGTACTTTTTTTTGGTACTTTTATTTGTAACGCTAAGAAAAAGTGAATCCCTCATGTATGAGAGGAGCGCGTTGCCTGTGTATCTGCCATTAAACATGTGGAATACAGACTCTTCGCCTTCAAGCTCGTTCCTTCTGTAGATTTAACGAGATTTATCCGGGTCAAAGCGTCACAGTGGGAGCAGGAAAAATTTTAAAATTACAGGTGTGTGCGGACAAATTCTAACATACTTTTGGAGAAGTGGATGAGAGCAGGACAGAATTTTGTGGGAGTGAGACTGAAAAATACACCCATCCTCAGACAAGAAGAAATGTGTCCAGTTATAATGATTCAAAAATAAACTGAAATTTGAGCAATTATTACATGAGAGGAAAAACAGGGTTAATATCAAAATTAGTCTGATAGGGTTAAGACATGTAAACTTTTATGAGACGAACCCAGGAGCTCCTCATGTGTGTGGTCTACACTGCTGGGTTTGTAGCCTAATAAGTTCCGGATCTTAGCTAACATGTTTTGTGGGTTGGGTCCCATATTTGAGTGGCCTGGAAATAAAATAAAAAAAAGCAAAATTAGTACATCATTAAATGAGCTTTAAAATTATTCACAACTTTTGAGCTTAAAATGCTGGCTATTACTTTTTAAACATACAGTATCTGCAATAATGATGAGCTTATAATTAGGAATATTGAGGGCTAGTACAGTAGTTAAATATGTAACGTTATATAGTTTATTTAAAATGAAAATTATGTTGTCATTTACTCAAAACAGAAAATATGATATTTTATGAATAATTTGTGGAACTGTGGAGATATTTTGAAAAATGTAATATATTAAGAGTCAGTGGAGTCAAATGATCCCCCTTTTTTATGTTCCCATAAGTAAGAAAGTCACAGAGTGTATAAAGACCTTACTTAATGAAGCATTATGTTTTTATTACCTTAGAATGAGGCATTTCTATCTACACACACCGCGGGTCTCCTTACGTCGACAACGGACAAACGCGTTTTATCACTGTGTTGTTCTTCGTGCAAAGAAGCTGCTAAAGTCAGCGAATAAAACACTGACACAATGATGACCAAGTAACAATAATATTTGCAATAACATATTGTTTTACTGAATAATTAAGTAAACCTAATTTCTTAATTTATCTTTGTAAAGAAACCTCATTGCTTAACTGGCTACTCTCTGCTGTCTCAGACGACGACATCATTTCCTGTCGGCCACCGCAACTTCTGTTGGTTGCAATTCGCAACAAAAGTGCCACAGTGCCACACTTCAAATATCTTCGCAGATATTTATCTAGTGATTGTAGCATGGATCAAGATATTCAACACAGGATCAAGCAGGCTGCGTCTTCATTCGGGAGACTGGGGAAAAGAGTATTCAGTAATACTAATTTACATCTACACACAAAGATTGCTGTTTATCGGGCAATCTGCCTCACTACCCTGTATAGTTGTGAAACATGGACCATCTATACTCGACATCTGAAAATGTTGGCATCTTTCCACATTAGATGCCTGCAGCGCATCCTCAAAGTGACATGGCAAGATCAAGTTCCACATATTGAGATCCTGAAAAAAAACAATTGTTGGAGTATATAAGCGACCTTAATGCTCTTCCAACTTAGATGGCTTGGTCATGTTGTGAGAATACCGCCAAGTCGCCTTCCACTTAAGATAATGTACGGTCAATTACATCTTGGCTCCCAATTTGCAAGCGGCCAAAAAAAAATAGGCTGAAAGACCAACTAAAAGGCCAACTATTAAAACCTTAAGAAGTGTGTGATAAAGCCCACATCCCTGGAAACTAGTACTGTGAATCGCAAGCTTTGGCAGCAACTTTGTCAGAATGGAGTATAAAGTTACAAAGACAGGAGAACTGAATATCGCCTGATTAAAAGACATCAGAGAAATGCCATGCTTGTTCCTGCCCCCACTTTTATATGCCCTGTCTGTAAAAGACAGTGTGCATCCCGCATCGGACTATACAGTCATTGACAGTCATCAAATAACCCACAAATTATAGGAGAAGTCATGATCAGACGATGATGGTCTACCTAGAGAGAGAGTGTGTGTGTGTGTGTGTGTGTGTGTGTGTGTGTGTGTGTGTGTGTGAATGTAGCTCCGACACAAAAGTAAAGCCACCCTTTAGCCTTTCTCTTCTCATATTGGTCAGTCTTACCATCAGTTGCAATGACTATGACGTTCTGAGTCTCATTGAACTGATTTCTTTTGGTCTCCCTGAGGAAAGCAAGCTGACTGTACACCTTTTCTAGGGCTTTATACAGATTGGTGCCTCTCTTACTTCCATGGCCTGAAATGAAATTTAAATTAATTACATAAAACTGGAAACTGGAGTTAGAAAGCTACAATAAAGATTTAGTAAAACACATGGCTAAAATTTTTAAAAACAAACATTTGTACAATGAACATACTTTTGTCGCTAAACTCCTCTAATTTCTTCAGGATATAATCCACATCTTGACTCTCGAAGCTTGTAATGGACACAATTTCTTTGGGCTCACTGGCATATGAGATTATCTCAAACTTCATGTGGACTTCATAGCTAACCAGCTGGAAGATGAACAAAATTGCACAGCAATTTATTTTTGCACAAGAATTTATTTTGATTCAAACACATGATGGCTGTTTTATGCTTTAGAATTAGAGGTGGGAAATTAAATAATTACTTATATACATATGTAAGTATGAGGAGCAGTGATGTAGTGCAGGCCTATTCAATTGGCGGCGTGCAGAACAAATGTGCAGGCATGTTTGAATACTTTTGTGGTCCATGTAAAATCAGCAGTTATTTCTCATAAGCCCCTTTCACACAGAGATTCCGGAAAATACACGGATAATGTGATCCGGCATTTATCCCGGGATTGTTTGATTTTGGTTCATTCACACTGCTAGTGACACATCCCGTAAAGATCCCGTAAAGACACATGACGTCAAGATGAGACGTGTAACGAAAACATGTATACGTTTTTTCGCGTACCTACCCCGAAGTGATCAAATAAAACAAAATTCTGTATCAAATTTATAGGCATGACAAGTAGTTTGCAATGTTAACTACATTGGTTACCTATAAAGTTCCGTATTAATTACAAGGTATTGCTACTGACTTATAAAGCCCTAAATGGTTTAGCTCCAGTCTATTTAACGGATCTTCTATCGCCCTATAATCCATCGCGCTCTTTAAGATCACTAAATTCAAGGCTTCTGGTCATACCTAGGATATCCAGATCCACCAAAGGAGGAAGAGCATTTTCACATTAACTCCGAAGCTCTGGAATAGCCTTCCTGATATTGTTCGTTGCTCAGACTCGCTCTCCCAGTTTAAAACTAGACTAAATACGCATCTCTTCAGCCAGGCATTCATATAAAAAATTGTATCTTACAGTTACTGTAAATCCGGCCTCTAGTTCATGAACGCCAGAGGAGAACTGGCCCCCGACTGAGCCTGGGTTCTCCCAAGGTTTTTTTTCCTCCATTAGGTCAGTTGATGGAGTTTTTCGGTTTCTTGCCACTGTTGCCTTTGGCTTGCTCAGTTGGGGATATTCAAATTAATTAACCAATCATTAATACCATTGATCAGCTCTACCAAACGTGGAGGTCGAACATTGTTATGTTGTTTTGATTGATACTGTGAAGCTGCTTTGATACAATCTGTATTGTGAAAAGCGCTATATAAATATACTTGACTTGACTACTCGTGTACCGTTCCACAAAGCTGGCAAACGATCTCAGCTTCAGCGCGGATAGTGAGGAGCTCCTGGTCTCGGCTTTGTTCCAGTTTGCAGACATTTTTTTCGTTCTTTCTTTGTTAATGACGAACACAAACTTTATTCTAAGAGCAACAGAGTTGCGCAATGGCACATGCGTCATCACTATGACACACCCCTTACGGCATTGGTCCTGGCTTTTGTTCACACAGGGCGTGTTCCGGGACTGATCCCGGCAATGTTACGGTCCTCAACCCGGCATCGATGCCGGTATCAATCCCGGGTCGTGTTTGCGTTCACACAGAAGGCGTTCTGGCAATTTGCTGGGATCATCGCGCTGTGTGAAAGGGGCTTTAGACTATTATTCCTATAGTGTGAATTGCAATCTGTATGAATGCACTATTATTAACTGTTCAAAAACTCGTCCCACACTATAAAAAATGTGAGTGTCAACTGTCAGTTATGCAGTTTTATTAAAATCAGTGCATTTTGTCACTCTAAACATTTCCTTAAAAAAAAAAACAGTTTCAAAATAAGGCTGTGTGTCTATTTTTGCCTATTTTTGATCTTGTGGTCTGTGTGCATATGCATCAGATGTACACATGACGTTAACAAGACGTCAAGGGCCTATACCATGAAGCTTGTTTAGGTGGCTAGCCTGGTATATTTTAGTTTTGTTTGTGCCAACCCTGGGTTTCAGGCACCATGAAAGTGGCTTGGCATTCGGTGTTCATCGCCATCGTAACTTACGCTCCACGGCTAACCTGCTCCAAGGCAGGTTGTTCTGTGTAAGAGATCTCAAACCAAATTTTGACCAAAATGCTATATTTTGCTGTCACTCTAACCTCTCTCTAAAATCTCTTCCTCTGTATTTTGAGGCACACACCCACACTGCACCTTGCCTGAGCCAATCAGCATCCAGGAACCTTGACCACGTGACTTCATGTCCAATTCCTGACTAGGAAACTCATATTTACGATAATTCCAATAGCATGTGAAGTCTGTCAGGGTTCTGTCGCCTCGGTCTGGGTTCTGTTTCTGGTTGGTGACAGAGCTCTGGCATTCCCAGTTTGACTTGTGTTTGTTTAGTCTGGTTTATTGTGAGCACATGGCTTGTCTTGTCTCATTGTGCCATGTGCTCTCCTGTCAATTGTCTAGCCCCTCCCATCTCGTTTCCTGATAATTAATTAATCTTTCCCACCTGCCTTGTTCGTTACCCTCCTTTGTTTGTTCCCTATTTAGTCTCCCTGCATTTGCAGTCCTGTGTTCCCTCATGTTTCCTGTGCCTGCCTGAGATCTCTCTTGTTTTCCACCACGGGGTAGTATAGTTTATATTTTGTTTTGTAGTTATCTAATAAACATCCTTATTCTCCGCACCTGTAGCCTCGCTTCACTTTGGACCCAACCTTGACCGTAATTTTTCCAAGTTATAATAATACAGACCTTACGGACAAGTTCACTAATGGCAGTTTTTGCTGTCTGAAAATTCTCCTTTGAAATGCTTCCTGATGTGTCCAAAAGGATGAAGACATTCAGCCGACCATCTTCAACCCTGACAGTCCTACCCAAATATGGTCCTAGTGATTGTGCAAAAAAAAAAAGGTAAACAGACATGTAAGGTTAATGTTCGTTACTTGAGAACAAGAAAATTATGTTTTCAAAAAGTTATATTTTCACCTTTCTTTTTAAAGTTAGGGTGGGAAACATCCATAGCTGCGGTCAGAGATCCTCCAAAGGCCTGAGCAACGATAGCTGGTTCATCAAATGAGTACTGGGCTAAAAAAAAAAAAAAAAGAATTAATTGAATGTTTACATTGAATCAGGGGTGTATTCCAGAAAGCAAGGTTATCTTAGTCAAACATTCCCTGAACTCTCGGTTGATTAAACCAAACCTTGCTTACTCGAGGTATGCTGGTTCTAAAAACGCTGCCAGACCAGACATTCTCAACAGAGTGACGAATCACCATGGAGACGGATGCTAAGAAAAAGCATGCCATACTACTTCTTTTGTTAAATGCTGATTTACACACTCAGGGCATATTGTCAGCTATTTGAGGGTTGTGCAATCATTTTTCAATCTTTTCATTTAATAATCTTTAATCACTGTGAATAAGTCATTTTGCTTCCACATTGCTTGAAAGGTAAGATATCATATAATATTTCATATCATATATGTCTTTAATTATGAGATACATTATACCATAGAAAATGTTCTGTTTCAAAAATAAAAAAGTCTGAATGCAAATCAACGATGTGTGAGATGAGATTTATAAAGCTATATATATATATATCATTGTGTGCAATCTGTCACGCCCACTGGAGCCTCATCAATGGGGCATGAATGCGCTGAACAACTCTGACGTAAACTAACCCTGAACACCACTGAATAAACTAACCCTGAACACCTCTGAGGTAAACTAACCCTGAACACATCTGAAGTAAACTAACTCTGAACTAAACTAACCATGAACACCTCTGAGGTAAACTAACCCTGAACACCACTGAAGTAAACTAACCCTGAACACCTCTGAGGTAAACTAACCCTGAACACCTCTGAGGTAAACTAACCCTGAACACCTCTGAAGTAAACTAACCCTGAACACATCTGAGGTAAACTAACCCTGAACACATCTGAGGTAAACTAACCCTGAACACCTCTGAAGTAAACTAACCCTGAACACATCTGAGGTAAACTAACCCTGAACACCTCTGAAGTAAACTAACCCTGAACACATCTGAGGTAAACTAACCCTGAACACCTCTGAAGTAAACTAACCCTGAACACATCTGAAGTAAACTAACCATGAACACCTCTGAGGTAAACTAACCCTGAACACCACTGAAGTAAACTAACCCTGAACACCTCTGAAGTAAACTAACCCTGAACACCACTGAAGTAAACTAGCCCTGAACACATCTGAAGTAAACTAACTCTGAACTAAACTAACCATGAACACCTCTGAGGTAAACTAACCCTGAACACCACTGAAGTAAACTAACCCTGAACACCTCTGAAGTAAACCAACCCTGAACACCACTGAGGTAAACTAACCCTGAACACCTCTGAAGTAAACTAACCCTGAACACATCTGAGGTAAACTAACCCTGAACACCTCTGAAGTAAACTAACCCTGAACACATCTGAGGTAAACTAACCCTGAACACCTCTGAAGTAAACTAACCCTGAACACCTCTGAAGTAAACTAACCCTGAACACATCTGAGGTAAACTAACCCTGAACACCTCTGAAGTAAACTAACCCTGAACACATCTGAGGTAAACTAACCCTGAACACCTCTGAAGTAAACCAACCCTGAACACCTCTGAGTTAAACTAACCCTGAACACATCTGAGGTAAACTAACCCTGAACACCTCTGAGGTAAACTAACCCTGAACACCTCTGAAGTAAACTAACCATGAACACGTCTGAAGTAAACTAACCCTGAACACCTCTTAAGTAAACTAACCCTGAACACCTCTGAAGTAAACTAACCCTGAACACCTCTGAGGTAAACTAACCCTGAACACCTCTGAGGTAAACTAACCCTGAACACATCTGAAGTAAACTAACCCTGAGAGTAGGTTGCTATGGAAACGTACAAAAGTTACCTCCATTTTTGGAACCGAAAGTTGGGTTGATCTGCTTACTTACCCTTAAACATACCCGGGTATGTCACATAACCTGCTTTCTGGAATACACCGCAGTCCCACTACACTGTGTAAATAAACATCTGTTTCCTTGACTGACCATAGCAGCGTGGTTCTGCCCCACTCCATTCCCTTGAATCCAAACACTGCCTTTCAGAGGGGCCGAGCAAATCCAGACCTAACTCACACCGATACCGCACTCGGTCTCCAATACGGAAGCGTTCCCCAGAACGTAAGGCCCCTGGAGGAGTCCCTGGGTTTTTGCAGTCCTCAGCTGGAATAAGAAACACATGATACATATATTAATAATTTATATACTATGCAATTTTGGTAAATGATGCATTGTTCAATAATGACGAAAAATCACAAATGAAACCTATTCAAAATTATTTATTATGCATGCCAGTCCAGTAGTTGGCGATGTCACTTTGTGAAGAAACGCTACACGCCTATAGACTGAACAAGTAACATGCATGAGCATGGTTCAGGGTTCAGTTCTTGGACCGCTCCTCTTCTCCATGTACACCACATCACTGGGACCCATCATACAGGCACATGGTTTCTCTTATCATTGCTATGCTGATGACACCCAGCTCTACCTTTCATTTTAACCAGATGATCCCACAGTAGCTGCACGTATCTCAAGCTGTCTGGCGAACATCTCGGTATGGATGAAGGAACATCACCTGCAGCTCAACCTGGCAAAGACTGAGCTTCTCGTCCTCCCTGCCAATCCATCTCTACAGCACGACTTCACTATCCAGCTAGATTCATCCTCAATCACCCCATCAAGGTCGGTCAGAAATCTTGGAGTAATCTTTGATGACCAGCTGACCTTCACAGACCACATTACAAAGACAGCTCGATCATGCAGGTTTGCACTGCACAACATCAGGAAGGTCAGGCCTTTCCAACTGAGCATGCAACACAACTTCTCATCCAGGCCCTGGTTATCTCTAGGCTTGATTACTGCAATGCTCTTCTGGCTGGACTTCCTTCATGTGCAACTAAACCTCTACAGATGATCCAGAATGCTTCAACCCGTCTTGTCTTCAACGAGCCCAAAAGGGCCCACGTCACTCATCTGTTCGTCTCACTACACTGGCTACCACTCGCTGCTCGCATCAAATTCAAGGCTTTGACGCTTGCTTACAGATCTACCACTGACTCCGCTCCGTCCTACTTTCACTCACTCGTACGAGTTTACACCCCTACCAGAAACCTACGATTGGTCAACGAGCGACAGCTCGTGGTCCATCACAGCGAGGCATAAAATCACTCTCCAGAACATTCTCATTCACGGTTCCATGCTGGTGGAATGATCTTCCCACCCTCATCCGGAATGCAGAATCCCTGTCAGCATTTGAAAGACAACTGAAAACTCATATCTTCTGTGAGTACTTAACATAAAAAAACAAAAACAAAAAACGTTCCTTCTCCTTTAATCCTCCCTTGTCTGATTTTTGCTACTCTGAGCAATGCCTGAACTTTGTATTTTGAGCACGTCTTGCGTTGTTTTTGCCTCTTCACGATGACTCGCTTGCTTTAGTCCTCAGTTGTAAGTCTCTTTGGATAAAAGCGTCTGCTAAATGACTAAATGTAAATGTAAAATGTAAATGAGCATGGAGTCACGTTTTCAGAAATTCATTTAAAACTTGCACTTTGAAATAGAGACCTGCATGAACAGTGTTGGGGGTAACTCATTACAAGAAGTAATTTGAGTTACGTAATCAGATTACTTTTTCAAGTAACTAGTAAAGTAACGCATTACTTTTAAAATTTACAACAAAATATGTGAGTTACTTTTTCAAATAAGTAACACAAGTAACTTTGTTTTCCCATGTATTGATTGACAGCTCTCTTGTACCCATATTGAGACAAATCGAAGTGCAGAGGCGTTGTTTGTGTGTGTGTGTAAACATTGTACATTGTAGTTCTAGACTAAATGTGAGCGTGCATTACTCATCTCACTTGCACACAAAAAATATCCAATATTCCTCAAAATGAATAAAATCAGTGAAATGCAGAATCTGAATACTATGCAAACCTCCAATAACTAAATATGTTAAATAAATAAAAAATGTATGCATTTAATCACACCTTATTGACCAATGTACTTGCTTCTGACCTTCGATGATTCAGTCATGATTCATAAGCAAAAATGACTTTAGATTTTTTTGTTTTTTATTGGTAAAGTAAGTGTTAAACTATTTTTCTCCTGCGTCCTATTCTTCTGTTATCCAGAACAGCAGGTGAAAGGTTTGTTTGAGCGGCGCCCTCTACTGTACACACGTGAATTAGCATTTCCTTCAGCCTGAGGGTTACAGTTTTTGTCAAATGCTAAAACACATTTCACAAACGTTTCCTCCATGTTCCCCAATGTCTAAACACAACACCCTTTTCTAAAGCTACATAAACACAACCACACCTTCTCACTTCAAAACTCAAACTTTCACACCAAAAGAGCAGCTCGAAGCTTTCAAAAATGTAAACACTATACACATCATTACACACTACAGCAAAACAATTGAAAACACAATGCTCAATTTGTGAGAAGGTTCTTTGTTTCATAACTGCCAATGCATATTTTTAGAAACTTTACAGTAATGGATCTTCTTAGATCTCTGCGGAGGATTAGGCATTTAGATTTGTGAGTTTCATATGAGGAGTATAAATCTATAGTAAATTCTGCATGTACACTGCTGTAACACAACTCAATGCAAAAACAGAATCTATTGCACACAACAGTACTCTTGAAAACATTATCAGGGTGTGAAGTTTTTTTATTTACTTTATTTACCACACACACCACAATCACTGTGCGGCATCATGTCGCTGAGCTGCATCGGGCCACATCACCTCATCCACATCGCAGGCTATATTGTCTCTTGTCAGGCACCGCGGGAAAAACGCCCTGGAATGGCGAATCCATCCTTGGAAGGCCTCCACTGGGATGTCAACACAGGCCAACTCCATAGCCCTTAGGAGGTTCTCTCTAGTGTATGGTTGTCTGTCCTTGGTGTCTATGGTTGTAAACCTTCCATCTCCACGATAAGAAGAACTCCTCTATAGGGTTCAGGAAAGGGGTGTAGGGTGGTTTAAAAAGTGGTTACTGTTGGTGGTGACCCACTCTCTGATTTGGTTTGTTCTGTGGAAGCGTGTCCCAAATTATCACATAAATGTGATGTGCGGGCCCAGGATGGTGTTGTTGGCGGTCCAGGAGGATGTCTTTTAGCTCCTCTAGGAAGGTGAGGAGACGTTGGGTGTTGTAAGACCCAAGGACAGCATGCCGGTGGACAAGCCCCTCCAAACCCATGGCCGCACAAAGAGTAATATTACATGTGTTGTCAATTGACATGTTTTACAATACAGTAACAACTGATTTGAAACCAATAGACTACTTTCACAGGCTTGTAAAATTGTATTGTGACAAAGAAAGTAATAGAGTACAATACCTGTTGTGTTGTCTGAATGCCGTGATAATGGTGACCACGGTGAACCTACTCAGGTTTGGACGGACTCTTAGTCCTGTCTCAGCCATTGTCATGCCATCGACAATGACATGGTCAGTGACTGTTGCTCGCATCTCGTCCGAAATGATGGTGCAAGGTTTTCTTGCTCTCCCTCCTGGACCTCCTCCTTTCCCTTGTTGGCCTCTTCCTCTTCCTCGTTGGCCTGCTCCTCTTCTTCCATTGCCAGATCTTCTCCCTCCTCTGACTCGAATTCCTCTTCCCCTGACTCTGCCTTCATCCATTGTGTTTGTTTGGAATCTTCAGCAAACTGTGCACTCTGAACTTGCTTTTATACATGTGGTCACAGCATTAGCAACAAGTGTCTTCAATTTTGAGCTGTTGTGTGTAATGAATGACGCCAGGTGTGTTCATTGTGTTCAAATATTGCTGACTGTGGCAAGCATTTTGCATCACATGAGCTTTCATTTGAGAATATGAGCAGAGTTCTTTTGCAACTTGTGTTTTAGCAAGGAAAAATGTGTTAAGATTTATGAGAACGGAGGATTGTGTTTTGTGAATTGTGTCTTCATGTGAAATGTGTTTATGATATTGGAAAATGATGACTAGATTTAGTAAATGTGTTTAGACAACTGGTCATTTGGTTTAGAGAATTGATTTTTGCGTTGTAGCATTTGAGAAAAACTGTAATATTTCCCTTTTGGTGTAAAAGGGTCTTTACATTTGCCCAAAAATATAGCTTTTTTTGTTATATTTAAAAAACAAGCCCAGCCCAGGTAAAAAAAGAAAAAAAGTAACACAAAAGTAACGTAACGCTTTACTGTTGTAAAAAAGTAACTAAGTAAAGCAAGTAGTTACTTTTTAAAGAAGTAAAACAATATTATGCATTACTTTTCAAAGTAACTTTCCCCAACACTGGTTATTAAAGCATCAACATTCACAAACCATTGTTCATTTATCATAAAAGCAAGCATAGTTACTGCGTGCATGGTTTGGCATGACAGAATGCGTGCAAAGTGCAAAGTGCGCTCCCTTAATAATTCCTAAAAAGCTTACATCTCAGTTCATCACGCTGTCACAAATTTCTCTGTTATTATCAATGAAACTGACAGCACAATGAATATTTCATAATGTCTACACTTTGTTTGTTATAATCAGAGGATTTGCCGCCGTGAGGGGATTCTATCTTAAATGCATCTGATTGGCCATTGCGTTTAAGAAATTAACATGTCTGTGATTGGCTACATTGCACAACCCTGCAAAAACATGTTGTAAATAGAAGCTCTGCCTGTAACGCGTTTTTATTGTTCTTTTTGCTTTTGTGCAACAGATGAATAACAATTTTTAAAAAAATTATATATATACATATATTTCTATTTTGTCCCGCGATTCGTTTTATTCTCCTGCAACCCGCACACATACCTTACCTCCCCCACCCGTATTCGCCATCAAATTTAGTCCCGCGCCACACTCTGTTGCGCTGTGTCCCGCGGAAGGTTTTCAGGACATCAAAACACTGTTGTCCATGACCAGGAGGAGTTTAATAAAAGTTTTTTTTAGTTTTTTTTTTTACATTAACTCAAGTAAAACTATTCTAGTAGACCATCTTGCACAATTATGAACCATGTAAATATAATTTTTCAATTAAGAGAAATGGGGGAGCAGCATATTATAAAAGATAGTAAGAGAAAACAAATCACAACTTCATTTATATGTTCTGCATTTGTTTGGAAACAAATGAATATAAATGCTTACACTGGTCATCACACACTGGTGTCGCACCAGTCCATCCACCCCACTGAGTGCAGTTCCTCTCAGCAGATCCAGTCAGATCAAATCCTTCATGGCATGAAAAGGTCTGTTTTTCTCCAAACTTGAACCATTGTTTCTTTGGCCAGAACTGGCCGTTGTCAAGCTGAAGTTGAGCAGGGCAAAGGATCTCTAACAGTGAGACAGAAACATGGCTGGTTAAAGTGGAAGCCAAACAAGTAGTCTGTAGGGCTTTTCACACTTAAAATTGTTAATCTTTGGGTTACCTTTTTCCATGTTTCACACTGTTCAATCTTTGAATTAAAATAAAGTGAATTAATCTTAGGTTCTCAGGATTTATGCACAGCAAAATCAGCGGTGTTAAATGTAATGCAATGGTATGAGTCTCACCCACAGGTGTTAAAAAGCAGTGTAGGATATTCTCTTTGTAGTGTTAAATGTTGAATTATCCAAGCAGTTAACAAATCAATTAGGTTTACTTTACTAGTGATGATTGGCTATTAGTGATGAGATTACACTTACTAAAAGCAAGTTTGGATGTACAAGTTGTTTAGAGTTAGAAGTTTAACTCCAGTTACAGTTAGTTTTAAATATTTTAAATATGATGATCAGTGTGTCCTTCAGTAGGGCACTTCGACATTGATTTATGTTGAATTATTATTATTATTCCAGTCATTGTAACAGTGTTTAAACAAACACAATTTTTTTAGCACTGTGGCAAAGAAGAAGAGTAAAACATGTAGACTTCACCTGAAATCAAATTCACAAGTTTTGTTAATCAATAGTGTTGTAGTAAGATAAGCAAATATTGTCTCTGAAAAGGATTTTGTATGGGAACATTTTAACTGTCACACGTAGACATCAAAACTTGGCAATGGTGACAGTCAACAAAAGATTCATGCCGCAGTGCATGCTGGGTACCAGCATAGTGCCAAACTCAACAATGTCGTCCAGCATGCACTGTGGCATGGGTCTTTTGATTTAAAAATGTTTGACTTCAAACAATTCAAACAATGTTAGGTTTTGTATGACAAAGGCTGGTGTCTTAGCAAAAATCTGTTGAAATGTTATATCCAGTAACATTTAATTATAATATTATTAAATATATTATAATTAATTATAATTAATTAAATATAATTAAACTCTTATTTTTTATTATACAAATGTGTCATTAAAAATATCTACAAATTTATAAAAGTTAATATCATGGGTTCACAAGAGATCTTTCCCCCTTAGCTGTAAACCATTTAAATGTTTCAGTGTTTTCGAAAATAGTTGACATAATAAAAGTCTGAAAATTTGTTTTAACTCAGGGTTAGACAGCAGAGTATGTTTAAAAGGATGATAACCAATGGAGTAAAAAGGCCATGTGGAGATAGGAAGAAGGTACCCTTGCACACAGCACTGAGTGTTCTCTTTCCATTTGGGAGTCTCATTGCTGACCATTGGCCATCTCTGTCACAGACTCGTTGTGTTATTGGAAAAGGGTAGTGTCCTGCCTTGCAGTGATAGGTCAGCACGCTCCCCTCCAGTCCCTCATTGGAGTAGGCCACACTACCTCCCTTTATGGACACTTCCAAAGAGCAGTTCCTCTGTGGTTCCTCATAATCTCCATAATCATTGGTCTCTAAAATACACAGATTCGGTTAATAGTAGTCCTAGAATTAAATGACAATGGATTTTTTTATTTTATTAATTTTTTTATTAAAGGTATACTAAGTAACTTTTTACAGTGTAGACTAAGTCGAATGACTATATTAACTAAAATATAGTCATGACATCGTTTCCTTTACCATTGTCAATGTCAGCTTGATTATGCTGTAGATAGCATGTTACATTTTTAGATTCAAGTTTACCATACAAATGAGGATAATGTTCCTGTACTCTGGCCACAGCAATTGAGGAATTTAAGTGATTATTAATGATAAAAGACCCATAGTTGTGGAATTATTTCCACCACAAGGAAGAATATAACGTTTTTTAAAAGTTTTCCAAAGTTACTATACTTCGCTACCAAAGAGACAAAAGTGTCAGTGAAAAGCATGCGTGCAATATGAGATATGTGATGTGTAAAGAAAACAAAGAAAAATGTAAAAACCATTTGTGATATTTTTGGGCACAATTCTTTTGCATGTAAAGTCTGATGTGATTTGGGCAAAAGTAGGTACTATGAAAGTAACAAGCCTCATGTTTCCAGTCTCAAAGCCCATAAATAGTTCATTAAGCCCGTGGTGGTATCCAATACTTTACTTGTACGGGATATAGTAAATAAATATGATCACTCTTTAAAGTTTACCTTCACATTTGACCCTGGATACTCTTGGCTCCCATTCTCCATCAGAGCTGCAGACTTTTTGGCTGATTGGATAAGGTTCAAATCCATCGCTGCAGTGATAAATTAGCCGACTACCCACAACACCGCCATTTGAATACTCCACCGTGCCTCCAATGATGGATTCAGATGTGATGCAGTTTTTGGGCTCATTCTCCCCTAAGTCATAATCATAGTCATATCCTGATTGCACTGAAACAGAGAAATATTGAATATTGTTAACGTTTAAATTTGATCCTTTTAGATCTAGTCACTAAGTCACTTGTCAGTAATCACTCTTGTAGGGTCGCATATCGTAAAGTTCGGTGGGTTCCCATAATTTCTATTAACACTAATCAACAGGCGGCAAAATGGACGAAGACAGATCCTTGGTGCAGTGCACACATCCATAACCATATTTCAACAGTAGATTCTTTTCGTTTTAATTGTTTACTTTGTTTACCAAAAACAAACCACATCACAGCTTACAAAAACTCTGCATCCAACCTGTGGAAATATTGAGGCACATATGTATATGTAGCAGTTGTTAGTAATTGCCGTTGGCATAATGACGGGGCGGGTCTATTTCGCATGATTTCGTGGACTATAAAAGCGGCGCGGCAGCGTCTTTGGGATGTGCGCCCCATCGTCACGAGTGACGTTATCCATTTCCGGCGTGTCACGGAAGTGTCTGTCTGGTAAGGAGCTGCAGTTGTGGCTGTACCTCTACGTGTTGATCTTGAGTAAAGTTTTATTTACTTATCTGGCTCCTCTCCCTATAGTGTGGACTGAGGACTCCGGTGACATATTGTAGCGACGTGCGTTGTAATAGGATGTTTTAGTGCCGCAAGTTCAAACCGGTAAGTTGTTTTTATTATCACTCGTGTTATTATGGGGTGGGTTAATTCATGTTTTCCTTATCTTTCCGTGATATGACAGAGTGCGGGACGTTGCAGTGGGCTGTCTGTTGACTGCTCCCTTTTGCTGGTGCTGCTTTCTCTGGTTTCTGTTCGTATGGTTGGGATTCGGGCGGATAGATCCCCGCATGACGACGCTGGAAGTCTCTCACAGCAGGGTGCTGCAGTAGTCAGATCGACTGCACCTTGCCGGTGATCAGTGCTCGTGTGCTGTTGCGTGGCGTTTTGCCGATAGTAGGTGTGTTCCGAAGCTGGACACTTTAAAACGTCTTCTCGCAGAGTGGCCGCCTGGTGTGTCGCAGATTCGGCAACGTAACTCGCTCTCTCTCTTCCTCTACAACTCCTCGAACGGTTTGACCATTCACTAGCCATTCACTGGCCATTGTCAAGATGGACAGTTCTTTGGTGTTTTAATGTTCCCTTTAAATCGGTTTATTTCTTTATTTTGTTTCTTTATGATATCTGTGAACGAGACCTGGTATAATTTAAATGGTTGATTCAGTCTTGTGAATGTATTTTTCTTTATTTGTGCTAGCCAAGTTTCTGTGAATTTGCTCTTTAACATCCTGAGTCTGGTTGGCTCGGCTTTGTGTATTTTCTTTTGTCAACACTTGTGTATTTATCTTTTTTTTTACTATTATTAGTTATACTCTCGTGGGATAATTGAGTTTTTTTTGTGATCTGGTTAATTGCTTATCTAGTATTTTGATTCAATCATTAAGTCATCTCTCTTCGACCCAGTTTGTGAATTTACTCAGTTGTGCATTTATTATTTAATTTTGTTTGTGAAGGTTTTGTTTGTTTATGATTGCATGTTCTTTTCTTTTGAGTACCAAGTTTTAGAAGAATACGTGTGTTTAATTGGAATTTTTGCTCTCTCTCCAGGGGGTCGGGGACCCAGATCCGTGTGTGTGTGTGTGTGTGTGGACGAGCCTTCCTCTCTGTTTGGTGGCGGTCTCCTCTTCCGCGTGCGGTGGTTCACATTTGGGGTGCAGTGTGAGTGCACGTGTGGTTTCTTGAGGATAGGCGAGTGGTTCCCAGCCCTGGAGCAGGTGTAGCAGTGTGTGTGTGTGATATCCTTTTTACTTGACTATTACGTGCTGTTTAATGGTTGTTAATAAAATTATATTTTTGTACTACACCTCTGTTTCTGATCTTGACTCAGCCGTAAACGAACTTGTGTGCTTTAAACTGTTCTGAAAGGCGATTCCCTGGTAATGTTGCCTCCAGGGTGGCGTAGTCGAGCATCTTAGAGGGGTGCATTAGTGTTTTAGTCTACACTTCCCCTATTAAATCTTTGAACTGCCACATATATACTTTTAATTTCTGGTAAAGGCTTGAAATGGAGATCGCCTTTGTTTCTAGAGCTCAAGTGTCTGTATTAATTATGGTCTGGCAAATTATTTTTTTTATGCCCGCCTAGTTGCCATAGTTTTGCTGATACACCAGCATTATGTCTGACGATGTCTGACTCTGCACTGTACGCAAGTGGCGTGATGCAACAAAAGACAAATCCCCATTTTTTAGAGACAGTCATTGATTCATTCCAAGAGATTCATTAAAACAGAAGTGTCCAAACTACGGCTGGCCCGTGGATGAATTTAGATAAGTGACCCGCCATGTAAAGATTTACAAATCCCTTAGTTTCACAGTTTCAACACAACGTGGCGACACTAGAGTTTATAGTTGTAAATAGCAAGCAAAAGACAGACACAACACACTGTTATCACTTTAGGTCGGTCATTGGAGCGTGATAAACCAGCATGATTAGAGCGTTGAGTACAGGTATTCAGCCACCAAATTCATTTATGATTTCATGCTTTGGCAGACACTGAGACAGACGGACGAGCTCAGAAAAACTGTTTAGTGCTAATGTTTATTTTAGATTTTAGATGTTTAAATATACACAAGTACAGGGCGATCTCATTGTCCAAAGCAGAACTAATAAAGAATAATGTGCCAGCATGATTGATTGTTTTTCACTTAAACACACTACCTTTCAGTATTGTTTTTGAAAGAAGTTTCAAGGCTGCATTTATTTGTTTAAGGGGTGGTTGATTATGATTTCACTTTTCTAACTTTAGTTAGTGTGTAATGTTGCTGTTTGAACATAAACAACATCTGCAAGTTTACAACGAAGATATTCGGTTTTAAGATATTTGAAGATATTTGCTTTTAAAGAAAGTTTAAAAACGTGTATATATACAGTGAAGAAAATAAGTATTTGAACACCCTGCTATTTTGCAAGTTCTCCCACTTAGAAATCATGGAGGGGTCTGAAATTGTCATCGTAGGTGCATGTCCACTGTGAGACATAATCTAAAAAAAAAAAATCCAGAAATCACAATGTATGATTTTTTTAACTATTTATTTGTAAGATACAGCTGCAAATAAGTATTTGAACACCTGAGAAAATCAATGTTAATAGTTGGTACAGTAGCCTTTGTTTGCAATTACAGAGGTCAAACGTTTCCTGTAGTTTTTCACCAGGTTTGCACACACTGCAGGAGGGACTTTGGCCCACTCCTCCACACAGATCTTCTCTAGATCAGTCAGGTTTCTGGGCTGTCACTGAGAAACACGGAGTTTGAGCTCCCTCCAAAGATTCTCTATTGGGTTTAGGTCTGGAGACTGGCTAGGCCACGCCAGAACCTTGATATGCTTCTTACAGAGCCACTCCTTGGTTATCCTGGCTGTGTGCTTCGGGTCATTGTCATGTTGGAAGACCCAGCCTCGACCCATCTTCAATGCTCTAACTGAGGGAAGGAGGTTGTTCCCCAAAATCTCGCAATACATGGCCCCGGTCATCCTCTCCTTAATACAGTGCAGTCGCCCTGTCCCATGTGCAGAAAAACACCCCCAAAGCATGATGCTACCACCCCCATGCTTCACAGTAAGGATGGTGTTCTTGGGATGGTACTCATCATTCTTCTTCCTCCAAACACGCTTAGTGGAATTATGACCAAAAAGTTCTATTTTGGTCTCATCTGACCACATGACTTTCTCCCATGACTCCTCTGGATCATCCAAATGGTCATTGGCAAACTTAAGACGGGCCTTGACATGTGCTGGTTTAAGCAGGGGAACCTTCCGTGCCATGCATGATTTCAAACCATGACGTCTTAGTGTATTACCAACAGTAACCTTGGAAACGGTGGTCCCAGCTCTTTTCAGGTCATTGACCAGCTCCTCCCATGTAGTTCTGGGCTGATTTCTCACCTTTATTAGGATCATTGAGACCCCACGAGGTGAGATCTTGCATGGAGCCCCAGTCCGAGGGAGATTGACAGTCATGTTTAGCTTCTTCCATTTTCTAATGATTGCTCCAACAGTGGACCTTTTTTCACCAAGCTGCTTGGCAATTTCCCTGTAGCCCTTTCAAGCCTTGTGGAGGTGTACAATTTTGTCTCTAGTGTCTTTGGACAGCTCCTTGGTCTTGGCCATGTTAGTAGTTGGATTCTTACTGATTGTATGGGGTGGACAGGGGTCTTTATGCAGCTAACGACCTCAAACAGGTGCATCTAATTTAGGATAATAAATGGAGTGGAGGTGGACATTTTAAAGGCAGACTAACAGGTCTTTGAAGGTCAGAATTCTAGCTGATAGACAGGTGTTCAAATACTTATTTGCAGCTGTATCTTACAAATAAATAGTTAAAAAATCACACAATATTTTTCCACAATATTTTGAGAAATAAGCAAAAAAGTCAGCAAAACATTGGTCTCCGTAGCGGAGAAAAAAAGAGGAAAGCTCTTGTTGCATTTAGGGGCGAATTTAGTGTATTTATTTCTGTAACAACCATAGAGGTAACAACCCTGCATTTATGCCTGCAAAATCTCTTCGCCCCAAACAATCAAAAGACATGAAACCTCCACAGTGCTCCACTGTGTGTATCCTTGTTAAAAGGATTCTCCATCGCGCATATAATAAGTCATGTGATCTTAGTTGGTGGTGTCCACCTGAGTTGACGTCACTTTTTTAATGACGTACGACTCGCATTTACTGGGGAATATCCAATTTGTCTGCTTACATGGCACACGCAAATGCACATATCCGATTCATATCCGATTTATTACCACATATGAGTGAGGCCTGAATCCGATCTGAGAAAATCGGAATCCATGCGTTTTTTTTTCCTGCTTACACGTTCACCGGTCATATCCGATCTGTGTCACATGAGAGGAAAAAATCGGATTTGGGTCACTTGAACCATGCAGTGTAAATGGGGCCAATAAGTACTTGTACTTTTACATGAGTATACTTTTTGGATACTCTACCCACCTCTGTATATGGTTCCCTGTTGAATAGTCTTAAACCTCAAAACATCTAGGAATTAGTTTCTTGCATAAGTCATTACATGCTAAATGGTTTAACTAGTTGTCATAAACTGTCAAGCATATTTTCTATACATTCCTATTACAATTATTTTGTAAATGTGTCCTGAATGAATTGCATAGGTTAATGTAACTAATGAAGGAAAATGTAAAGGGCTAGATAAACCAGTTCTCTAAAATATCTTAGAGTGCTTCTCTCATGAAGCTTAATTTGGCTAGCGTATGTAGACAGACCGCAACACAGGGTTACAAATTCTGACATTGATAGAACAAGGAAACAAACAGGGTCAATTGTTTTGAGAAATGCACTTACTGGTAAGGGTGATTCAAAAAATGTACCAAAGCGACTGAGAAAAACTGTAATGCATAATAACAGCCACATTATGATTAAAAAAAAACACAGAAGTTTCAGCTACAGACCTTCTTCATATTTCTAACATGGATGAACATATTATCATTTTCAAATTTAGCTCGAAAAATGTATAATAGTCAATTTATTAATAATAATTAATAAATTTATTAAAATAGTCTTATTGGGGACTTACCTTCAGATACAGAGATGTACAAGAAAAAAGTGACGATACATGCAGTAGTGTAGTGCATAGCTGACATGATCAGTGCTGGCTTCTTTTAACTCTCCGCTTTGGGTGAAATACCAATATGAACCTTTGTAACGTGTATTTGAGGAGTGATTAAACATTAACATTTTAATGCAATTCTGGTAAATTCTAAAGTAATCAATTTTGGTGAGTCTTAAAGTAGGGTGCCCATATTTTGATTACCGAAAACCAGGACACTCGGCCCGACAATGAGATACTAAAATGATACTCGAAGTTTACTCAAAGATGCCTTATTAATTTCAATAAATTTAACATAGGATATGCCTCTGTATGAATAGAAAATTGTTATATTACAAAATACTATCTATAACCAAAGACACAAATACTGCATTTTTGAAATTCAGATTCAAAAATAATGATAGAAATAATGTCTCTTCTGTATTAGAAAAATAAATAATAAATAAATAAAAAAATACCTCAAAATTGAACAAAAATAGCTCTCACAAACTTATAAAAACTCCCTCTTTATCCTGTTTTTCTTCCTCATCCTTCTTGTTTGCCAATCTATATTTTCCTGTAGAGCATATCTTTCCCAGCAGTTTTTTTGTTGCTTAACAAATAAGCATGAAAGTCTAATGGCCCAATGAAAAATAATGAAAACCAGGACATTTTCATCACTTTATAAAAAACAGCCAGGACGGCCAGGACAGCACGTGAAAACAGGACATGTCCTGGGAAAACAGGACGTTTGGTCACCCTATCTTAAAGTTGAAGTGTGTAATTTCTGTCCTAAAGAACAAAATGTCTGAATTTCTGGTTTTCCAGAAGAGTAATTTCATGGTGAAAGATTAAATTTCGCCAACTTTAATAGACCATGTTCTTGTTCATAGTCAAGTCAAGTCATGTTCATTTATATTGCGCTTTTAACAATGTAGATTGTTCCAAAGCGGCTTTACAGAGATAATAGGAAATTACAGTAACAGAGATTGTTTAGGCTTTACAGCAGCTCTAGAATAAAGTTATTTTCCAGCAAAAGTTAGTTTTAATTGATTCACTTCCGTCCGCTAACACGACACAGTTTTAACAGAAAACTCTTAAGTTCTCTCTACGTAAACTTTAAAAACTTGAACCTGTGAGAACGCTGATGGCGTGCACATGCGTATTAAGAATGAATTCTATAGGTATGTGCGTTTATGTAAGCAGGCATGTAGTCCTTCTCTAAAAAAAAACAACCCTCAACAAACTACTTGTCTGGCCTTAAAATTTATAATACAGAACTGTATGGCTTAGGCGTAGCCACGTGAACCGGAATTATCCCGACAACGATTATCTGTACAGAGGTAAAGGGAGGGAGGCCTTCTCGGGGAGGGACTAGATGACACTTCAGGACTGCGTTGTTGTCCTGTCCAGACACAGGTCCTTCATCAGATCTGGATACGGCCTGGATCCGGCGGGCTGCAGTAAACCTCGGGATAAACAGAGAGACTAATATTAGCGTAGATGCCATTCTTCTTATGATGTAACGAGTACATCAGGATTTATGGTTTAAAATAGTTCAAGTGACTACAGTGGCTCAACCATAAGTATATCAAGCAATGAGAATACTTTTTATGCACAAAAACAAACAAAAATAACAACTTCATTCAACTATTAATTTCCTTCTCTGTGGGCCTCGAGTGAGTTCACGAAGTGTAACAGCGCAGAGCTTCTGTTTTGTACATCACACGCATCACACACACATGACCAGAGTCGGACAATAGTGAGCCTACGTGTGACATACAACACAGTAGCGCTGCGCTGTTACACTACGTATATGAAGATGAACAAAAGTCTTACGGGATTGGAACATGAGGGTGAGTAATTACTGACAGAATTTTCATTTTTTGGTGAACTAACCCTTTAAAACTAATTTGAACAGTTTGTCATAATACTGATGCCACAATATCACAAGGCTACTGTCAATCATGTGAAATTGACTGCTAAACAACTCGAATTCTGGAAAAGTTGGTAAGTTTTTTTTAAATTTGAATAAAATGAAAACTAAAAGACTTTCAAATCACGTGAGCCAATATTTTATTCAGAATAGAACATAGATAACATAACAAATGTTTAAACTGAGAAATTTTACACTTTTATCCACTAAATGAGCTCATGTCAAATTTGATGCCTGCTACAGGTAACAAAATGGTTGAAAAAGCAAGAAATTTAGAAAAGATTCAACTGGGAGAACATCTAGCAACTAATTAAGTTAATTGCTATCAGGTCTGTTACATGATTAGCTATAAAAGGGATGTCTTTGAGAGGTAGAGTCTCTCAGAAGTAAAGATGGGCAGAGGCTCTCCAATCTGTGAAAGAGTGCGTAAAAAGATTGTGGAATACTTTAAAAACAATGTTTCTCAACGTCAAATTGCAAAGGCTTTGCAAATCTCATCATCTACAGTGCACAACATCATCAAAAGATTCAGAGAAACTGGAGAAATCTCTGTGCATAAGGGACAAGGCCGAAGACCTTTATTGGATGCCCGTGGTCTTCGGCCCTCAGACGACACTGCGTCACTCATCGGCATGATTGTGTCAATGACATTACTAAATGGGCCCAGGAATACTTCCAGAAACCACTGTCGGTAAACACAATCCCGTGCCATCTGCAGATGCCAACTAAAGCTCTATCATGCAAAACGAAAGCCATATGTGAACATGGTCCAGAAGCTCCGTTGTATCCTGTGGGCCAAGGCTCATTTAAAATGGACTATTTCAAAGTGGAACAGTGTCGAGTCCAAATTTGACATTCTTGTTGGAAATCACGGACACCGTGTCCTCCAGGCAAAAGAGGAGGGAGACCTTCCATCGTGTTATCAGCATTCAGTTCAAAAGCCAGCATCTCTGATGGGATGGGGGTGCATACGTGCATTCGGGATGGGCAGCTTGCATGTTTTGAAAGGCACTATGAATGCTGAAAGGTATATAAAGGTTTAAGAGCATCATATGCTCCCCTCCAGACAACGTCTATTTCAGGGAAGGCCTTGTGTATTTCAGCAGGACAATGCAACAGGGCCGGCCCGCGGCATAGGCGGAATAGGCAAATGCTAGGGGCGCCACTCATCCATAGGGGCGCCAAAATGAGCGAACGAGGGATTTTTTTTATACTAATACTATTTTAAAACAATTCATTTGTAATACTACCAAATAAAGCAAAAAAAAAACAAAAAAACTTAACTATAGGCTAGTAAGTCTCCCGACTCCGGTCCGGCGCCACAATCTTCCCCCGCCCTGCGAGTGAAGTGCGTCAGAAACAGAGCGCGCGCGATCAGTTTACTGTTGGTAATTTGTTGTGTAGCGTCGCCCCTCCGCCGCTTCCAATGTTGACAGCGTTGATTTCGTTTGAGGGCGCTTAACTCGAGCACCCCCGTAGCCGGGCCAGGCAGAGACACGGTGAAAGTTCCTGATTGTGACGGATGGCCGAATTTACATGACACGTTAAAAAATAGCATTATTGTCTGCAATAGATACTGTGCCAAAAAGAAGAGAAGATGATAAAGGGGATAAAGACAGAGGTAAAGTGATGTAATGAATGAACAGTTTCTCTCTAGTTGTAAGATACTATTTAATGTCAGTTATTTTTACCTTAGACTTTATGCTAACAGTTGTTCTGAGTTCTCCAGATGCACCAGACCAACCGATTTTGTAACAATCATGTCAGTTTTTTTTTAAACGCGTTTACTATCACTTTTTTAAATTAATGTTTTACTCTAGAGTTGTGTAGTTTTGTGGGGCATATGGCATTTTTAAAATGTTTTTGCCAAAATTAGTAATGATATTTTTATAATGGTTATTACAAATATATCAACTGGAAAATAAGCTAGTGTTGAGCTGTGCTCAATGAAAAGTTTGTGCATGAATGACATTTGGACGATGACATCACTGTTTTATCCAGAGAGGTTATTTAAATGAACTAAATTAATAACTTTTTTACAACAAAAATAAACCAACACTGAACTTAAGCTGGACTATGACACCTTCTAGATCTGCTGTACAGGAGAAGCAAACTGTGTTGCATTATTTCCAGTTTTTGCTGTAAAGCTGCCTTGAAATAAAATCTGTTTTGTAAAAAGCGCTATAAAAAAGGGGACATGACTTGAATGCTAGATGCAATTCAATTGCTATTTGTGTTTAGGCTGTAATGTGTGTGTGTGTGTGTGTGTGTGTGTGTGTATATATATATATGCTAAATAATCATTAACCCAATGACGGGGTGAAATGGGCTGTGCATGGGGCAACAGGCAAAATCTTGCCTAGGGCAGCAAATTGGTCAGGGCCGGCCCTGCAATGCAAAACCACATACTGCAGCTATTACAACAGCATGGCTACGCCGTAGAAGAGTCCGGGTGCTGAATTGGCCTGCCTACAGTCCAGATCTTTCACCTATAGAGAACATTTGGAGCATCATTAAATGAAAAATACGTCAAAGACGACCACGAACACTTCAGCAGCTGGAAACCGATATAAGGCAAGAATGGGACCAAACACAGAAACTCCAGACACTCATAAACTCAATGCCCAGACGTCTTTTTGGTTTACACCATGGTAAACATGCCCCCGTCCCAACTATTTTGAGACCTGTAGCAGGCATCAAATTTGAAATGAGGTCATTTAGTAGATAAAAGTGTAAAATTTCTGTTTAAACATTTGTTATGTTATCTATGTTCTATTGTGAATAAAATATTGGCTCATGTGTTTTGAAAGTCTTTTAGTTTTCATTTTATTCAAATTTAAAAAACGTTTCCAGAATTTGGGTTGTACTTTGTCGTATTATTGTGGCAGAATAAGTTATTTTATCATCTGATTAGTTTAGTTTGGGGTATGGATTGGTTGGCCAATGGGGGGGAAGTGGTCATAATATTTAAGGACCCATTTTGACAAGTGTTGTCATCTCCTGGTGATTCTGGGTTCTCCTCTCCCTGGCATTTCTGTCATGTTTTGTCTTGTCTATGTTCTTTCTCTTTACTCTGGCTGTGTCCGAAATCTCCCACTACTCACTATATAGTGGACTATATAGTGAGCTCGCCATTTTGTAGTGCTATCCGAATGTATAGGGACGATTATTATACCCTATATAGTCCACTCAATGTATCCCAGAATGCATTTTGAAAAGTAGTGTACAACCGATGGTCACTAACCCAAGCCCTACATACCATCATGCACTGCGCCGATTGTAAAAAAGACAGATGGGTGACAGCAATGACGTAATCAACGGCGCCGAGAGACGATCGAGTAGTGTCCGAAAGTGGTGTTTCTATTATGCTGGTGAGCTCACTATATAGTGCTCTACTCCCTACCCCCTACATAGGAGGTAGGGAGTAGTGGTTTGAGTGGAGATTTCGGACACAGCTTCTGTCTCCCTCTACTGGTCTTAGGTTACTTTCTCTTTCCCTTCTCTCTCCCTCCAGCTGTTCCTCATCTCCTCTGACTACCTCGTTTACTCTCTTCCCACCTGTTCCCTTTTCCCTCTGATTAGGTCTCTATTTCCCTCTCTGTTCTTGCTACTTTCTTTGTCAGATTCTCACTAGAGTTTCTCACGCATGAAGCAGACTACTAACCTGTTTTGTCTTTGTCCTAGTCCTGTCCTGTCCTGTTGGCATCCGCCTGGCAACCGCTGTCTGCTCTCAGCTAATCCTCTTGGTTTTGTACTTTGTCCAGTTCATCTGATGCTGTGAGAGATCCGGTAACCTCTGTCTTTTCTCTACCCTTGTCTACACTGAGAGATCTGCAGTCTGTCTCCGCAAACCCTGCTGTCCCGTCTGTGGCCAAGGAGACTCTCTTTTTGAAGTTACCTAAAGTTGTTTTTTGTTTCTTTTTATCGCCCCCTCTCTGCGGGTTGTTTGTTTTGCCGTTACCACTCAAGAAGAGGATTTCTGTTCTTCATTATTGCATCTGGTGTTTGTTCAATCAGGGTCATAAGTACGCTTCTCCGTTTTTCACATTTGGGGTTTGGTGAATTTAGTTTAACTCTTGGATCTTTTTGTTAAAGGTAAAGCGGGAATGGAACATCAAGATCTTTAAACCCTTTTCCTAATTCCTAACCAAAGATGGTACATGTAACGGCACTGCTGTTTTGCTTTCAGGCATTTTTTTTTTTTTTTTTTTTTTTGCTTAGTGGCATTACATTTTCATTTTCGTTTTGTTTTTATCTATTTTGCAGCATTACCATATTCCCAATTTATTTTCTCTTTTTTCTGCAATGTATTATATTGTTTTATTGTAAAGTGCTTATGCTTCTCGCCTCATTCACTGTCCTGTTCCCGCTAAGCCTGCCCCTAGAGTTATTTTCTATAATTTTGATTGTGCTTTGTATCTTGGAGAGAGAGTCCATGATAAATAGTTTTTAATTGATGATTGTGTTTTTATAATAAATTGTTTTTTTACTGATACTCACATAATCACGGAAGTGGCGCCGCCCAAGTGGCAGCCTGATGCAGCAGCTCCCGTTAAAATTGTGTTTTTAATTTATTTATTTATAGTGTATGTACGCGAAATAGTTGCAAACTGCAAAATGGACACCAACAAAAGTCACAGAGTGTGTTCTACTTTTTCTACTTCTTTGGACTTATATTGTCTATAGGTGCGTCTGGAAACTCTGAGGCTCTGAAAGACTGTTTTGAAACAACTGTGCGGGAGGAATTGTGTAGTCCACATGGGGAAGATATTGACAGTCTAACAGACTGTATTACGGACTATATAAATTTCTGTGTGTACCCACCAGGATTGTACGGTGTTTTGCTAATAATAAACTGCTATTAAATAAACCCCTAATAATAAAAATTAACTATAGACTGATTCTTAATAAATAGATAAAAATGTATTCAGTCAAGCATTGGGTGATTGTCTATTTTCCTTTGTTGTTTGATTAGCATTAATCACACAGAATATTAGGCTGCTGGTCCGGCCCTTTAAGACCTGCACGTACCAATACATTTACAAACAGTTTACGTTCACTAAAGACATACCCGACTGTATTTACGTGAATACTCGCCAGGACGTGCATTTTTACATATAATTTAGACTATTCAAACCTAATAATCCGCGAAAGAGAACTGAAGTCGCGATCACATGCTGTGTGAAAGGTGTGTACGTGCGCTTCAGGTCAGAGCCCGGCAGCGTTTTTTCTCATGCATGTATGTTTCTTCGTCAAGCGCTGTGCGTATATGTATTTTACTGTTCTGCTTCCATTCTTTAGTGAATGTAAACAGTGAAAGCAGAGCTCTGCACACACTTCTTGACTCCAGCTGTCTGATTCAACGCAAATTAAGAAATACTGCTCTTATCATTTAGAGTGCTGTCACTCTTAAAGTACCGGTACTAATAAAATTGATATCGTACCATTATTAATAGCAGGGTATCGCGAAACCTTTCTAGTACCGGTATATCGTGCAACACTAGCGTGCGTTTTTGAACACAAACATAAGACCGCATTCTGTACCCCCTTTGGTCTTTTTAAATGGTATTGTCACCGTTTCCCAGGCCAAGGGTTAATAACCACACTCCGGAGGAGCCGGCGCCTAAGGCAACAATCAGGCAGGACAACAGATAATATAAAACTCTTCTTTTTATTAATTAATAACACTTAAAATAGCAACGGAAGGACTCCGGGTTACTTTACTTCCCTCCAGGATGTCCCAGCTCGTCAAAGGACAGCAGTTCAAACGCAGCAGTCAACCGACTCTCGTTCAGAAGGGTGGTGATTCACAGGATCTCTCAGTTCACAGAATGACAGCAGATCGAACACAACAGTCAGTAGACTCGTTTCAGAAGGATAATGATTCCCAGGATCTTGCAGTTCACAGAACGGCAGCAACTTGAACACAGCAGTCAGCAGACCCACTTCAGAAGGATGATGATTTACAGGAACTCGCAGTTCACAGAATGACAGCGGATTGAACACAGTAGTCAGCAGACTCACTTCAGAAGGATGAACGATTCACAGGATCTCTCAGTTCACAGAATGACAGCAGATTGAACACAGTAGCCAGCAGACTCACTTCAGAAGGATGATGATTCACAGGACCTCTCAATTCACAGAATGACAGCAGAAGACTCACTTCAGAAGGATGATGATTCACAAGATTTCTCAGTTCACAGAATGACAGCAGATTGAACACAGTAGTCAGCAGACTCACTTTAGAAGGATGATGATTCACAGGACCTCTCAGTTCACAGAATGACAGCAGGTTGAACACAGTAGTCAGCAGACTCACTTCAGAAGGATGAACGATTCACAGGATCTCTCAGTTCACAGAATGACAGCAGAAGACTCACTTCAGAAGGATGAACGTTTCACAGGATCTCTCAGTTCACAGAATGACAGCAGAAGACTCACTTCAGAAGGATGAACGATTCACAGGATCTCTCAGTTCACAGAATGACAGCAGATTGAACCCAGTAGTCAGCAGACTCCCTTCAGAAGGATGATAATTCACGAGACCTCTCAGTTCACAGAACGACAGCAGATTGAACACAGCAGTCAGCAGACTCACTTCAGAAGGATGAACGATTCACAGGATCTCTCAGTTCACAGAATGACAGCAGATTGAACACAGTAGTCAGCAGACTCACTTCAGAAGGATGATGATTCACAAGATCTCTCAGTTCACAGAATGACTCGCAACCTGGACACAACTTTACAATCAACAGATCAAATTGGACTCTGGATGTCCCACTGGTTAGGCTTCCCCGAGCAAAGATTATAGAGTGAGGGTAATGATTAGGTCTCCCACACTCGTGCATGCATCAATACTATAACTCTTCACACGTGCTCACTTCACACTTTCAACCACTGCAATGCCACATCACCTCTCGTGAACAACAGGCCTTCACTCCAGCTTTGCGGGGTCTAACAATCCACAGATGGCTTTTCACATGGGGGTATCAGGTTTCGAGGACGATCTTATAAGGCCCAGTTCCTTCTTCGGATCTCTGAGATTCACAACGAGAGAAAACACACACTGCCAGCGCGAGTCAGTATTCAGAATGTTCTTGGTAAGTCTCCATAACATCACTCTTTCGTAGGTCAATGAACAGTGTACTTAACTTCTCTCCTTGATAACAGCACGGAACTTCAGCGCTGCCCTCAATCACTCTGTCCTCTCTGTCCCAAAGGTCCGTCACTCACCCGTCTTCAATGTGTAAACATCCCCCGCACTTTTATCCGCTGCAGTTGCTGCTTTCTGCTGACGAGACCGCCAAGGGGCAACCACGGGGAGCCCAACACGAAAGAAAAAAAACCAAGCACCAAGACTCGACAACCTATGTCTTCAAACTTCTCCTTATATCTGCCTCCTCCCGCATGTGCTCGCCAATGACGGCCTGATTAGTGTCCACAGCTGGCGCTCGTCAACGCCGGCGGCCATGACATGCCGCCGGAACCGTCCCGGTGTTACACCGGAAGTCGCTCCCCCGTGCAACAAATCCCGGCCTCAAGGTTCCTATTTTTTCACCCGGTGACAGTATAGTATGCCATTCGGGCTCTGCAACGCCCCAAACACCTTCCAGACGTTGATGGAGAGGTTGTTTGGGGACCAGCAATGACAGTCCCTTCTTTTGGATGACATTAGGGTGTTTTCCTCCTCCGTGACACAACATCTAGAGTGGTTAGAGGTTGTTTTGAGTTGACTGGAGCGAGAGGGGTTAAAGTTAACTACATGTATGTTTTTCCAGCAAGAGGTAAGTAATCTGGGACATGTAGTTTTTGCCAAAATGGTGTCGACAGATCCCAGCAAGATTGAGGCAGTGGAGCAATGTCAGTGCCCTACGAGTTCCGGTCATTTCCGGGGGTTTGCCAGCTATTATAGGCGGTTTGTAGAGCGTTTCGCCAAGTTGGTGGTTGCTGAATTTGCTGGTTGTAAGCCCTGGGCTCGAGCGGAGTCGAGATTTGGTGTGGCTTGGACAGAGCAGTGCCAGGGGATCTTTGAGGAGTTGAAGAGTAGGCTCACCTTTGCCCCTGTATTGGCTTATGCTGACTATGCTAGCCATGGAGGTTTGGGAGAAGTTGTCCCAGGAACAGGGAGGGAAGGTGCGGCCCATTGCCTATGCTAGCCGCAGTCTTAGGCCACTGAGCGCAACAATTCAAACTACAGCTCCATGAAGTTGCCATTCTTTGCTCTCAAGTGTGCCAAGGTTCAAAGAATACCTGCTGGGGCAGAGTTGTGTCGTCTTCACTGATGACAGATGTTTGTGTTTTTATAATAGCGTGTATTTTTTTTTTACTGATACTCACGTCTCACATAATCATTTCTTTGCCTTTGAGTGGTAATTAGAGCCTGAAGCCATTTGTTTTGAGAATAATGGCTGGCTGATGAAGTTATTGGCTGGCTAGCCGGCTCAGTCAAAACCTAAATGGCTGCTGCAGCCGCCAAACTTTTCATAGCTGCAAATGGCTGAAGCTGCCACTTCATGTCTACAGATGTCTATGTTAAACCGATTTACTAGATCTCAATATTTCCAAGCAACGCATGGCTTACACTATATTTTTACACTATATATATTTTTTCTTTCACGATTGGTTGCTGATAAAAGGAAATGACCATATTTGGATCAAACATGATTGTACAGAAGAGAGAGAGCTTCCTAACGGTGCATGTGATGAGAGGGTGATGGCAGAGATCGCGGAGAAGTATGTTGATTAAGAACGCAAACTTTTGTTGAATTTATGAGAAATCTACACACGCAAACAGACGAAGTGTAGTAAAATAAAGACCTAAATGTGTATTTCTGACTTTTTTTCACCACAAGTCTGAAAGAAGACATGTTATTGAAGACAAATATCAAAAAATCTCAAAATTGACCAGTAAAAAAACCCTGATGTTTTTGCCTACCGTGTTTCGCCTTAATATAAACACACACTTTTATCAGTATTATTTGGACAAAGTTTTGCACATTTCACTTCAATGTACACTGAAGCATGCGTCGTGAATTAGCAATGTGGAAACAGTGGTTTGTTACTGCAGTAATCTCACGTTCAGTGTTATAAATCTCTCCATTCCAGAATATTTGGTTCATAACATCAATCTTTGATTCAGGTGTTTGTGCAACTGTGCCCTGAAGATTTAACAAAAGTCTGGGTAGGCCTAAGTTTAAAAAAAAAAAAGTATGTGAGAAGTGAGATCAAAATTACCTTGCTTGCTTCTTTCCGCCATTTCACCTCAGTGCGAGAAAAAAAATGCATCGCTTCTTCTGTATGGAAAACGAGCAATTTTAATTGGTCGTCAATTCACTGTGAGTCTGTGTATCGTAGCAACGAGCACAAGACTGTGCTGTTATGAATCCAGTGGGAAAATAGATCTCGTGTATTGTTTATATATTTCGTGTGTGTATGTCTCTATGTGATAGAATTATTATTTGATGCAAATAATTCTAGCCAGCTCAGCCAAACTTGATCAGATGGCGGCTCAATTTGGCTTATGAAATTATTGGCTGGCGGCGGCTGAAATTCTAAATGGTGCAAATGGCGGCGCCTGGCGGCGGCTTCGGGGTCTGGTGGTAATACTTACCTGTGTGTTCTTATTGGGAGTATTTCCCTGGCGCCACACCAGGGTAGGGTAGTCAGATTAGTTTAAATTGTGATTTACTTTTCCCTCCACTTATTAATGTCACATTATCACCAATACATAACCAACTTCATCTGATGAGATTTTATCCTGCTTTTTATGGCATAACAAATACGTATCAGAAAAACAGTTAAAGCAGCAAAAGAAAAACTAATGCTAAAAAGTCAATGGTCAAGAGCCCAACTAAAGCAAATACTGACCACCATAATGATGACTTAAAAATTCCAATAGGACATCAACAACTAAACCTTTCAATAAGAACTTTTGTATGAAAGTCAAACTGGATTGTAATGAAGATGCTGTGATCTTGAGAGATATGTTAGTGTTTAATGTTCTGTTCCTGCCAGTCATTTGAATTAATTCAGAAAATACCTGTAAATATTTCTGTTAAATTTTTTTTGCACTTTATTTCTCTACATCTTTATCTTTATCTTATCTTTATAAGGTAAAACATTTTACCTTAATTTTACAGTTTTTGTTCACAGCCACTGCTGCAAGTCAGCTGGCAGTTTTTTACAGTCAGTAGTGAGGAAGGAGATAAATATTCATAAATAAAAGTTTGAATTTGGATCTGTTCCAGTAGTAACTTGAGAGAGATAGGTCTGAGAATTAAAGATTAATCATTTACTGAGTGACTTCAACAGCAAGCAGTAAAATCAGCCGCCTCACATGTGGACTCCACATGCACAAACAACAGGTTCTTCTTTGCTGCTTTTTAAGCTAAGTTGAACTGCATTAGACTGCCATAAATATTCACATACAACTTTCATATCACACTAACAGCTCGTCACACAAAGCAACACATTCCAAAGATTTGGATTACAGGAATAAAATCTGGTGTATTTTATGACAGCATATTAATAAAAGTATGCCCCACGATAAACACAGTTACAGAAATATTGCATGATTATGGTTAAATGATCACAGATTTTTTTATGAATTCAATATTTTAAACTAGAATGTTTAAAATGTATCTTTTGAAATGCCAAATCATAACAGAATAAAATGTTATCATTTCAAATGAAGTATAAATTCATAATCCTGATTTGGAGCAAACGATCACTGGATTGATCTGGGCCACAGTCCTCCCATCAACAATCGGCCCTCATCATTGCCTCATGGCCCAGCTCTGGCTGACAGGATTCGTGCCAACAGAAGGCCGGCAGTGCCAGCTTGAGGCCACATTCGGCCAAGCTTGCTTGCTTTGTGGGTCTGTGTGGATTATCAGGACATTAAAGGGGTCATGACATGGTTTTTTGTTTTGTTTTATTATGTTCCCTTAGGTGCAATTATAGTATTACTATAGGTTTTTTTTACAAAAAACTTAAAAAATTTAGTGTTTTATGACCTTTTCCCACCCTGTTTCTCCCCCTCTGATTCAAACAGTCTGTTTTGGGGGCGTTTCCCCTTTAAGACGTCAGTGTTAACACCCACTGTTATGATTGGCTAACGTCAGTGCTGCTTATGCATAAATTATTAACGTTAATCATTTTGTATCACATGTAGACTACACAATGCTCCACCACGTGAAACTTCGGTTTTCCAATCTTTTACCATCGTATCAATTCTCAATTGATTTTGATTCATATGCGCGAGTGAGGGAGGGAGAGAGAGAGAGAGAGAGAGGGGGAGAGAGAGAGAGAGAGAGAGAGAGAGAGAGAGAGAGACAGTTTGAAGGCGCGCGCGCGGCCGGGGCTCTCTCTCTCTCTGCTCGTTCTTTCAGTAACATTCCGTCACACTCATCTCACTCACCGTTCAAATAAGGCTTTGGCGCGCTGCATATGCTGCAAATAAACTGCATCCGACTGCTTTCCCTGACGTCTGGATCGTTCGGCAGCGTATTCAAACACTCAAACAAGAACAGCACATCTGTAAACAGACCCACTCGCTGCACGTCAAGTCGTCGACTGAACACATGTGGGCGCGAGCCGCACGACAACGATGCGAAATGAGGCGTAGTTGTCCTGCGCTGGAGGCGGTCATATGCAAACGACTGGTACGTCACTTCGCACCGTGACGTCACTTCTAACCATGGATCCAGAACGAGCTGTATTTAGAGCTTGATTAAATAAATACTTCGTTTATAATGGGGAGGACGTCTTAAGCTATGAAACTTGCAGGAAGTTTTAATAGTACATAGATCTCTTATATACCAAAAGATCAAGGCAAATTTGGTTTCTCATGTCATGACCCCTTTAAGATAACAGGTAATTGTGTTTCGGTCAATAAAAGTGTATTGAATGCATTTGATTAAGCTCATCATTTTGTCAATAGAAAGGGGACTAAAATCTTTTCTTTTTTTTTTTTTTGTCCCAAAAGTCAAATGAAGAGATATGTGTACCAACCAACAACACAGTGATGTGCTCAACACAAAACACTACTGCGAATATCCCGTCATTATGTTTATATATCTTTTGCATTATCAGTATTACACTTATATTGTTAACAAACATTGTTACAGTAATGCATACTATTATACAAGGGGAGCAAGAATGGCAGACAGAAAAGGTGTATTTAAGTGCAGGTGTGGTAGCTTAATGAAAACAAAGCCAAAACAAGGCAACATGGAGAGCAGGGAACCATGGCTGAGTAGAGACAAATTATGTTTTTTTGAAAATGTAAAACTGCAAAAACTGTTTTCAGTTATGTTTAGGGTTAGAGGGGTAGAGTTTATGCAGCATAAAAATCATGCCTAGTTCCAATAAAACATGGAAACCAGCTTTCATATCTCACCCTACAACAGCTAGTCACACAAAGCATCACATTCCAAAGATTTGGATGACAGGAATAAAATCTGGTGTATTTTAAAACAGCATATTAATAAAAGTATGCCCCACGATAAACAAAATTACAGAAATATTAGTCCCCACAAGGATAGTAAAACCCTTGTGGGTGAAAAATTTAAGTTCTTATGAAAAGAAAAATCTTATAAATCAGGGATTTTCAACTCTAGCCCTTTTCTGCAGTTTACCTCCAACCCTGAACAAACTCCCCTACCTGTATCTTACGAGTAATCCTGAAGTCTTTAATTCGCTTTTTGCTATTATTATTGATTAGGGTTGGAGCAAAACTTTAAAATTAGGCTTGAGAAACCCCTGTTATCTATGCAGAAACAAAAGTGTTTGTGTGTGTGTGTGTGTGTGTGTGTGTGTGTGTGTGTGTGTTGGGTGGGTGGGGATTTGGGGTGGGGGTGGTGGTATGTGTGTAGAAGTGTGTATAAAACAGGATTATTACGGAGCTCAATCCTCTCAGCTGACTTGGCTTTGTGAATATTTGGGAAGAACGTTCTGAATACCAGCCACTTTCTTCAACACAATATGTTGGACCATAATATTACAGCATTACAAAGAAACAAAAATAAATCAATTTGATAAAAAGAAAAAAACATATTCTATGCACACACTCAATGGATTTAAAAACAACTTTTAAAACATGTCCTGGACATGTTCTTTTATGGATAACTTCTTAAACTCCACTCATTTTCACAACCAAATGGACTGAATTAATAGCCTACCTCAAGATTTCAGGTAACTAAACATATATAAATGGTTTCTCAAAATGCTAAGATGATGGACTCTGAGATTTCAACTGGGAGCCGAGGTGGATATGAGGTAAATTATTATTATTATTGTAAGTAGTAGTTGTAGCCATGGTATAATTGATTTGTTATTTATACAAAACTTTGTTTCTAAACTTTTTTTTTAACTTTCATAGAATGTTTTCTGCAACCCAGTTTTCGAGCCTGATGAAGAAAATGAGGAAAACAAAGAAAATTTCAAAATTGACATTTACCTCCAATCTACTAAAAAGCCAGATGCAGGTAAGTGTGCATACCTTGACCCCCAATCATTCTGATATATGTAATATAGAATATTCTTAGTATAAATACATTTGATAACACTCTTGTAATTTAAGTACCTTTCAGTGTTGTGGTGAATCTAATCTATGTATTCCATTTACTATAGTTTTGGCTTAATGTCTTGTCCTTCATAAAAGGTCACAGTGTGGTAAACGCCTGTTTGATGACTTTAAGAGAACAGTTGGGTGGCCATGGAACAATAATGGTGTCAACCGGTGTGTTTTTGATTACGGCTGTTGTTTGCATCATACTGGTCCTTGTTCTCAACCGTGAGTAAGCAAATCCTATTTTTATATCTTTTATTTGGTATTGCTGTTCTTTGTAAAATTGATGAAAATCTATTTAATTTTGTATTTGTATTTTATCTTTATTAGTATTTGTATTTATAATATAATATTTGTATTTATAAATCTTTATTTATTTATTAATTAATTTTTTGACAGGTCAGGCAAATTTTAAGATATTTTTGTTAATTGGCACACAATTAATTTAGTAGCTTATTCCTTACATTCTTTGAGTTATTTTCATTCTTTCATTTGATGTTTTATTTTCTGTCACTGTATAAATATTGTTAAAATAACCTTAGAATTATTCAACTTAGATGTTTATTGTGATGCTGAGTAATGAAAATTTGAGGACTTTCAAGGCTGCCCTATGGCTTTGGTAGTATAATAAAGCTGTTAAAAGAACATTCTTGCTGAGAAAAATCTAAATTACAGGTAAGGCTTTAGAAGTCATTAGTATATCAGTGTATATCAGTAAGAACAATGTAAAACAATTTACATAGGATGACAAACAATAACTAATTAAATAATGAGGCAAGTGAAAACAATGATTATATAAAAAGCAAAGCACATGGGAAAAACAAGGCCCCACGATACAATTATAATGCAATTTTAAACATTTTGTAGTATTATAATCTTTCAATAATAATGCAATTTTAAACATGTTGTGATATTGCGATAACATATTGTGATGTATTACCTTTTTTCCAACTGCAAATGTCCCCAAAGGAAAACCTTGACCACATTGGCAGTGTCCTAATGGTTAGAATCAGGATGAGTTTGAAACCGCATACTGACTGAGTAGGTACTTAATTGCAATAAGTACTTACTTAACAAGAGCACTAAAAGGATATGTACTAAATAGCCTGAAAGTGTGAAGTATGAATGCGATCTGGACATCATCCACCATGCTGACATTATCATGTGACCTACAACGTTATCACAAGCGCAACAACTTAAAAGATATGAGTGACATGTTTTATTCATCTATCTGTGTAAATATCTTGATATTGATGAAACTTTCTCATTTTGTGGTCTTGTTGATAAAACAGCTGCCCATTTATTTTGTGATTGTAGTATAACCAATACTTATATAGATTTAAAAGTGAGCAGGAGGATTTTGAATTTAATACGATAAGCCACTGGAAGCCAATGAAGATCGTACAAAATTGGGATGATATGGGCAGAACGCTTGGTGTGGGTAAGTATTCTAGCAGCAGAGTTTTTAATGTATTGCAATTTGGAAATGGAGCTAGCAGATAGAATGAAAAGGGCATTACAGTAATCAAGACGTGATGTGACAAATGCATGGATGACAGTTTCAGCATCTTTGGTACTGATGAAGGGATGGCGTTGAGCAATGCGAAGTAGATGAAAGATTGATGATTTAGTGATAGAATTAATATGACCCTGGAAAGAGAGAGTGGAGTCAAAGATTACACCAAGATTTTTAACAGTACTAGATGGTTTGATGTGAGAGCCAGCAATCTATCAGGCGAAATTGCAGGTGTACATATAGTATATAATTGGATGTCATCAGCATAAAAATTATAATTAAAACCATGACGGTGGAAGATCTGACCAAGAGGTATTATGTAAATTATGAATAATAATGGTCCGAGAACAGATCCCTGGGGGACACCTTGCTTCAGGGGGAGCGAAAATCTTGAATTGAAATCTAGAATTGTCTGTTAGAGAGATAGGAAGAAAACCAAGAAAGAGCAGCACCAGAAATACCCACATCCGAAAGGCGAGATATGAGTAGTTCATGGGAGACCGTATCGAAGGCAGAGCTGAGGTCGAGCAGCAGGAGAATAGACAGAGAACCAGAATCACCAGAGAGAAGCAGATCATTCAGTACCTTAACTAGTGCAGTTTCAGTACTATGAAGAGGACGAAAAACAGATCGAAAGGGATCAAAGAGATCATTTTCGACTAGAAAAGACTGAAGCTGGGAGGCAACAGTACTTTCCAGTAATTTTGCTATGAAGGGTAGATTTGAAATAGGACGATAATTAGATAAAACTAAGGGATCAAGGTTGGGTTTCTTGAGAACAGGGGTAACAGCAGCAGTTTTGAGTGGCAGAGGGAATGAAGCAGAGGTAAGAGATTCATTGATGAAGTGAGAGATAGGTGCAGAGATAACTGAATGGCAGAGTTTCAGAAGAGGAGTAGGAGCAGGGTCAAGACGACAAGATGAAGGGTTGGATTTCAAAATTAACTGAGAGACAGAAGATGGAGTAGTCAGAGAAAAGAAAGTCAGGGACTGACCAGATTGATTGATTGATTGATTGTAGCTTCATTTGAGAAGCACTGGTGGACGGCATCTGTCTTTTCTAAGTGATTCAGGAATGAACAGCAAACGTTCATCTGAAGCTAGAGCAACTTGAGATGGAGGTTTGGTAAGTTTATTTATTGTGTTAAATAATGCGTTTGGCCTGTTGCTTGATTTGTTAATTGTTGCAGATACAAAACTAGAGCGAGCCGAGGTGAGAGTAAGGTCAAGAGACTAATGCAAGATCAAACAGAATTTGCAGTCAAAGGCAAAGGGATGTACAGCTAGATTTTGCCAGATGTGGTTAAAGAGAAGAGTGCAAAAAACTGCTGAAAGAAGGCGTTTGTGGTTGAGAGAGACACAGCATCAGTCACATATGTAAATGAAGCGTTGATTATGGCTAAAATATTGACGTAGTTCACTATGGCTACATTCACAATGTCAGTCCAAATCCGATTATCTTTGTTTCCAATTGGAATCTGATCTAAAATGATGTCCACACTGTGTATCGCAACTGTTCAGATGCGATGTGTGTGTCCATGAAGCTCTTTGGCAATATGGCAATGACGTTGCATTGATGGAGGGGGTTGCATTTGCAATATAGCGTTAGATGTTGTCTTATTTAAATGTTACAACATGGAAATGTGTATCCGCCGCGCTGGACTACTTGAACCCGCTGCAGAACTGTAGGAGCCTGTTATGCACATCTTTTTTTCCGCGCTCTTGTCTGCGCCGGTTTCAGAAATAATCATTTTCTGCTCGTCCGGCACTTTGCATAGCATTGTTTCGGCAGCGACTTTCAGCATGTTTCCTATAAATGACGTTTACATTTTACGTGGCGTGAGAGTCACATACCACGCGAAATCCGATCGTTCAGGCTGAAGCTGATGTCCTGATATGTGATTTGAATAGGATTTCAAACCACATATGGATGTATCTTGAAATGGATTTCATGTGCTTTTTTGGACTGACAATCTGAACGTAGCCTATGTCGGGATAAGAAATAGAAGGAAGAATCGCAGTAAGGGCTAGAGAAGTTAGCTCGTTCTGATCTTTACCACATATTTACTTTAGTTTGTCAAAATTTTGCGCTCTCTCCTGCTTACTAAGCCTTCTCTATATGATTTTGCACCTACCACAGGTTTTTTCCGTGGTTTATTAGTGTAACAATGTGTTCATTAGTACATAAACAGTGCAATCCAATGTGCAATCCATGCTGTTGTTTACATCCGAGTGCCTCCATAATGGCCGCGCATGAATTCTGGGTTACCGCCCAGAATGTGACGTTGGTGAAACCTCTCAATTGTAAATAGTTTGCAGAAAATAGCTAGGGATTTTTAGGGATTTAAATACATTAGTAAAGAATGTTTACATAATTGTAAATAAATGTTGATAATTTTGTGCAAAGAGACAATCTGCTTTATTAAATATATCTAATTTACAAAAAATATCTATCTACTATTAATCGATATATTTTTGTAACAGAGGCAGGGGGGCCGTGGAGCTTTTGCTATGTTTTTTGGGGGGGTCTTAAGCCAAAAAAATTTTTGACGTAATTGCACGTCAACGCGGACAACGACGCAGAAGTATAAATTAAAACCAACGCGTAGTCTATAGCGCAGGGGCTCCGGCGTAGGTCCGACGCAGAAGTATAAATCAGCCTTTACCCTCTGAAGTTTGGTAAGCTCTGAATAAGATGATGTGATAGTTGATCTAGAACAGGGGTCGGCAAGCCGTGGCTCTTCTGCCTCCCTGCTGTGGCTCCCTGCAGTCTTTATAATGCCCTGTTTATGCCTGGTATTAAAGGGCCCCTATCATGGATTTTTGAAAATGACCATTCATGTAGTGTGTAATAAAGCTCTAATTGAATGAAAACATCCAGCAAAGTTTTAAATCTGAAAGTTCACTGCATATAAAGTTATTGTCTTTCAAAAGTAAGAGTCAACTCTGAGTCAATAAAAAAATAATTGTTTTTCGAACGAGTCATAAGCCGTTTCGTCGTGACGTCAAGATAAAACATTAGCCCGCCCACTTATTGCACGCGCACCAGGGAATCTTAAACCTCAGACCGGCAGCTGATCCTGTGGATACTGGAGAGATCCCGTCTAGGAGACGCTGTGTGACACAAGGTGACGGTAAAGACATTTTTTTTCCACTGCCCAAGGACGAGCATGTGAAGAATCTGAGGTTAAAATTAATCTTTACCATGACACTACAGCAGTATAATCATAAACTTTTCCTGTTACCTTTAATTTACTGTCAGCTAATCAGCTGTGGGCCACTATTACATAAAACTCTGTCTATTAATGCAGATTGTCTGTCGTTCTCACTACTTTGAGGAATGATTAAGCATGGAGCAAGATTTGTTGGCCCAAAATGGCTCTTTTAGTCACAAAGGTTGCCGACCGCTGCACTCAATTCTCCTGCGCCTTTTTTTTTTCAATCTGAACCCATGGAGTATGAGATAAACTAGCAAAACAGATACATGCGGCTCTCAGTTGGGCTGCCTTAAAATACCATAAAAGATTAGGAAGTTGTAATCCCCCTCTTTCGAATGGAAGGTACAGAAGCGATAAGCGAAGCCTGGAGTGTTTCTTGTTCCAAATGAATTTAACAAAATGTCTTCTTTATATTTGAAAAAAAGGAAGTAGGAGGAGGAGTTAGGGGGATTGATTGAAACAAATATAAAAATTTAGGGAGTATATTCATTTTAATGGTGTTCACCCTTCCGATAGTGGTGAGAGGGAGAGACATCCATCTATTTAAACTTTCATTTACTTGAAATATCAGGGGAGTGTAGTTGGATGCAATCAGATCCTCAACCCGTGGAGTAACTTTGATTCCCAAATATCTAAATCCATCGATAGAGGTTTTATAGGGATGTTGAACTGTTGGATTCAGCCTTTCTTGTTCGTTAAGAAAAAGTATAGATGACTTTGATTTATTATCTTTATATCCCGAAAATATTCCAAAGTCATTAATCAAATTATTAAGACTGGGAATTGAGTCTTTAAGTTTAGTTAAATAAACTATTATGTCATCTGCAAATAATGAAATCCGATGTTCTAGGCCTGCAATTTCAATTCCCTTTATACCTGGGCACATTCTAATCGCAGTTGCCAGGGGTTCCAGGGCCATTACAAATAATAACGGCGAGAGTGGACAACCGTGACAAATCCCGCAATATAAATTAAAAGGTTTGGAAGTTAAATTATTTGTAATGACCTCTGCTGTAGGGCTCTGATATAAAATCTTTACCAACTGGCAAAAGTTCTGACCGCATCCAAACCGTCTGAGTACATCAAATAAATAAGACCATTCGACTCTGTCAAATGCTTTTTCTGCATCTAACGACAAGATACATGAGTCTGTAGAGCCATTCTTCTCATAAACAATATTAAGTACTCGTCTGATATTATGGAAGGCCTGTCTATTTCGGACAAAACCATTTTGGTCAATTCCTATTATGGAAGGCATGTTATCCTCTAACCGAAGGGCTAAGACCTTGGCTATAATTTTGGCATCGGGATTCATTAAAGAAATCGGTCTATATGATTCACATCTGTCATGGGGCTTGTCAGGTTTGGGGATGAGTGTTATTAAAGCTTCTCTAAGAGAAGGGGGAAGGCAGCCCTCGAGTAAAGACTCTTTATACATTTCTAATAGTGGAATCACTAATTTGTCCTTAAAGGCTTTGTATATATCTATCGGTATCCCATCAGGGCCAGCTGTTTTACCACTTTTCAGCTTCATTATAGCATGTTATACTTCTACACTAGTTAAGGGTTCATCCATTTGTCTTTTAGCTTCACTGTTCATGGATGGGAGCTTGAGATTATCTAAAAATATATTTTGCTGCATACTCTGACCTGTAGATTCTGCAGTATATAAAACTTGGAAAAATTTGGTGAAAGTTTCATTGATCTCTGTTGGATCTGAAGTCAGATTTCCATCTATTGTGTAAATGCTATTTATTGCTTTACTCGATTGGAGTTGTTTATCTGTCATGCTAACAGTCTACCTGACTTCTCTCCATATTCATAAAATGTTTGCTTGAGACGGATTAGGCTGGCTTCAGCTTTTGATGCAGATAGTTCATTATTCTCTGCTCTTAAAATGAGCAATTCCTGCTTATGGGGATTCGGATTTGACTGATCTGTGTAAATATCTTGTTCCAATTTTTTTATTCTTTCGTCTAAATTTGGTAATTCCAATTTCATTTTATTATTTAAGGAACTTGTGTAGCTTATCATTTGACCCCTGAGGTAGGCTTTAAAAGCTTCCCATCTAACAGATGCCGATGTTTCTTTCAAATTAATTGTAAAGAATAAATCTATATGAATCCAATGAACTCCATAAATTTTGAATCATGAAGCCATCTAGGGTGTAACCTCCATCTACAAGGTCCCTTGATAGTTTTCGATATGCTATATACAAGTTTGACTGGACCATGATCAGAAATCACAATAAACTCATAGGAACAGTAAAAAATCTGGTGAAATAAATTATTAGAAATCAAAAAGTAGTCTATATTCGTGAATATGATTTTAGTGATGAACTATAGCATGAATATTCAGTTTTGTTGGGATATTTTCTCCTCCATGGATCGCATAAATCTAGTTCTTTTATAAAATTATGAAGTGTTTTCCTACTTTGCATGTGAGCGGTCTCTTTACTGTTGTACCGATCTAAATTTGGGTTTAATGTTACGTTAAAATCACCTCCTATGATTAAATATCCAGGTTGGGATGCCAAAGTTAAGAACAAGTTTTCAAAAAATTCTGGACTATCAGAATTGGACCCATACACGTTTACAAGGGTAATTGTGTTGTCTAAAAGAATGTCTTGTACAATTAGATATCGACCAGATTTATAAAATTTTAAAATTTTAAATGGAATGGCTTTATGAATCAAAATCATTACTCCCCTTGAGTTAGATGTATATGAAGCAGAGAATACTTGGCCCTGCCACCTTCTACCTATTTTTAATAGTTCACCAGACAAAAGGTGAGTTTCTTGTAACAGCACGATAGTTGTTTTAAATTGCTTAAGTCTAGTCATTGTTACGTGTAGAAGTGAGGACCCAAAAGCAAAAGGCAGTTTGACAATATTTAATAGTTCAGGCAAAATAACACAGGTGGCCACAAGGCGAATAAATCCAACTGAAGATAGTCTCATCCAAAGAAAAACGGAAAGTCATTCAGTCTAATAGAACAGAAATATGCGGACAGGGCCGGCAACGGGAAACCCCGGAGGATGAGACAGGCTGGGTCCGTAGAAAGCACGGGAACGCCAATCCTTGACCACTCACGTTAGCTGGAGGTTGGACAAAGCAGAGACGAGGTAATATGGTTGACAGATAGAAGCGTGCACCAGACAGGACACGATAGAGACAGAACTAGTTTCAGCAGGCAAACAGGTATGTAACATTCGGCAATAATCTGACAAAGAACAAAGGAAAGGGAAGCGCAGAAATAGAGAGTCTAATCAGAGAAAGTGGGAAACAGTTGGGGAGGAGGAGAGAGAGAGGGATGAGGTGATGAGACACAGCTGAGAGCGAATGAGATAATGAATGGGAATGTGTGTGTGCAAATGGATGTAATAACGAGTGTGACCAGAAGAGGGCGGAAGAGTGTAAGAGGAGAGTAAGTTTACCAAGCCCCCTAACATTCCAAGAAATGATTGTTATCTGAGATTCACTTGACATGTTTTACAACAGCACATTTCCATAAATCTATGATCATACACACAATGGATAATGATCAATAAATAATAAAAAAATAAAAATAAAAAAATAAAACTTTGAATGCACTGAGATATGATTTTGCATACCATGGCTCCTGAACGCACTTGAACAGAACGACCCGGCGTTCACCCCCTCCCCACCAAATTGCAAAGATTCTTCAACAGGCTCGTCTGGTCCTACAATTAGGAACACATCCTTGGCCAGCAAAAAAAACATTAGGCATCAGCCTATCCACAAACAGTCATTAAACATTGAATATATGATTATCATCAATATATGATACATGTATTGTATTGCATTGTATTGTATATAACCTCGAGTCAGGGGGGAGGGGGAGGGGATACATCGCTCTACAGTAAAGTGAAAGTGATTGCAGTACCAGTTTTGGCCACAATCTTACATACGGCTCCTTTAATGTGTCCTGTAGCAGGACACCGGGTTCTGCCAGTGTGTTAGCTTAATTTTTTTTATGTTAGTTGTTTTTCATAGACCTTTGTTGGGTCTTAGTGAGTTTGCTGGATTATTCATTAAATATAATGAATATTTTTTGTGTTTCTGATTGGGCCAGATGCTACATATTAATTATATTTTTTTATGTTCTTCAATATGTAATGGATGTTTGAATATCCGTCAAGTAGACAACCACCATTTAAATCTTTATATTCCAAAAATGAATTGGAGTAGAAATATAATGATGTAATTGTAAAGTTAGTAGTAAAACTGTATTATTAAAAAACGTCCTTGTGCAGGGTATCCGCGGGGTCTTGAAAAGTATTAAAAGGTGATAAGTAAATTTTGGGAAAATTAAGACCCTTAAAAAGTATTAAAAAGTCTTATCACGGCTTTATAAAGTCTTAAATTTTGAAAGTATTTTTTCTGAATTAGCTGTCCAACAGTTTGAGTCCCAAAAACATCGTAAAAGTGTGTGAATTTAGTCATTTTTATATATAAAAAAAACTAACAGGTACATAAAAAACTAGGCTATTGTGGGTGCGTTTGTAAATTGCCTCTGAGAGCACCAGAGCGGGCGGGCGGCCGGAAGTTCAAAAGCACAATGCAGGGAACTACACTGCGACCTTTTGAAATGCCATTGCGACCATAATTTTTAATGGGTCGCAAATGTATCACTGATTATTTTTGTACCTACCTTATGTTTTAGGCTATGAAGTGCGCGCGCCCACATACAAACACTGTTCCCACAATAACTGCTTCCCCAGCTCAAGCTGTGAATGTAGATCACGTGCCCACTACGAAGTACGCACGTCTACACATAAGCACTTCTTCAACGGTTTCAACACGGCGCGTCTTCTCATGATGTTACTATAGTTATTATCACTGGCCGGCTACTCACCCGGAGACTTGTTCCGCGGTACCGGGTGCATCTATCGAATGGCTTAATGACATCGCAAATATGTTGCTGGTTAAACAACGGTAACATTATACAGATTGAGCACCAAGACGGCCCTGTATCTCATGGCAACGTTTTTTTACCATTGCGTCAATTGATGTTGATTAACATGTGCGATCGCGAGGGAGAGAGAGACAGCGCTCGTGTTGTTTGAAGACGGTGAGATCGCGCGCGCGGCCGGGGCTCTCTCTCTCTGCTCGCGCAGCAGACATTCTACATCACTCATCTACACATCACTATACTCATCTGTACATCACTCACCGATCAAATAACGCTTTGGCGGGACAAAAAATCGATTTAGAGGCCGGCAAAAAAAATGTCAATGCAGGAAAACCCCTGCATAACCGACTGTGTTTATGGGGATATTCACCGAGACGGGCATTCCGACTTAAATTAGAATCACCATCGTGTCCGTCGAGCTCAGAGAGAGAGAGCTGTGTCTGCCCGGCTCTGTGTGCGTACATTTGCGCTTGATGTTTAAATTGACAGGGCTTAAAAACATATAAAATTTACATTTTTACCTGTTTACAGATAACTACTTTGAATGGAGCTAAATAAATATAATAATATATATCATAAACATTGTAATGGTGTTTTTATTATGTGACTAACAACTATAGATAATAAAGTACAGAAACAACATTTTGCTTTTGGGACGGTTGACATTCACTTTAGGACGGTTCAAATTGTTTTTCAGGACGGTTCCAGGACGGAGGTGAAAAAAGTTAGTCTGGAGCCCTGCATCACTGTATCAAATCGAACAGAACCGTGAATTTTGTGAACCGTTACACCCCTAACAATTTTAAAGAAAACAAGAAGGCATCTGGTTTAAAAGATGGGAAGTAAAATAAAAAGCACATCTGTATGCAATACAGTTTCATTATTGTTCATTATTATCCAGAGCGGCTTACTATAAATAATTTGTGCGACCAAATCATGTTGTGCGCCAGTAACTGAAAAAGTTAGTAGCCCAAGTGCCACCAGTGGAAAAGGTTAGTGTAGTTCCCTACAATGTTTGCTCTGGCGTTCCCAGTGCGTATTACAACGCACCGAAATGTTTTAAAGAGAAGGTTGGTGAACGCATGAACAGAATGGGGAAGTTTTTTAATAAACTTTGCTTTGATTTACTATCCCAGCCCCAGCCTATTTTATTTTTTTGTATCACAGTGGTCTATAGTCTTTATCACAAACTAAAACTGTTAAGTTAAAAGTATCACTGATGTAAATGGTTACAGCTTGAAGTGGCGGTGAGGTATTAAAAAATACTGAGAAGGTCTTGAAAAAGTCTTGAAAAGGTATTAAAATTAACTTCAAGATTCCTGCATATACCCTGTTGTGTGTTAAGTGTTTGTATACAAATAAGTGAATTTTAACCTTCAATATTACAGTAATATAATGGGAGGGGAGAGAAGAAAAGAGGGGGGAAAAGAGAAAAAGAAAAGGAGAAAAAAGAGAAAAACATACACCATATAAATTATCTACTCTCTTATCTTCTCAACATTGTGTACACACAGTTCTGCACTTTTGCAAGGTTTATAATCACTTTAATTTTAATGTCTCTTGCGGGATTCGAACCTCTGCCGTGGCAATATCGCTTGCATCTTCGCTTGTTCTCTAGTCTCGTAGTGCATTCCGGAAGTACTACATGCAATGCATTTTGGGTAACAGTCATTTTTTAACACAGGAACTCTTTTCCATATAAATCACCACAGTAATAACCCTGTGATTATGCAATTATGCACATAAATGCATTTAAAGCAAATTCTCTTTTAAGTAAACATATTTTGTGATGTAAACAAATCAATATTCAAACAATTAAAGGTGCCCTAGAATGTGAAATTTAATTTATTTTGGCATAGTTAAATAACAATAGTTCAGTACATGGACATGACATACAGTGAGTCTCAAACACCATTGATTTCTCTTTCTTACTTAAATCTCGTTTTTGAAAAACACCCCTGAAAAATAAGCGAATCTCCACATAATACCAACTGTGACGCAACAGTCGGGATCATTAATATGTACGACTCCAAAAATCTGCATATGCCAGCCCATGTTCAATGACAGGCAGAACTGCGCAGCCGAAGCATGGCAGTTGTTCAGTGTTTGGATGTACAAATGAACACAAAGGTATTTAGTTCCTTCATCCGAGCCTCTGAAGAAACAATGGGTTAATTTTATTTTCTCTGGAAATTTCCAAACATTTCACCGACGAGACTGTTTCCTCAACTTGGGCCAATACAGAGCTGGCCTCGTTGAATGTCTGAAAATATATCGATCGAGCCACCAAGCAACACTTTCTTAATGTGTAATTGT